>JBBPPX010000020.1:0-189452 GCA_038092235.1 Leccinum boreale | reverse complement strand
TACCTTATGATATCATACTTATTAATAAACCCTTGATCCTGGTGATGACATCACAACCCTATTCCAAAGAATCCTGTAGAACATTCTCGAAGATCTTATGTAATCATAGTAGTTAGTATATATAGTAGATCACATCACATGTATCTGTTTCCCTAGTTTTGATATACTCATTTATAACTGCAATTATCTTCTTTGAGACTAGTGTTAAGTTGCAAGCCTGACACTGGGGCCGATGACTGGGTACGCACTGGGCACTTTCACTGCGGTCCGTGGCCGCATCTCAAGCTGTCCGTACCGTACCATACCTCACCCTGCACATTGATTGCCTGTATGTAGGACATCCATCCAATCCACTCGTCCTTTCCCTTCACAGCAGCGGTCCATCGCGACCCCCAAAGAAGTATCTTTAGGGTAAATATTTTGGAATAAGTACACCGAAACTACTTCGGGCGTAGCTTAAACACCTCCTAAAATGCCAGAACGTCGGGTTTCGAGACTAGCGAAAGCCGACCAACATGGACAGAGTCCTGCTTTGCATAAGTTTGCATCAATTTTGCATAGTACTTAGATCAAGCCACATTGAATTCTATTATGAAATTGATTGGGGAGATCTCCATTGCTGCCACTATCTCTCCTTCACATCACGCTTACTTTGCCGCAACAGGATCATCCGTTGGATCATCTAACTCCTCTCTTTGGCAGTCTGGATTCATGCATCTAGGAAGATAAGCACACACTTGAAATACTCCCATTAATTTCAAATGTTTTTTCTCATTGTACCATATTGGCCTGTCCAACAAACCACACTCCACACCAAAACTGGGTAGGCAACCTATGAGATTTCATTGAAGAGTGGTCTTGGGCCCATGCGATAGCCTATAGAAGGAGGCAAGATCGCATAGTCTGATCACACCATTCGTATTGTCATCCATAAGTCATGTGGGTACACACACCAGACAAAGTGACCCAGATTTTTCTCTGTCAAACTTGAACTTCAGCGAACCAGTAGTAATATTCTCCCGGGTCAAACTTGAAGCTTGAAAAGAGATATGGGTTCCCGCTTCTGAAGCCTCAAGGTTCAATTTCGGAAAGACATAACATCATCATCTTTGAGCTGTCTCCCACGAGCGACGAGCGCATGGGTGGATCGATGGACCTACTCTTGCGTTCCCGGTGACCGAGATTATTCGACTGTCTCGACTCTCGAGGGAATCGCGGAACAATAATAAATGTTACTTCTCACCACACATCATAATATTAGCCCGCTCAATGGACGTCTGGTATTCGTATCGGTTACCATCTTCTTTTTTTTTTTTTTTCCCTTGGCCCAATACTACATCACCGCTCGGATAATCATAAACCGTTGGCGCAAGGTGGTGACTGTTGCTCTTCTAGGTATGTGAACAGGATGAGTGTGTCGCAAGAAGAATATAAGCACGTGAAAATGCCTCCCAGATTCAGATTCGATGGCTCCGTCCCATGTCCGCTACCACCTCGATATTTACCAGGTCTCGAAGTCGAAAGTAGGGCGTACGACTACTACATAGTAGCACGTAGTGATTCAGTACCTTCCGAGTGTCAAGAAAAAAGAATCAACCAACCCCGTCGAGATGTTTTCAAATCACTCCCTCTGCACCACTTCCGCGTCATGTTTTGGACTCAGATGATCTTGTCTCAAGGGCGGAGAAACTTGTTAGCAAGACCTTGGATAAATTGGAGGCTACTGATGAGTCTTCCAACATTTGCACCGTATGGACATCAATGGAATTTTCATTCCAGCAGCAGAGACTCAACATTCTCGATGTGATGGATACCAAAGCTGGAGGGAGTGGCGGCGGCAAAGGATCAGACAATGTGAATGGGCAAAGGCATCTCCGAGCCTTTCAAAGTCTCGATTGAAGAAGCAATTCCGACAGCTCGGGAAGCACTTCAGGCTGCCATCCTGTTGAGAAAGTAGCATGTCAACACATTCAAGGAGCTATTTGCACGCACGTTAGCTTAGAGGTGATACTAGCACGTTCAACGGGCGAGTTCAGCATGCACAAACTAAGGTTCAGTGCCCTTCGATCTGGTCTGTGGCACCATGTCTGGCCAATCCGAGGGGGCATAACCACTATGATAAAAGTGAGCGAAAAGCATGTTGAACAGGCCTGCAATGCTGTCGCAGTCGATAATATTTTTCCAGTCGTGGTCAGCGTTTTGAGTTGCCGTTGGCTGGTCGAGTCGTTGGTGTTGGCGTTGGAGACGACGCATATCGCGTTCGCATGCGGGCAACAATGCGTGGGCCACAGTCCGTTCAAGTTTGGACATCTTGTTGTGACACGTTACCGGTTCGACAGACGAGATCTCGAATTTCAAAATATTGAATGCTCCACTGGCAGAATTCAACTTGAAATCGACCCTTGAAAGCTTGAGATGCGTTACGAAACCGGGTGAACCGGGATCCCTTGATTTGGCCGCTGCGCCTCGAAGAAAACAAAGAGGGGGCTGGAGTGAACGTGAAGCCGTTGGAGAGCTCCAGAAGAGTGTTTTGTGCGCACGCGGCCGGGCTGCCAGCTCGCAGAACAACTAGAACGTCCGTTTGCACGCCAAGTCGCTCCCTGGACCTTTTGTTTTGCCTTCGATTATGAACCGACGCGGACTTCGGCGCCACGTACTGACGTCGACTAACAAGCCATTCAGCTGGATCCGACTAATATGTTAGTTTCGCTGCCCCCAAAAAGCTAGGCAAACAACGCTATAAAAAGGGCTCCATTCTGTCTGTCAAGACTCAACCAACGATCAACATCCCCAAAGCCTTTCTGCATACCGAGTCTCCTCTTCCAACGATATTATCATGTTCGTTCGTCTTACCCCCGGTTTGATTGCATTATTTGCCATAGTCGGCGCAGTCGCTGTGGCCAACGACGGCCAATGCACGAACGTGTGCTGCAAGGATGCCACAACTGTAAGTGGTCGAGTCGTATGTCCGTTGTTGTGGGATCCACTGACCGGCGAAAATGGTCAGGTTCCAACCTCAATGGGTTATCAAGGAATGGGCTGTGAGATCCTCCCTGCTGGCGGAACGTGTTCTTACAAGCAGATGTGCTGCAGCGATGTCGTGAGTAGATCGCTTTTTCCCCCACCAACTTTCCCGCCCTTGAACGAGAGACAATCTGACATGCGGGACATACAGCGAGGCGATGCTGCAGGAGTATGCAGCGCTCCCCAATGAGTGCATCGAGACCCCGCGGGCTAACCTCAGCGGGAGTTGATTCGTAGGAGGGATGATGAAGGTGGAGGGGGAGCTTTATATCTGTTTACCTTAAACTCGAGTAATGAAAGCAATCTTCAAGTTGTGTCAGCGAAACTTGGTCCTGAATTTGAGTCTGAGTTTGAGATGGACGTTTGTATGGACCCATGCTGCTTACATGGGGATCGTGTTTGCAGTTTGGCACCAGTCCTTCTTTGATCTCCGTACTTCGTCGTGTAAGTGGTCCCGGTCATGTTCGATTGTGCTTTTTACGGACAAGTATGTGGGCGACAGCCAATCGGAGCTCACAATAAGACCGGTATTCTCTCCATAGACCGGTTGACGTCCGGGCTGGGGCGTCTACGCTGACGACGAGATGGAGGCTACGGGCCATAGCCGAGAGCCGAGAAAGCGTAAACGGGTGGAGAGCGCATGCGATAATGTCGTACCGCGATTGTAGATCGGACGTCATAGTAGCATCAAGGAGCGTGGACGTTGTAATTGCTCCACAAAAACGATGGTAGAAGCGCTTTAGTAGAGCCCCCGTTGAGGCAAGAAAAGTGCAGCGAGGTAGTGGAGCTATTTGAAGAGGGTGCACAGCACTGGCTTACATACACCAGATAATCAGTCCAATCTGGTCGACCTCCTCAAGTACATACCTCTTCCATCCCCTCATCACCTCGAACGATCTATCCTCATGTCTTGGCAAGGTGGGTTTTTGACTGATATATCATTTCGCCATCCCTGATCAATTGCTTCGTCCCAGCGTATGTTGACTCAAATCTGATTGGAAGCGGCAAAGTCCACAGGGCCGCCATCGTAGGCCTGAAGGGCGGCGTGTGGGCAAAATCGAGTGGATACGAGGTGGGCTCTCTACCCTCGCACCCTGTCCCGTGTTCGATGTCTTGTCCCAGCTCTTGCCAGCGGAACAAAAGGCAGTTATCAACGCGTTCAATAACCTGGAAACTACGCAAGCGAACGGAGTTCGTCTAGCTGGACAAAAGTTCTTCACGTTGCGGTGCGACCCAGACCGCGTGTATGGAAAGATGGGGGCAAGTACCCATGATCCATGATCGACATCTCCTCGCCGCTTTTGGCTGATCGTTTGCTTGTCTCGTACCAGGCTGCTAACGGGTGTGTCTTGGTCAAGACGAAGCAGGCGGTCTTGGTTACCGAGTATGTCGCACCAGTTCAAGCGGGGGAAGCGACTATGGTGGTCGAAGGTCTAGCGGATTATTTGAAGAGCGTAAATTACTAGACGTGATTTCGTTCCATGTGTACTCTTGTATATGTCACATCTCACGCGTTGGCACGAGCCAATTCATTCGAGCTGACCAGTGGGAGAGGAACTCACTAAACAGCACTAAGCAAGTTGTTTCTGTGATGTTGATCGTGTTAGCCATTTGAGAGAATCTTATCTTGGACTCTGGGAGTCTGAGAATGGTTTAAGGCAACGGCCATTACGTTACCACGTTTACTACAATCAAAAACAACGGCGAGCTCGTTCAGTGCGATGGTCGAAGGTCTCGAGGTGGTCATCAGATATCGCGGCACAAAATATGGCCAGGTCGCCTACCCCAAGTCCACTTCCTCCGAATTCGCCATCCTGAAAAAAGACCTCGCCTATCTCCGCGTGCACTCCCCGTCCCAGAAGAACGTCCGGCGCGTCCACGGCTCCTTTGTCCTTCACTGGCCGAATGCGACGGTGAACCAAAAGGTAGATATCTTGAGAGTGCGTGGGGTTGTCTTCTGTACATGCCAGTGGCGTCGAGCCGAGAACTCGCCGCTGCCGTGGTAACCACGAGGGCTGACCTGACTCCTGTCGCTTGTTGCATGCTTTTTAGGATTCTCTGTACACGCGCTGGATCAAACTATGTAGCGACGATCCGGAGGCGTTCAAGCTTCGCGAGGTCCTTTCCATGTAAGCAGTTCTTTTTCAACGCTCGCCCGACGCCATCCGGCCGTGGATCTCACTCGGAAGGGTCTTCGTTCGTTCGCTCGCTCGCTCGTCCCGCCTCCGCGTACACAGAGAGTCCATCACGATGAAGCAAGAGCAAGTCGATCTTTGGTTTGGATGGTTCGCATTGACTCGCTGACGTCTGTTTTCAGCGGCGTCTTCATGTGTTTGAGTACCCCTGGTGCCGTGGCGCCTCCAAAAAGTCGAGCGTCCACGCCGGGGTATGGTTCTCCGATGGAATCGCCGCCGCCGCCACCAGCACCACTAGCAGAGGCTTCTGCCATGAAGCATACACCCACCAGTGTGCATTCCGCTCCTCGCACCCCCCCTTGGCTGGCTATTTCTCACTCGATCGGAGAACAGCCCGGGACAGATAGACAACAACAACGACCGCATTTCAAGAGACGAAAAAGCACCCCTGCGGACGGTCCGTCGAACCAGACGCGACAGAAACTGGACGTGCCAGAAGGACGTGCCCTCGATACACAAATACAACTCCAACCGACCTCGCCCATAACGCCGCAAAAACCCGCCCCTCGGGAGCACCCCCTGTCGTCGTCGTCCGCTGAAACAGAGTCGATGGAGATTTCGCCACCTCGGGAATTGGGCGAGTTGACACCTCGAGCGACGCCCCACTGCTCTCCAGGGAGTGCGAATGCGAGTGCGGGTACTCGACTGCTCATCCCTCGATCCGTGTCGTTGCGGTACACCAGCTCTCCTTCCTCGTCGGGAAGCGGGAGCCACCACCACCACCGTCGCCCCAGTCCTCTTTCCCTACCACTACAAGACGCGCCGCGGAGACGGGAGCAGGATGCCAATCGGCTGATGCGCGAGCTGTGGGACACGCGTCGGGAGCTGGCGGCGATGCGAGCGCGCGAACAAGTCATTTTGTGCGACCTTGGGAGGCTTGGTGTGCAGGTCCCTGCCGGGGTCGAGTTTGAGGTCGAGGTCGGGGCCGAGGGCGCGGGCGCTCGTGGTGAAGGTGATCAGAATGGGAATACGAAAAGGGTCTCGCGAGAAGGTGCGTGGACGCGATGCCTATGCTGAGAGTGTTTCTTAATTTTGCACGACAGATCTGCAAGCGTTGGAAGCTGAACTGAGGGACGAGACGGCGAGACGGGTGCGTGCGGAGCGCGCGTTGGGCGACGTCGAGCGGGAGTGCAGAGCGCCATTCGTCGTTCCGGCGTTGTTCCAAGCGTTTATGAGCATATCCGAGCTCTCGAGTTGAGCTGATCGATATCGGTTGGTTGGTGTACCGGTCGTTTTCACCATCAGGTACCAAGGACCGTCGCTTTCGTCGCACGCTCATGACGTGCTCATCTCATGTTCTTATTACGCCCATAAGATTATATGTACTTCCATCCAATACAAAGGCATGTTGTTACTGGGCCGTTAGAAACACAAAACAGACTGAGCATTTTTCCAAACACCGAAAAGATGGGGGGTCAGAAATACACTAGTAGTTGCCAGCGATGAAAGCGAGACACACAACAAACAACCAGGTATGGACCGCGTCCTGGTCATACAGTGAGACGGAAAAAAAAATAGGATAAAAAGATAAAAAAAAATAGGGTGACATCCAACGTGGGTGATGCGTTTCGATCTAGATTCTCTGTCGTTTGGAGAACCTGCCTATATCTACGTCGACGGCTGTCCGCTCGATATGGTCGAACACGGAACCAAGCGCGTGTGCGAGATCCGGAGAAACAGGGCCGCTCGCAGCGGCCATCATGTCGTCAAACGTACGCTTGAGACCGTCGAGTTGTTCGGGGGAGAAATAGACCACGGGTCGCTGTCGCGCGAAGACGTGAATAAGGTCGGACAAAAGAGGATAAATCATGCTTACGGGGCTATGCCTTGCCTGAGACGCGACGTCTTCCGACGTTGCGAGTACGGTCTCCACCACCGGATGATGCTCCTCTTCCTCTCGCACTTCTGGGTGTGGCGGTAGTGGTGGCGCGGGTGGCGGGGCCATGGAGAGATGTACCGGTGGTGGCCCTGGAGGAGCAGGTATCGTGTGGTTGGTTGGTGGACCCGGCTCGACCATCAGATGTGGTTGGGCATGTTGCAGGTTTGCATATATGGTTTGTGGTGGGGGCGCAATCTGTACCGGAACCGACACCGGTTTCGGGGTTGTCTCGAGTTTGAACTCGGACGTGTGCGGGGGTCGTCGAAAGGAGGCCGGAAAGCTCGGGTGTGCCTCGGCGTGGGTCATGCGTATCCGCAAGAGGTGTTCGTTGTCGTCCATGACCGTGATGCGAAGCCAACCGCCGCAGTGGTAGCGGGTGATGCGACTGCGCGACTTGCGGTCCGTGTCTTGGGTGCGGGACTTTGACTGTTCACCTTCGAGCTGGGCGCAAAAGTAGGTGACGACGGTGGACTTTCCACCGCGCTTCGTCTTCTTTTGGCTGTGCAGGGGACGTAAGAAACGAAAGGGGGTAAGATGAAAAGAGTCGTACTTCCAGTGATAATCTGACGCCTCGGCGAGGAAATCTCTTATTCGATTTGAACGATTGTACAAATGTTCTCCTGCGACGAAGAAGCCGGGAGGGACGCTGACCATCGTGTCAAAGTCGAACGGGCGAGTCTTGTTTAGTGTGACGAGGTTGAGGAAGTCGTCAAAGGACATGGCGGCGGTGGCGATCTGACCACGGCCAGATGATTCTGCGGCAACCTCGGAGGCGACTTTGCGTGCGTTCTGCTTGTCCATGCAGGCCGCGCAGACCTTGAGATGACCGCCACCGGTGCGACGCGGTGGAAAGGAATGAATGGGGCCGGTATATGGACATCTTGTACACTTTTGAATGAGGGGTTCGCAGTCTGGTGGAATGTTGAAAGAATGAGGGGATGAGGAGGATGAGGAGGTCGCTAAAAGGTGGATCGAAGGGTGAAGAGAAGAGAGAGCGGGGAAGAACTCACCTTGCATGTTCGAATCGTTCTTTAAAGCGTTCTTATCCCTTTTCTTCGTCACGACCCTTGGCGTTTCATTCAGGTCACGTGATTACTTCCGACTTCTCCTGAACGTCGAGCGTCGAAGGAGGATCCATAGAAGTGAAGGAATCTAGGACGCGCATCTCCAGGCACACACGGTGTCGGTCCAAACTTCTTTCGAACGCTGGCGCATCGAGTCTATTAGCACGACCGAACGGTGCCTTGACGCCCGCATTGTTTACGAGTTCCCCATTTTCCAGCTTCCTCGTCCACCACCTCCTGGATGGTCTCGGGACTGGAGCAGCAACACGCACAGTTGGGCGAACTCGGCAAGATTCGAGTCAATATATTGAACGCGCTGTCGCTATCACACGGTCTGGCAGACTTTTGTCAAAATAAAATTCAAGGTGTGTTTGGGGTTGCCGCGAGTCTATATACCCCGCAGCGGGCCGGTTTTGTTCACCCTTTCTTCTTTCCCATGCGAAGCCTGATCCGGACCTCTAGTGCTTGATACTTGTATGATAAGTGTGGACATATAACAGTTGCTGACTCACTTAACCAGATACGACACCCGGGACACCCGACAAATACCCGTATGCGCAACGATCTTCCTGTGTCGATCGCGAAGCAATGAAGCCACTGCATCTGGTTGCACCGCGCGAGTTCACGCAGGACGTCGAGCGGGAGAGCCAGGCACAACCCGAACACGTGGCCGTCCGTGACGCGCCCTGGTAATAGAGCGAGTACGCGTACCGCATGCTCTGGTCGGCCAGAACCTCCTCATTAGCAGGCGTTATTCAGGATTAGGCCTTGAAGTACTCGTACAGTGCAGAGAAGGGCGAAGGCAAAGGCAAAGGCGAAATACACTCGCGGTCTTCAGGTATGTACCCATCGCCGACACCCGTCCATGCCTATCTGGCAGCCTGGCGCAAGCAGACTCATTTCATCTGATATAGAAAAACAAATCTCCATTCATTTCACCGACTCGAGTTCAACCCTCAAAGCAGCTAGAAGTAAAATCTCCTTGGGCCACCTCCATCGCCGAGCGCTTCAGGGCAGATTCCCCGTTGTGGGTTGACTGCACCCGCTCGCAGAGGCCCTGCCAGCGCTGTTAGTCTGTACATTTCCCGCGAGTCAGATCATCTCATTCAAGGGCAGGCAAGCTGGCGCGATTGATCTACTCACTACGATGCTGTAGCAGCACGCCTGCCCAGCAAAGCACACTTGATTAGCACTCCCGGAAAAGCAGTTGTCTCCATTATAGTCACCGTCGCTACCCTGATTACCGGTCCACGATGATCAGTGGATCATCAACAACAACGGACGGCGACTCAACCACTTACTACAGTCCAGGCCAAGCAGCACACGTTAACCTGACCAGAGCAGAAGACTGTAGCGAAGGCGCCGACCGTGGCGAACAGTACAATCAAGACCGGCGTAAGACGAATGAACATAGAGGGAAAAATTGTCTGGGAAATGTTGTTCAGAAAGATGCGGCAGACTCCCCGATCTGAGCAGCCATTTTATGCAGTCCTTTTGCCCACCTATATTTGGGGTGGTACTTACCGATACCTAGGTTGGTCGGATCCCACTGACGGCTCATTACGCGTACGTTTGATAGATCATATCTACAGGCTGTAACCGAGTAAAACGTTAGGCACCCGGCAAGGTCACTCAGGCTTGATCGGAAGCATGAAGCAATATGCATTACGACAGGAGCGATCCAGCATGCACACGGACATTAGTTCAGGCTGCTCTGCCATTTTAGCTGCCCAACCACAAGCGCGACGATGCTCGTCTTCCTGGAGGTCTTCGATGCCTTCACCTTCACCCCTCCTTCGAGGCAGTGGAACAGCTATGTAATCAAAAGGACCGTCCGTAACGCACGCAGTGGGTCGACTTCTCAAGAGTGTAATTATGACGTTTATGTAAGTTGAAGTACCGACGTTGGCGTCGGATGTACATCATGAGACGTACAATTGACGAGCAATAGTGCCACAGACCAGCCTATCGAAGTATGAACCTTGGTTGTTGGTGTATGTTGGACTCACTCGCGGTGCAAGCAGACTCATTTCATATCATATAGAAGAACAAATTTTCATTCATTTCACCGACTCGAGTTCAACCTTCAAAGCAGCTAGAAGTAAAATCTCCATGGGCCACCTCCATCGCCGAGCGCTTCAGCCCTTTGTGGGTTTAGTGCAATCGGTCGCATAGAGCTGGCCAGTGTTACTATCAGTCTGTACATTTCCCGTGAGTCAGATCATCTCATTCAAGGGCAGGCAAGCTGGCGCGATTGATCTACTCACATTGACTTTCAAGCAGCACGCCAGCCCACCAAAGCACTCTTGAGTATCACTCCCGGTTTTGCAGATGTCTCCACCATAGACACCAATAAATTTAGTACTCTGATTACCGGTCCACAATGATCAGTGGATCATCAACAACGACAGAGGGCGACTCAATTACTCACTTCGGTATAGACCATACAGCACATTTCAGTGCAGGCAGACTGAGCGAAGGCGCCGACCGTGGCGAACAGTGCAATCAAAACCGGCGTGAGACGAACGAGCATATTTGGATTCTGGAAGAGGAAAAACTGTTTGGGAAATGTTGTTCAGAAAGATGGTAGACTCCCCGATCTGAGCAGCCATTTTATGTGGTCCTTTTGCCTACCTATTTTTGGGGTGGTACTTACCGATACCTAGGTCGGTCGGATCCCACTGACGCGGCTCATTACGCGTACGTTTGACAGGAGCGATTCAGCATGCACACGGACATTCAATTCAGGCTGCTCTGCCATTTTAGCTGCCCAGCCACAAGCGCGACGAGCGTCGTCTTCCTGGAGGTCTTCGATGCCTTCACCTTCACCTTCACCCCTCGTCCTTCTTCGAGGCAGTGGAACAGCTATGTAACCAAAAGGACCGTCCGTAACGCACGCATTGGGTCGACTTCTAATGTAATTATGACGTTTATGTAAGTTGAAGCACCGACGTTGGCGTCGGATCAATTCATGTACATCATGACGGATGGGCCCGAATTCTGCAAAGGAAAGTTGAAGGCAGAGGTCTACTAGGAAGCGACCTAATGTGCACACGAACATTCTTGTTGCTCTGACTACGATGGCGAGTGCGCCAAGAGAAGGGGGAAGGCGAAATACACTCGCGGTCTTCAGGTATGTACCCATCGTCGACACACGTCCATGCCTAGGGCCCAGTGAAGACTGCACGCAGGTTCTGCTCGGCCAGTCAACGGAAAATGCTGACCCTATCAAAGTATGAACCTTGGTTGTTGGTGTATGTTGAACTCACTCGCGGTGCAAGCAGACTCATTGAATATCATATAGAAAAACAAATTTTCATTCATTTCACCGACTCGAGTTCAACCTTCAAAGCAGCTAGAAGTAAGATATCCTTGGGCCACCTCCATCGCCGAGCGCTTCAGCCCTTTGTGGGTTCAGTGCACCCGCTCGCAGAGAGCTGGCCATTGACAGTCTGTACATTTCCCGCGAGTCAGATCATCTCATTCAAGGGCAGGCAAGCTGGCGCGATTGATCTACTCACATTGACGTTCAAGCAGCACGCCAGCCCACCAAAGCACTCTTGAGTATCACTCCCGATCGAGCAGATGTCTCCAGTATAGATACCGTTGCTGCCCTGAATACCGGTCCACAATGATCAGTGGATCATCAACAACGACGAACGGCGACTCGACCACTTACTTCGGTATAGACCACGCAGCACATTTCAGTGCAGGCAGCGAAGGCGCCGACCGTGGCGAACAGTGCAATCAAAACTGGTGTAAGACGAACGAACATATTTGGAAAAAGAAGAACTGTTTGGGAAATGTTGTTCAGAAAGATGGCAGACTCTCCCCGATCAGCAGCCATTTTATGCAGTCCTATTTTTGGGGTGGTACTTACCCGAGACCTAGGTTCCCACTGACGGCTCATTACGACGCCGTACGTTTGATAGATCATATCTACAATTATGACGTTCAATATGTAAGTTGAAGCTTGAAGTACCGACTCGGACGTCAGTGGCGTCGGATCAATTGACTCTCATGTCATGACGGATGCCCGAATTCTGCAAAAGAAAGTTGAAGGCAGAGGTCTACTAGGAAGCGACCTAATGTGCACACGAACATTCTTGTTGCTCCGACCACGATCGCGAGTGCGCCAAGCGTCATCCCAAACGCCTTCTCCGTTGCGTTCCTCCACCCGTCTGGGTGATTGAATGATTGAATCGACGGACTCAGACACCACTGACACACTAATTACGTTGAACTTCGGGTGCGATGATCTGAGTCTAATAAATTAATATTCGGTTCGCTTGCCAGTGCTTGATCTGACATACTGTACCCTACAAATATCCGTCCGCGCGACGATCTTCTTGCCGCATCGGTCGATCGCGAAGTAATGAAGCCACTGCATCTGGTTGCACCGCACGACTCACGGAGGACGTCGAGCGGGAGGGCCAAGCACAATTTGAACACGTGGCCGTCCGCGATGCGCCCTGGTAATGGAGCAAGTACGCGTACCGCATGCTCTGGTCGACCAGAACCTCCTCATTAGCAGGCGTTATTCAGGACTGGGCCTCGAAGTACTCGTACATAACCCCGATCATTTCAATGTCGTGGGCTGCACAGTGGAAGAGCTGGGGTCGAACGAGCCATATCGTCGAACCGTTTACCCTGTGCGTCGCGACTACCTATGGAAGGAAAAGGGATGAGCACGAGGGACAAACGCGTGGGGAAGCTTGAGGCAGGGTGATAAGGGAGAAGAGAAGGGGAAAGGCGAAATACACTCGTGGTCTTCAGGTATGTACCTATCGTCGACACGCGTCCATGCCCGGGGCCCAGTGGAGACTGCACGCAGGTTCTGCTCGACCAGTCAAAGGCAAACGCTGACCGCGATCATCATATTGTCGACTGCGAGAGCATCGGCTTATGTAATTGTAGGCCTGCAGCTGTCAACTCACTTTTATGGTTTTGCCCCCTACAATTGACCAGCAATGATGCCACACTAGCCTATCGAAGTAGGTTGAACCTTGGTTGCTGGTGTATGTTGAACTCGCTAGCCTAGCGCCATCCTGCAGACGATATATCTGGCAGCCTGGTGCAAGCAGACTCATTTCATATCAAATAGAAAAACAAATTTCCATACATTTCACCGACTCGAGTTCAACCTTCAAAGCAGCCAGAAGTAAAATCTCCTTGGGCCACCTCCATCGCCGAGCACTTCAGCTCCCCCTTGTGGGTTCATTGCACCCGGTCGCATAGGTCTCGCCAATGCTGTCAGTCTGTACATTTCCCGCGAGTCAGATCATCTCATAGGTCAGGCAAGCTGGCTCGATTGATCTACTCACTATGGTGCTGTCGCAGCACGCCTGCCCAGCAAAGCACTGTTGTTCACTACCCCCGAACACGCAGCCGGTTCCAGAATAGTCACCGGCACCCTGATTACCGGACCACAATGATCAGTGAATCATCAACGACGGACGGCGACTCAACCACTTACAGTTGGGGTAAAGGCCGTGCAGCACACGGTAGTGCAGTCGCTGGCTGCAGCGAAGGCGCCCACCGTGTCGAACAGTGCAATCAAAACCGGCGTAAGACGAACGAACATATTTGGAAGAGGAAGAACTGTTTGGGAAATGTCGTTCAGAAAGATGGCAGACCTGGTGAGCAGCCCTAAAAATTTATGTCGTCCTTGCCTACCTATATAATTACCGATACCTAGGTTGGTCGGATCCCACTGACGGCTCATTACGTTTGATAGATCATATCAAATGTTAGGCACCCGAGTTACAACCCGGCAAACATCTCGCGCATCCACCCAAAACCTATCAACGCGAATGACAGCAAGAATCAGGAAGCACCAAGCACCATAGTAATATCTGATCTCCAGGCACAACGACTCCCCAAGACGACGACAGTCCTGCTTCGCTCTCGGTCGAGAGGTCAATACTCGCACGCGGTGAAAACCACCACCGACACACGTCGACGCATGTATGGCAACGTCGCGTTTGTGACGTTGAGCGGTCCAAAGATGTCCACTTCATACGAGTCTGACGCCCGCATTGTTTACCAGGACGTCTATCGTTCCCCATTTCCTAGCCACCTCGTCCACCACCTCCTGTATGGTCTTGGGACTGGACGTGATATCGAGCGGGAACACGTACAGGTTGGGCGAACTCGGCAAGCCCTGGATCATCGAGTCGATGGAACACGCCGTCGCGATCACACAGTCTCCTCGGGATGCCAATCGAACCCCGAACTGGTCCTTGTGACAGAATGCCTCGAGACTACCTATCAAAAAAGCCATAACCGTGTTCCAGGGCGCAGGATATTGATATTTTGAGCGGTGCATATTGATCGAAGAAAACAGGCGATCGTACATCAAGGAACGGTCCCCGGATGCTGACCATGGCGGAGTAACAGCTTTGATCAGAGGCTATCGTTAATGAGTGGAGTCGTCGTGCATGAACAAAAAAAAATACCTTGCAACGGAACGTCAAAACGCAGTCGACAATATTTGAATTTTGTTCCAATCGCGGTCGGCGTTTCCCCGGGTTGGCTGGTTGCCAGTGCATATCTCCTCTGGCCCAGGGCATGGACGCGTGTCGATGATGGGTACATAGCTGAAGACCGCGAGTGCATTTCGCTTTCCCCTTTCCCTTCTCCTCGATCGCCCTCCCCTTTTGGCGCTCCTACTCATCCCTTTTCCTTCCGTTATAGGTAGTCACGATGTACAAGGCAAACTCTTCGATGATATGGCTTCCCACCTCAGCTCCTCCAATACGCAGCCCATGGCATTGAAGTAACCGGGGCGCTGTACGGCCACGTGTTCGGGTTGTGCTTGGCCCTCCCACTCGATGACCTGCGTGAGTCGCGCGGTGCAACCAGATGCAGTCGCTTCATTGCTTCACGATCGACCGACGCGGGAGCAAGATCGTCGCGCCTACGGATATTTGTCAGGTGTGCCAGGTGTCGTATCCGGTCTCGTGGGTTGAGGTCGCGTCCTATGTACGTCCCAGCTGTCGAAACATTGCTTCTGTGTCACCTCCGATTGGCCAGCAATGGTGCCATAGACCAGATCAAAGTGCGTTAAACCTTGGTTTGTGCACGTTGAACTTGCTAATTAGCAACATCTCGCAAACGTGATTGATATCTCAGTCAGGCTTTGCCGGCTCAAATTTGGGGCAAACGTTCTGTTGATATATGATTCACAAAAAACCAATTTCCATTCATTTCATCGACTCGAGCTCAAAGTAAAATCCCTCCATTGTCGTTCCCGCCTGATTGAGTGGGTGCATCGCACCCGTACGCACGGACTTGACCGATGGGATACTGTACATTTCCCGCGAGTCAGATGCGAGAAAGCTGGCGCGATCGATCTACTCACGTCGTGATATAAGCAGCACGCCTTCTGGTCAAGGCAAGGCTCATCTTGATTTAGGAGAAGAACGCAGGAGGATCCATCATATTCACCCGGGTACGTACTCTGATTATTGATCCACAATGATCAGGGGATCCTTCAACAAC
Source organism: Leccinum boreale (assembly GCA_038092235.1). Classification (NCBI taxonomy): domain Eukaryota; kingdom Fungi; phylum Basidiomycota; class Agaricomycetes; order Boletales; family Boletaceae; genus Leccinum; species Leccinum boreale. The sequence continues at coordinate 173,787 of JBBPPX010000020.1, read as the reverse complement.
GACGGACAGCGACTCGACCACTTACATTTGGTGTAAAGTCGTAGCAGCACATGAAACTGCAATCGTCGCTGGCTGCAGCTGCAGCTGCAGCGAAGGGGCCGACCGTGGCAAACAGTGTAATCAAAACAGGCTTAAGACGAACGAACATCGTTGGATGAGGAAGAACTGTTTGGGGAAACGGTGAGCAGCCCTTTTTATGCAATCCTTTTGTTTTGGGGGCGGTGTGTGTTCCGCCGCATGTCATAATGCATGTTGCTTCATTGGTTCCGATCAAGTGACCTTCTGCCGGGTTATAACTCGGGTGCCTAACATAATACTCGGTTACGTAGATAAGCCGTCAGTAGGCAAAGCAAAGGTAAGTACTGTATTGGCGTCCCCCAGCTGATAGACAATTAGGATTTGGCCTGTCTCTGAACTTTGGTCACTTGATCGGAATCATGAAGCAACATGCATTAGCCTGTTCATGTGGCGGAACACAAAGAGAAACAAAGGTACAGGCACACTGACTTTCCGGTTGTTCCGCGTCGACCTGCCCAGCCACGAGTGCGTCATCGCCTGAAGGTCTCCGACGCTTACCCGTTTGTCCCCCTGCTTTTTTCATTCGAGGCGGGCAGCTGATTCAAGGACCGGGTTTCGTAACGCACTTGGGTTGACTTTTTCCTGGATGGAATCATAATGGAAATTATGACAGTCTGTCAGTCTGAGGAGTGTTCAAGTTGGGTTCCAGAAGCACCATGTCCGGACTCCGCCCGCAGACTGTGGTCAGTTTGATTAATGTCGTAACACGATGTTCCACTGAAGATTGTACTTGCGCGTTTTGTGCGCGTTGTACATCATCAATCATCCTCCACCCCGCCGTAACTCCCCCATTCGCCACACATGATTAAACCTAATCAATGATCCTTAGATGTCCTCCAAGTCTAAATCCACGTCTCGAACCACATCGCCCCACTCATCCAAATGCCCGATCATCCGCGCACACTTATTCCTCACGTCCTGCTCCGCGTCCTGGCCAAGCACGAGATACAACGGCCATGCCCGCCCGCTCGCGCGTCCCTCCCCGCACACCACCTCGACGAGTGCGTGCATTGCCTTGGCAGGGTCGCCACGCTGCTTGCCCGCGGGCGTCATCCACTTGTGCGCGACTGACTCCCGCTTGGGGTCGTAGTCGGCCACGGGGCCCAGGGGGCTGTCGCCGGCGTAGAAGGTGTTGCGATAGATGCCTTCGGTGCGGAAGGCGCCGGGCTCGACAATGAGGACGCGGATGCCGAAGGACTCGAGTTCGACAGCTAGGGTTTCCGAGATGGCTGAGTGTGATGGGGGAAGACAAAAGAAACGAAAAAGGAAATGGGAGGGGTGAGCGAGTCGGCCAGGTTCGAGGTCGAGAAAGGGGGCTCACCGTGTAGGGCGGCCTTGGAGGATCCATAGAAAGCTGAGGAGGGGGACGTCAACACGTCAGCGGAGATGCCAGGGGTCAAATTGCTTCGACGTACCCATGCCCTGTAGGAGCGATCGCGTGTTAGGCACTCAACACTAAGAAAACAAGCGGAACACTGTTACCTGTATTTCCAACTTCCATCCGCTTCGGCTGCCCATCATGACAACCGTTCCGCTCCTCTCTGTCTCAAAAGTCTCATCAGAAAATAGGGGAGGCCACTCGTCCCTCATAGCCAAAACAGAACTCACGTTCGCGCATGTAAGGCAAGACTGCCAAAGTCACATCGAGCGTCCCGAATACGTTCGTCTCGTACTGTTGCCGCATCAAGTCTGTGCTGCGAATGCATCGCGGCGCCACAACCGGGAGCGAGCGAGCGAGCTTATACGTCAATCCCTTCCGATCTCGTCATCGTCGATCCCTCGCGGGGACGAACGTATGATATAATACGTATGAAGTCATACTCACCCACCTTCCTCGACGAACGCCGACAACCCAACGCCGGCATTGTTCACGAGCACGTCAATCCGTCCCCATCCCACCTCCCGAACGATCGCGTCGATGCGCTCCTTTACGCGCTCCGTTCCGACAGATATGTCGAGCTCCGTGCAATGCACGTTCGGGTTTGGGTTGGACTTTGATTTTGACTTTGATAACTTTGGCTTTGCCAGGAGCTCCCGGTCGGGATCGGTATCGGTATTACTAGGGTCGTCGTCGAGAAAGTGGGTAATGCTCGCGAGCGTTTTGGCCGTCGCGATGACGCGGTCACCGCGGGCCAGCAAGATGCTCACGAGTCGACGGCCGAACCCGGACGACGTTCCTGGGTGGGCGGTGGAACTCGAGGTCAGCCTATACGAAGGCGGTGTGGTAATAGGAGACGGGCACCTGTGATGAACCATACTCTGGGAGATGCCATATCAAAATTCAGCTGGGTACACTGCGGTATTGGCAAAGGAGCACTAGATCAATCGTGGGTTTCAATCCGATCAATTTCAAGTCCAAGTAGCTTGTCGCCATATAAATAGGGTGCACGGTCCGTCGGCGCCCAGATCGGCAGGGAATATCGTTGGGAGAGAACGCCAGACAAGGTTCAAACTGTGCCATCAGATAGATAAGAACAATATTCCATGTGAACAATGGAAGCTAGCTTTAATGGGGTAGACGCTTAAGCGCTCATCGACATCATTGAAACACTTCAAAATCTTTGCGTTTGGAATTGTTTCGTCGATAATCGAGGAAACTGACCAGTGATATTGCGATCAAAAGGCAAGACGAAACAGTGAGTATACTACCGGGGGCTCTTACCAGCCTTGCGCGCCCGCCTTTTCCGACCTATTACGGACCCGATGTCCTTCCCAGGTTTTGACGATTCTTCTTTGATCCCATCAGTCTTGACAGACTTTACCTCATTAGACGATAACCGTCGTCTCTTGGCAGGAGGCTCTTCCACACTACTCGGAGCAGGCTTCCGGGTACGATGTAATTGAGACTGCGGAACATGACCTCCACTCCTCACGAGCGCGTGACTCGCCGGTTTCTCCTTTTGCGCCGCTCGGCGTCGTACCACCTGGATGTTCTCGACCGAAAACTCCACGATCAGGGTCGCTTTGCCAGACACCGACGGGGCTTGTATCTCGTCCTTTATCCGTTTTATCCTAGCCTCGTCCGGGCTCCCTTTGCCTTGCTCCTTTGCAGCGAGATCGACGAGCTCCTCCTTCCACCATTCCTTGAAAAGCGCACCGACGTCCGCATTGTTGTTAGCCCAGCGTAGTACACGCAGCGCATCAGCGTGTGTGAGCATCTCGATGAAGCCGTAACCGCGACTGCGCGCCTTCCCAGTGACAGGGTCCACACGGTCCGGCTGGCGTACGATCTTTACCTGCTTGACGCGCGAAGGTGGCTTGCGATTCTTCGACTTGGTGCCATGTTTTGCTTTGACAGCGTCCTCGTCTTCTTGGTCGACTTCAGCAGGCTCTGCAAGCTCATCAGCGCTGAGACCTTCCCGGGTGCCTTGCTTGACCTCCGCATTGAACATCTTAACGCTGTGGATCGCTAGACGTTTAAGGACACGCTCGGTAGCGAATACCGGCATTTGGCGTATACTGAGCCGTGTCTTGGAGACGTAGAGAGACGGATTACTGCGGAGCATCGCCCGACGCGCGTTGAACGAGTTCGTGCGTTTCTCTAGCTCGACCTGGGGAATTGTCTGCGCTGCAGGGGTGTTGGGAAAAATCACTAGGATGATGTCTTCAGCTGAAGTTCAGCTAGGAAGGCGGGTCAATGACTTGCCTCCTTCACGTAAGAGGTATAGATTTCGTTTGTCTTCCTTTTGTCGTCTCTTCTCTCCATCCTCTTCCAGTTTTGAAGCTTGTTCTCGGGTGACCGCGCGGACAACGTCGAGCGTCCGACCGTGCAGCACCAATTTTTTCGCTACTCCGGCGGACGGGTCAGGGGTGAGGAGGGAAGGAAGCGAAAATGGGTTTTTGGGAGGCTGTCGCCTTGGAATTAGATCTGCATCCTGGAATTCTAGGTAGACGTATTTACCTGCGTGTTGGTACCCATGGTCTCTGCACGCAACATGTCGCTTTGCTCGATAACACTGTCCGCATCTTCCTTGTTCCAAAAACAGGCGAATCCAGTTCCCCGGGGACGGTCGGTTTGGGGATCGAATGTAAGGCGGGCATACCGAAGTGGGCCGAATGCGCGGAATCTGTCATGGTGTCTAGGTAAACTTCATAGAGCAAAAAGTGAAAGCATACAAATTTCGTACTTCGTCTTCCGTAGCCGTGAAAGGAAGATTACGAATGAAGAGTGTGGTTCCGACATCGGTATGGGGTAGTCGTGGTTTTGTAGTCGGTTCGTTGTCGTCGTCCTCTTCCTCGTCGTCCTCTTCCTCTTCCTCCTCCTCCTCCTCCTCCTCCTCCTCCTCTTCCTCCTCCTCTTCCTCCTCCTCTTCAACTTCCTCGTCCTCTTCTTCTTCCCCACTCTCATTATCTGAAATTTTACGCAGTCCCACTTGTTTGTGTTCGCTGACATTCTCCATGACCTTCGTCTCCTTGCCTTCCGACTGGGAAAACAATGAGTGACAGCAACGCAGGAAGAGAGGCAATCACAAAATCACTTTTCTGTGCAGTCCTACTTTCTCCTGTTTATTCTCCGCGTCCTTCATCTGCTTGCCTTCCGACTAGGAAAACAGTGAGCAGAAGTAAGACAGCAAAAGAGAGGCAATCACGAAATCACTTTTCTCTTGGCCCACTGCGCCCGTATACTTCTGCCGCCGACGGTCATGCCGTTTGCGGTGACGGACTTGAATACAGCCTGAGCATCCTCCTTGGAAGCAAAGGAGACGTATCCGACGCCCTTGGAGACACTAGACCCGTGCTTGGAGACGACGAACGCGAAGCGCACGGGAGCGAGATCGGAGAAAGCGGTTTCAAGATCGGTCGATGTCGCGCCATACGGTAGGTTGGACACGAAGAGCGTAGCTACACTTGACATTGATGCAAGTGTTGTGAGAAAAATTAAAATAGTGAGCGTGGCCCGATTTGGGTGATTCTGAATCATTGTCTTCCATCAGAACGTCCATCTCACTTCATCTCAAACTCGAATTTAGGACCAAGTGCTACTGACACAGAAAATCTGACTACATCACTCGAGTTCAAGGTGAACAGACATGAAGCTCCTACGACTCAGATCCCGCTGAGGTTAGCGCCCGAGATCTCGATGCACTCAGTGCAAACAACATACGATGTCCATTTATCGCAGGATGTGCGATGCAGGAGATACATGAGAAACCAAACAAGGCAGACATAAACAGCGATCGTGAGTGAGTAGCATAACTTTTCATCGTCCACCACGAACAAGCACAGCGTCGAACTGATGCTCTTAGGAGCTTGTTGTGTTGAATCGTCGCGCGGAAAACAATCTCATAGAGAAATTCAGCCTGCAACGGAACGAAGCGTCTGCCTGCTAAGCGCCGTCTTGCAGACGTGATCGATACCTCTGGCAGCCTTGTGCTTGTCAAAAGCAGACCCATTTCATTTCAGGCTTTGCCGGTTCGAATTTTGGGAGAACGGTCTACTGATGTGAACAAACCAATCTCATTTCATTTAATTGATTCAAGCTCAAAGCCACTAGAATAAAATTCCCTTGGACCACCTCCATTGCCGAGCGATTCATTTGTCGGGTTGAGAGGGTGTATCGCACCCGTTCGCAGAGATGATGTCGCCAGCGTTGTTAGACTGTACATTTCCCGCGAGTCAGATCGCCTCATTCAAGGGCAGGCCATGATGCTGGCGCGATTATATACTCACTAGGATTCTGGTGCAGCACGCCTGTGAGGTAGAGCATGGGCTATCGTAGGAGCATGGCATCCATCCACTGTAGTCATTGTCAAGCTGATCATCGGTCCAGTGATCAGTGAATCCTTCAACGACGGACGGCGACTCGACCACTTACAGCTGTGGGGAAAAACTCCGAGCAGCACACGACAGTACAGCCGGAACCGCTGGCTGAAGCTGCAGCGACGGCGCTGACCGTGGCGAACAGTGCGATCAAAACCGGTGTAAGACGAGCGAACATTGTTAGGAGAGAAAGAACTGTTTGGGAAACGTTGTCTGAGAGACTGCAGACCCAACTCCGAGTCTTTTTATGCTGTCCTTTTGTCGCTTATAACGTTACCGTCTCAAACTGGAGTGAAAAAGAAGTCAAGTGTCAATGTCGGATCCCGCTGACCTCATTGCGCTCGTCCGAGTAGAATACTGGGCACCCAAGTTAGTACATATTACATACTTGTAACCCGGGAGATTTTAGTTACATAAAATAACTCAGTCTGCAAACTGAGCCGAGTTGCCCCTGGCAGCTGGACTCGGAAATGGGAAAGTCCCGTACAACCGTTTTACGACGGTGGGTTGAAGCCTTGGAATTATGAAGTTCGGAATTGGCTTCGCATCATAACGTTTACAGCGATGAGGCCAAATTTAAATGCAAAGCTCGAAAGTTGAAGGCAGGCAGAAGGAGCGACCTATTAATATAGACATGGACATGATTCTCGCTGCTCTGACCACGGACACGACGGCAAGGCGCTTTATGATCGGAACCTTGAGATTTGTCGCCGGCCTATCAGCGGGACGTAATTAGTGAGTATTAGGTTGATTAAAGTGGCCCGGCCGGATCACTGACTCACAGGTTTCGCCCATCGGACTCAGATAACCGAGCACTGATATGTACTGTATACATGTAAGTATTAGTCCTCGGCGATTATCTGAGTCCGATTGCCAGACAGTTCGCTTGCTAGTAAGTACTTACGATGTTGGGCATATTCGTTTTTCGGCATTCTGCTGAGAACTTCAAGTTCTTCCCCGCCCCTCGCCGACTCGTCATTCAAGTTGCATGCTTAATGTGTATTGTAATTTGTGTACCCTTCGACGGGGTCACCTGGCTTCAAACAGCCCTGTACAAGCCCTGTATTTCGAGTTCGTGATCTAGTGGACGACCCATGAGGCTTTGAGGAACGATCAGAGACACAGGAACGAGAGTCTCCAGTACTGACCAACATTTTTCATGCGTTAGAGTTGCCAGAATTGCGCATAGGTTATTTGAAAGTTCCATTGGATACATCCGCTGAGCGTTCTGCGTTACAAACGACTAGCATGCAAGGGATCAACATAGGCGAGTAGAAAAACTAAGGGAGGTTTTAGCATCCACAACGACGATAAAGAGGAAAAAAGGATGCGGTGAGTCGTACGCTCGCCCACTCAGATGAGTCACTGAGCCTGCTGTAGCGACTCGCGAGAGGCTGGCAGCGCAGCCCCTCTCTCGCCCTCACCAATCGTCACCGAGGAGCGCTGCTGCACAAGCCACACTATAATGGCCCTGTTGACTCCCGAACCCAGTCACGTCTGGTTCGAGCAGCGCCAGAAACAGACATGGCCAGGTCTGGAACCTTGCCCTCCGGGCATTCATCGATCATCTTTCACCGATGAGCTTCTGATAGCTTACAAAAGCAAGAAGAGCGTCACTGGCAGCGCGCACTCAATCACTTCAGGATCAGACCGTCCTTTGTTATGATGCGGTCGACTGACCATTTGGGGCCGATGATCAGTCCTTCCGTGTCCTGTTTAAATTTTATGTGAGCAGACAGCCGAACGAGACAATCAGACTTGCGGGAAATGTACAGTCGGCCAAAGCTTTGTAGCCTAGAGGGTTAGTCGACACCGTGTTGAACTCGAGTAATGGAAACCGATTTTTTCATCCCTGAGAGCCTTGGATCATATCACGTCTATGGTCAATAACCGGAGGTCGCAAAGACGTCGACAAGTCTTCTCACGGGAATTTCCGAGCCTCTGCTTGCAAGGTAAAGGAAGGCCAACTTCGACGCCAGGTTTGCCCTCACCGACGATGTACCGCTCCATTCCGATCCCAAAACGAGCTCCTTTCAGAGCCCTCGTCAAGCCAAGGACAGTGAGTATCTTGTAAAAAGTTTTATATTTTTCTGTCTCTCACTGCGACGACGAAAAGCGTCTGGCGAGCACCACCACCTCAGCTACTGCCTCAGCGTCGACACCCAACAAGTCCAAAAATGTCGTCACGAAACTCGTCTTTTATTCTGTCACCGCCGCCGGCACGTTCTACGTCGGCAGTACGTTCGTCTCCTTGCACAACCAGCAGTACCGCGACCTCTTCACGAAACACGCCCCCCTCGGCAACTTACTCGTCGAGTATGGCGAGCAGCACCACTGGGACGACATCACCGTGCAGCAGGTCGTCGTCGCCTCTGTAGATACCGCCAAAGCTGCATATACGTTTGTCCAGCGACAGCTCGGACAGGTGGTCCCACCGTACAAGAACGCGGACGCATCCAAGACTACTCAAGCTCAGGACCCCCCGCCGATAGACGAGACTGAATCCCGGGTCAAGGCGACCGCCGCAGAGCTCAAGACCACCGTGAACAAGTCTAGAGACCCGAAGCTCTCGCCCGAGGCGACCGCGAAAGCAATGGCTTTAGCGAAACACAAGGCCGCGCAGCTCGCAGACGAGGTGGACGATCTCATCCGCAAAGCCGAGGAGGCTCTAGCCAAGCCGAATGAGACCACGTTGGACGCGACGACGCCCACACCAGTGTCGGTGCTCGTGCCAGCCGCAAACGTCGAGGTGGTCGTCTTGTCGGAGAAGAAGACGGATGGAAACGTGTACGAAGCCCCTCTGCCCATCGGTTTCGAACCCCCGCCAGGGTATTCCAAACCCAAGCCTGCTCCCAAGCTTAAACCCGAACTGCTTCCCTTGGTCACCCCCGCCGTCTCCGACGTCGCCATCTCGGAGCCCGTCATTTTGCATCTTGCAAACACCATAGACGACCTCACGTCATATCTGAACGCGAACCCTTCCGCAGCGGAAAAGGCCAAGGGCGTTCTCGATGTCGCTCGGAACGACCTGACCGAGCTTGCTACGCGCTTCGACAAGATCAAAGAGGACGAAAAGCACGAACTCGAGGCTAAGCTCGACGAGCAGGCCCGCGAGTACAGCACCAAGCTGCTTGAGCTTGAGCTCGAGTCCCAGGACAAGCTCGCGTTACAGAGAGAAGACTACGAGAAATACGTCGCAGACGAGAGGATGAAGCTCGTTCAGACGTATCGTGACAACCTAGATGACGAGCTCAAGGCACAAACGGATCTCGTCAACGATCGGTGAGCGCTTTCTTTTGCCCTCAATCGCCAGCGTTGACCGCGACCTAGGTTGAAAGAAGCGATCGTGACACAGGGCATCGAGCTTCAACGTCGATGGATCCGTGAGGTCAAGGTCAAGGTCGAGGAAGAACGCGGAGGACGTCTAGCCCGTCTGGATGAACTCGCGACGGGGCTCAAACGCCTCGAACGACTCGCACTCGACAATTCGACCTACCTCGACGAGAACATCCGCGTGCACGGCATGTGGACCGCGCTGCGCGCCATGCAAGCCGCGATTGACGCACCCGAGCGCAAGCCGTTCCGCGAGGAGCTGCGTATACTGCGGCACCTCGCGGCCGCGCGGGACGACGCGGTTGTGTCCGCTGCCCTCGAGTCACTCGAGCGATCGGAAGTTCCGGACGTGGGCGTGGAGCCGCTGGTGGACCTGACAACGTGGTTTACGACGTCGGTCGCGCCGCGGGTATCGAGTGTCGCGCTCGTGCCGGACGAGAACGCGGGGGTACTGTCGTACTTGGTATCGCATCTGATGTCGTCGCTGCGCTTCCAGCGGCGTGGGCTCGTGCCTGGATCGGACGTGTTGAGCGTGCTCGCCCGTGCCGAGTTTTACATGCACGAGAAGGACTTGGATAGTGCTGCTAGGGAGCTGAATCAGCTTACGGGCGCGGCCAAAGAGTTGCTTCATGACTGGCTAGAGGCTTCACGGAAGCGGCTCGAGGCGCAGCAAGCCCTGGAGGTGAGGTTTCCTAGACTTGGAATTCGCGCCGTCGCTGATGCCGCGAGTTCAGGTTATACACGCGCAAGCTACCCTTGCATCCCTGCTCGTCCTTTAGATATGATGATGCTGATACGGTACACGGATGCAATCTAGATAGTGTTACCCAGACAGACAGACCTTTCTACATGGATGTTCGACTGATCATGGCAGTGGCGTGCCCGTGCTGATACTGACTCTTGCAGCGCGCATTCACACATGACATGAGCCCGCCGCACTACTGCCAGTTGTAGTCTCGTCACCATCCGTCTTGGTGTTGCCCTCGGTAACCTTCAAATCCTCCGATCACGAACGAACCATATCATTGAACCGTTCGCCTTGTGCATCGCGACTACCTATCCCATGAGAAGGGATGAGCACCAGCTCCAAACGCGCGCGGGGAAAGCTTGAGGCAGGAGGGTCACGGCGAGAGACTGCACACGCAAGTCGGCAAACGCCGACCGTATCGGTCACTTTGATTATCGTGGTTTGGTTTCGCCCCTCCGATTGGCCAGCAACTTTGGTGCCACAAGACCAGATCGAAGTGCGTTGAACGTGGGTTGGTATATGTTGAACTCGCTAGCTTAGCACCATCCTGCAGACGTGATCGAGATATCTGGCAGCCTCGTGCAATCAGACTCATTTCACATTGGCAGGCTTCGGGGCAACAAATGTTCTGCTGGTAAGTATAGAAAACCCAATTTCCATCATTGCATTGACTCGAGTTCAAAATGACTAGAAGATCCCCTCCATCGCCGAGCGTTTCAGATCCCGCCTCAGGCTGGTCCATCCCCGCTTGATGGATCCCCCCCGCTATCCCCCCCCGCCTGTTTCATTTGCAGTGCACCCGGACCCATAATAGACGCCACTGGTACCGCCGTCACTCTGTACATTTCCCGCGAGTCAGATCGTCTCATTCAAGGGCAGGCAAGCTGGCGCGATCAATCTACTCACTTCGACGGTGGTGCAGCACGTCTGCTTTCCAAAGCACTGTCCTTGATCCATAAGGAAGCAGCCACTATAGCTACTGTCACCACCCTGATAATAGGTCCACAATGATCAGCACTGGATCATTTAACAACGGACGGCGACTTGACCACTTACAAAAATTAAGCAGCATAAGGTAGTGCAGTCGTTGCTGCTAGCTGCAGGTCCAGCGAAGACACCGACCGTGGCGAATAGTGCAATCAAAAGCGGCGTAAGACCAACGAACATTGTTAGAAGAGGAGGGAGAGTTGTTCGGGAAACGTTGTTTTGAAAGACGGCAGACCCAGCAGTGAGCAGCTCCGAGTCTTTTTATATGTCCTTTTGCCTTGGCACTCGGCTACGATTAAAGAACTTCGACTTAGTAAAGACTTTGGTCACTTCAAGATCGGATCCATGCCATAATCTGTTCATGTTGGCGGAACACAAAGGAAAAGCAATTTAAAGGCACAGGAGCGACTCACGGACAATCTGGCTGGTCTGTAATAGGCTCCCCAACCACGAGCGCGACGAGCGTCGTCTTTCTGGAGGTCTTTGACGCCTTCACCTTCACCCCTCGTCCTTCATTCTCCTTCGAAATCACAGTTGGACGGCTAATCAATTCAGCAACGCTGCCGACGTCATAGTCACCGGCGTCTGTCAGACTATCGGCAAAACCTCGATAGGCTTCCGCACTCCCTGCCTCAGCTCAGCTCACCTCCAATCAGAGCTTTCAAATGCAAGCGAAAAAAAAGGAAATTAAGCCTTGGTCCTTTACGGTACTTGCCTGTAAGCGCAGAACCAGCCGGAGTTCTACATAAGCAGTTCTAAATGATTACATACTTACCTTAGGTAAGTATGTCAATTCATTCCGCTCGGAACTTCAAGCTCTTCTCCCCCGCTTCTCCCCCGCTTCTCGTTAGTCGTCAAATCGTCATCACAATTGATGTTGCTCAATGTTGGTTCAATGTCACAATGTGTATTTATTGTGTACCCCGGGCCTGCCGGTTGTTTGGTCGTCCGACTGTGCTCGGGTCGCCTGTCATCGAACAGCCCTGTATTTCGAGTTCGCGAATCAGTGGACAGCACATGACGAACGATCAGAGACACAGGAATGATACAGAGCCTCCAGTATTCGTCAACGAGTAGCATAACGTTTCGTCAACCACCACGGACGCGTGGACTGATGCTCTTCCGAGCTTCATGAGTGGGATCGTCCCACATAAAACAAACGAATAGCAAGGTGAGTCAACTCAGCCTGCAACGAAACGAAATGTCAGTCAAAACGCAGAAACATACTGCTCTGGCTAGAGGCTTCAAGGTGAGTAACCTCGGGATCTTCGTCACGAGACTGCAACGCGCAAGTCGGCAAACGGCAAACGCCGCCCGTGTCGGTCGCTTTTCCTGATTCTGGTCACTTGACGATCGGAACCATGACATAACATGCCACAATCTGTTCATGTGGCAGAACACAAAGGAAATGCAAAGTGAATGCATTACTTACCATACTTTACAGAATCGGACAGTGAAGCTGGCGCACTCACCGTCACTGGGCAGTGGGCAGCAGTATCACGCAGAGCAGTGAGAACGTCCGTGTGTACATTAGGTCGTTCCTTTCTCCACCCGTTCCTGGAGGTGGGATGGGTAATTCAACAGTTACACACGACGCCGAGCGCAGCTTCGATTGGGGGTTTTTTTTTTTCGAGATTTGCCAATCAGCGGGACGTAAGTATTACATGACCCTGCGTTCGCGATCGATTGATCCGTGATTGCCGGCGGCAGTAGGTAGCGAACAAGAGAAAAAATGTAGTCCTCAGTCTGATATTCGGTTCGCTTGCTTGTGCGATATGTCAATTCGTTCTGCTCGAAACTTCAAGTTCTTCTCTGCCCCCGCTTCCCCCCCGCTTCTCGTTAGTCGTCGATTCGTCATCACAGTGTACATACCCCTGAGCCTTCGACGTCTCAAGCCGGCTGTTTGGTCATCCGACTGTGCTCGAGTCCTCTGTCATCGAACAGCCCTATATTTCGAGTACGTGATCCAGTGGACGGAGCATGGCGAATGATCAGAGACACAGGAATGGTGCAGAGTCTCTAGTATTGGTGAACGAGTACCATAACGTTTTGTCAACCACGGACGCGTGGACCGACGCTCTTCCGGGTTTGATGAGTGGGATCATCCCGCATAAAACAAATGAACAGAGTGAGTCAACTGCAACGAAACGAAATGTAAGTCAAAACACTGTTAACTGGCTAAAGGCTCCAAGGAAATCAGACTGCGGTTCGAGGAGCAGCAAGCCGTGGAGGTGAGGTTTTTCCTAAACTTGAGGTTCGCACCGTCGCTGATGGGCCAGCGAGTTCAGGTTATACAAGCGCAAACGACCCTCGCAACCCTGCTCGTCCTTTAGATGATGATACAGTACACGGATGCAATATAGATGATGTCACCCAGACAGACAGACTTTCTACATAGATAGTCGACTGATCATGGCAGCGGCGTGCCCGTGCTGATACCGACTCCTGCGCCAGTACCAGCGTGGAGCGCACATTCACACATGACCTGAGCACGTCGCACGATTGGCTGAACGTTTTCCTCGCTATTCATCACCTTTACGAGCCCAGGAAAAACAGTGACGCCGACTTTATCGAGCTCGCCAGACTCGCTACGGAGACACCTCCGGACGAGCTCGATCTGTCTCGGGTGGAGGGGGCTACCGATCTCGGGTATGAACGAGCGGTAAAAGGCCTCACCACCTCCGCCGCTGCCATGAAGCATGCGCGAGAAGGTGTGTGCAGACGCGAGGATGGGGGTGATGCCGTGTACGTGGTCGCCGAGGCGATCAAGGAGAGTTGGGAGTTGTTCGTCGAGGATGCTCGCTGCGAGTTCGGGTGAGCAGGCGTCGACGGCGGCGGAGAAGGTTTGGCGGCGCCAGACGCCTGCGACGATTGGGTTTCCTGGATGGGTGAAATCGTTGAAGCACGGCGGGCGGCGGGGGAAGAACGGAACGAAACGAAATGACGCACGGGCAAAGAGATGTTCGTGTATGCGGGTGAGCTGTACATTTGCTTCTGCCTCGTTGGTGACCATGAGTACGTTGATTATATCTGCGCTAATGACCTCTGAGAGTGCGTGGCGGAGGATGTTCTGTACCTGGATCGGGGATGCGCCTTCAGGTGGGAGCTGGGCGCCGTCGGAGGTGCCGGTGATGTCGGCGAAGGCGGCGAGATAGATATCTGTGAGCGGTGCGGGTGGGGTGCGCACGACGTCTGCCGCCCAGCGGTTTAGGAGGCGTTCGAGCTGTGATGCTGCGTTCTGTTTATACGATGGACATGTGAACTCATGATCGGATCATGACCGCGCGGGGGAACGGAAACCACCTTGATAGAGAAATCATCGACGCTAGTTCCACCTGGACCGGGTTGCTTGGTGGCGCCAGGGCCTTGTGTGCCTTCGAGGAGAGCGATGCGAGCGCGGAGGAGTGCGACTTGTTTTTCTTGTTCTTCGAGCTGGCGACGCTGTTCTTCTACTTTTTCGTGGGCGATGCGCTGGACCGTACTTATGTTCACAGCGAGTGTGTCAGATCAAGTGATGAGATCGAACATACAAAATTGGTGAGGGCGTAGCGATATTGCTCGCCGCTGACCGCGTCAGACAAGGCTGGGTTGAAGGACATCGAAGATGGATGACTAAGCCGTCACGGATTGAGCCAACGACCAGACTGGTTTGTGCACATTGAACTCGCTAGCTTAGCGCCATCCTGCAGACTCGATCGATTCTCTGGCAGCCTTGTGCAAGCAGATTCATCTCATCTCAGGTTTTTCCGGCTCAAATTTGGGGCAAAGTTTCGTTCTGCACAAACCAATTGCCATTCATTTCATCAACTCAAGTTTAAAGCAGCTAGAATTTAAATCCCATCAGGCCACTTCCATCGCCGAGCGGCGAGCGCTTTATGGTGGTGGAGTGAATCCCGTGCACCCGTGCGCAAGGAACCCTCCAGAACCGTCAACCTGTAAAATTTTCCGCAAGTCAGATCGTCTCATTCAAGGGCAGGCAAGTTGGCACGATCGATCTACTCACTTCGATGCTGGAGCAGCATGCCTGGACCCGCCCGCTAGGGCAGGTTCCTGCATCGCTCGCCAACCCGCAATTCGCCAACCCGCAATGGAACCCATTGCTACCCTGATTATATCGATCCATAACAATCAGTGGATCCATCAACAACGACGGACGGCGACTCGACCACTTACAGAATAATACGCGCAGCACATTGATAAATTGTATCCGCAGTTGCTGTTAGCTGCTGCAGCGAAGGCGCCGACCGTGGCGAACAATGTGATCAAAACCTGCGTAAGACGGACGAACATTGTTGGAGAAGAAAGAACTGTCTGGGGAACGTTGTTCTGAAAGATGGCAGACGCGATGAATTTATGGTGTCCTTTTGCCTGCTACTTATATAGCTGTTTTGGGGGCGGTACTATGTAACCCGGTCACCGGCACTTTATTATACCTGCCCACCTTGTACCCACCCGAGGTTGTTCGGATCCTGTTGACGGCTCATTAACTTACATCTGATTATTACGTCTCATAGACGTCAACTTGCTGGCAAGGGCTTGGTTTATGCGGCGGAACGGAAAAACGATGTAAGTGAAGGTACATGAGCGACTCAGTACTCAGCATGCAACCGGACATTCTGGCTGCTCTGCGTTGCAGCTGCCCAGCCACAAGCGTGACGAGCGTCGTCTTCCTGGGGGTCTTCAACGCCTTCACCTTCAAAGCTTCACCCCTCGTCCTTCATCTTCCTTCGAGGTGGGACCGCTGATCAAAAGGACCTTTCGTAACGCATTTGGGTTGACTTCCTAAAATGCGATTATGTACATACTGTATGACGTTGAACTTAAAGTACCGGCTCGGGGAGTTGGCGTCCGAGTTGGATCAGTACCCGGTTTCGTTATACGCCAGCGTGAAGGGTTCGATTGAAGGACCGGTAAGTAGCGAAGAGAATACCCGGATCTGTCGAGCAGCTGCCAGTGAATTCAAATGAACGCTTCACTCTGACAGCTCAAGTTTGTGGGGTTGATTAAAGTTCAAGTTGCCCTGGATATCGATCAGGCTTCGCTCACGTAAGTATTACCTAATCCTCGGTCCGGTGTTCGGTTCGCTGTTGAACTCGCCCTCAGGCTGCTAGGTGCCATCTTGCAGACGTGCTCGATAAGTATTCCTGCCAGCCTTGTGCAAGTAGACTCACTTTATCTCAGGCTTTGCCGCCTCAGAATTTTCTGCTGATATAGACAAACCAATTTCCATCCATCTTATCGACTGGAATTCAAAGCGGCTACAAGTAAAGATACCCGCCGGTCCATCGCCCCGCGCTTTAGTTCCCACCTCGTGGAGTGCCAGTGGGTGCATCGCACCCAGATACTTTACTGATGGGGGAGAGAGTGCTGCTAACCTGAACTTCATTCAGAGGCAGGCAAGCTGGCGATCCGATCTACTCACTATGACTGTGGAGCAGCACGCCTGCATGGCAGTGCACCCGCGTGGTTGTGCCAGTAGTTTCATGGGAATGCAGGCAGTTCCACTATAGCTACCGTCACTCTGATTATCGGTCCACAATGATCAGTGGATCCTTCAACGACGAACGGCGACTCTACCACTTACATTCGCGGTAAAATTCGGGCAGCACATGGGAGTGCAAGCGTCGCTGGCTGCAGGTGCAGCGAAGGCGCCGACCACGGCGAACAATGCGATCAAAACCGGCGTAAGACGAACGAACATTGTTAGAAGAGGAAGAACTGTTTGGGTAGGTTGTTCTGAGAGATGGCAGACCTGGTGAGCAGACCTTTTTATGCGGTCCTTTTGGCCTGCTACCTATTTTTAGGGCGGTACTATGTAATACCTGGGTTGGTGGATCCCGCTGACGCGGCTGAATCACTTGGAGCTACTTATTGTGTTTGATAGATCATACTTACTAGAAGCATCTCAGCCGAGTGAATTGGGCACCCGGTAAGAGTTCAGTCTAGCTCGTTTTTGGTCGACGAGAGAGGAATGGTACTGTTTTTTAGCCCTCGATTTTCCCATCAGAGATACATAACTCACGAAAGAGACGTCAAGTGGAAACGTCACTAAGGCTAAGTAGGACCTTGGCCTGCTTCTGAACGCGGAACCACGAAGCAACATGCATCATGACATAATGATAGTCTGTTCATGTGGTGGAACAAAAAGGTAAAGCAAATCTGTCACAGGAGCGACTCGGACTCAGCATGCACACGGACATTCTGGCTGCTCTGCATTTTAGCAACCCAGCCACGGTCGTCTTCCAGGAGGTGCCTTTACCTTTGCCCCTCGTCCTTCACTTTTCCTTCGAAGTCAGTGGGACAGCTAATCACAAACTTTGGGACCTTTCGTAACGCACTAGTAAGTTGGATCGATTTCTGAAGAATGGAATTATGACGTCGAAGTTGAAGCTAGTACCGACTCGGAGTTGGCGTCCGACGGATTACTAGCAGTTCGCTGAGCGTCCAAACTCAGATGCAAGACCAAGCTGAAGGCAGAGGCATGAGGTATAGGAGTGACCTAATGTGAAAACGGACATTCTCGCTGCTCTGAACCACGAGTGTAGTCTCCCATAGACAGACCCTTCGGCAGGAAGACAGTCGCTCCTTCTTTTAGAACGGTCTGCTGATATAGAAAAACAAATCTCCATTCATTTCACCGACTCGAGTTTAACCTTCAAAGCAGCTAGAAGTAAAATCTCCTTGGGCCACCTCCATCGCCGAGCGCTTCAGCTCCCCCTTGTGGGTTCATTGCACCCGGTCGCATAGGTCTCGCCAATGCTGTCAGTCTGTACATTTCCCGCGAGTCAGATCATCTCATTCAAGGTCAGGCAAGTTGGCTCAATTGATCTACTCACTATAGTGCTGTCGCAGCACGCCTGCCCAGCAAAGCACTGTTGTTCACTACCCCCGAACACGCAGCCGGTTCCAGAATAGTCACCGGCACCCTGATTACCGGACCACAATGATCAGTGAATCATCAGCGACGGACGGCGACTCAACCACTTACAGTTGGGGTAAAGGCCGTGCAGCACACGGTAGTGCAGTCGCTGGCTGCAGCGAAGGCGCCGACCGTGGCAAACAGTGCAATCAAAACCGGCGTAAGATGAACGAACATATTTAGAAGAGGGAGAACTGTTTGGGAAATGTCGTTGAGAAAGATGGAAGACCTGGTGAGCAGCCCATTTAGAAAATTTATGCAGTCCCTATTTTGGAGTGGTATTAGTACTTACCGATGCATTACGTTAGGCACCCGAGTTACAACCCGGCATAAGGTCAGTTGATCGAAACCATGAAGTAACTTGAACATGCATCACGACAGGAGCGACTCAGCATGCATGAGGACATCCTGGCTGCTCTGCCATTTTAGCTGCCCAGCCACAAGTGCGACGAGCGTCGTCTTCCTGAAGGTCTTCGAGGCAGTGGAACAGCTATGTGATCAAAAGGACCGTCCGTACTCAGTGTCGACTTCTCAAAAATGGAATCATGACGTTTTTGAAGCACCGACTCGGAGTTGGCATCGGATTGATCAATTCATGTCATGACGGATGGGCTGTGCGCACGAAATATGTTGTTCTGACCGTCATCCCGATTTCCCAAACGCCTTCTCCGTTGCGATTGAACGGACTCAGACGCCACATTATTTCGTTACGCCAGCATGAAGGGTTCAAATTATTGAAGGACAGGTACAGTATGTATAGCGAAGAGAAGACAATCGCCACCGATGATTCTTTTAATTATTGTCGGGCTCAAGTTGATTACAGGTTGCCCGGCCGGATCAGAATCCTCTCCGATCATCCGATGAGTCTGATATTCGGTTCGCTTGCTAGTGCGATGCTGGGGGTTCTTCGGAACTTCAAGTTCTTCCCCGCCCCCACCCTCAGTCCCTGTTGGTCTCCCGCTCGTCATCGCATGCTCGATCTGTATTGCGTACCCTTCGTCGTCTCAAGCCGGCCGTTTGGTCATCCGAGTGTGCTCGGGTCGCCTGGCGTCGAACGGCCCTGTATTTCGAATTCGTGATCGAGTGGACGATGCATGTTGAAGAACGACCATAGACATAGGAACGCAGAGTCGCCAGTACCGGCCAACGTTTTTCACGCGTTATAGGTCGCTGGAATTGGGCATTGTGCATCCAACGTTCTGGCATTACAAATGACGATTAGTATGCAAGAGAAAGTGGGGGTGATTCGACATACAATGTCCATAAGTATATCAAAACAGTCAAGACGAGTGGGCGGGAATGCATCGAAAACTAAACAAGAAACATGGACACGATCGTGAATGAGTAGCATAACGTTTCATCGACCACCACCGACAAGCAAGGCGTGGACCGATGTTCTTCCGAGCTTCATTGCCGCGCATAAAGCAAATGAACAGAGTAACTGAGCCTGCAACGGAACGAAATGTCAGTCGACACGCAGAAAAACACTGCTTCGGCCGTTTGATACGTACAGTGACTTTGGCCCACGAGACCGAATACGGTGCTTGCTTGATCGATACATAGCTTGGTCTGGCATACCCTACTTGCAAATATCGGCGAGCGACGATCTTCCTGCCGCGTCGGTCGATCGTGAAGCAATGAAGCGGTTGCATCCGGTTGCACCCCATGATGCGACAACACGATCAATCCGCGCGGCTCGCACAGAACGTCAAGCGGAAGGACCGAGTCAGTGTGATCTGGGATTGGGATTTGAAGTGCTCGTATAGCGCCCCGATCATTTCAATATCGTGGGCTGCGTAATGGGCAGCCATGTCATCGAATAGTTTGCCTTGTGCATCGCAACTACTTGTGCTGCGAAACGGAAAAAAGGGGCGTGAGCATAAGCGCCAAGCGCGGGGAAAAGGAAGGGGATAAGCGAAGCGAAACGAGACAATACTCACGGTCTTTACCAGAGGTCAACAAGACGCGCCTTGCGGAGAGTCGGAGACACGCGTCCAATGGTGCTGCTACATAGACTTCCGGGTTCTACTTGACGAGGCAAACGCAGACCACGGTCCGCCCCTTTCGCCTCGCAGCGTGGATCTCTTCGAGCTGGAGTCTGACGCCGTACGTGGAGGCGAAAGTCGTTGCGGCGAAGAGGAAGATGTGCTTAGCATTAAGGTGGTGCTTATTCTTATTCGCATGAGTCTCCGGTAGAGCCCGAGAGCCCCCAATCGGTTACAGATCGTATCAGATGCTTATTGATCCTTCTCGACAACGCTCATCTCTCGAACATGGGTGCTCGCAAATTCTTCGTTGGAGGTAATTTCAAGATGAACCCTTGCTCGGTGGAGCAGAAGAAGAACATCCTCAACGTCCTCAACGAAGCCGATTTAGATCCTGCTACAGGTGCGTGTCAAAATATACATAGACGATCTCGCAGTACTCAGGGATCGAACGGGGCAGAGGTCGTCATTGCACCTCCTGCACTATACCTTATCCCCTTCAAGAGTCTCATTCGCAAGGAGATCCAGGTCGCCGCTCAGAACTGCTACTTCAAGTCGGCAGGCGCTTTTACGGGTGAAATCAGGTTGAGCAATATATGATTCGTGTTTTCCTCGAGCATATACTGATGTCTTATCAGCCCGACGCAGCTCGCAGACGTTGGTATTCCATACGTCATCCTCGGTACGCCAACATGTCCTTTCTTCGCAGTCCTCGATGTATAAATACGTGTTCGAACACTACAGGGCATTCTGAGCGCCGCACGCTGTTCCATGAAACTTCCGAGGTCGTCGGGTCGAAAACCAAGGCGGCTCTGGATGCGTCCCTCAAAGTCATCCTCTGTTGCGGAGAGACCCTTGCGGAGAGAGAAGGCGGGAAGACGACAGAGGTGGTCAACGAGCAGCTCCAAGCTGTCGTGGACATCCTCAAGGATGCGGCTTGCTGGACGTGCGTCCTTCTCCCAACTCTATGATCCCCGACTCATCGAACTTTCCAGCAACATCGTGATCGCGTACGAGCCTGTGTGGGCGATCGGCACGGGCAAGGTTGCTACTGCGGCACAGGCGCAAGAGGCCCACGCCGAGATCCGTCAGTTCTTGAAGAAGAAAGTGTCCGAGAGCGTTGCGGAAAAGACGAGGATCATCTATGGTGGCTCCGTCACAGCGGCGAATTGCAAGGAACTTGGTGCGTGTACTTTTCCAACTCGTTTTAGCGCTCCGTTCGAATTCTTCGTATCGATAGCGGCAGAGCAGGACGTCGATGGGTTCCTTGTAGGCGGTGCATCGTTGAAGGCCGAGTTTGTGAACATCATCAACGTGAACAAGAAGTAAATTGTGTATAGATTTGTACTAAAGTGTAGTGTATACTACTGTAACGTACTGGGAAATGTCCTACAAAGGAAACTCATGATCTCTCCATCCGCCGTTTCTATACGATCATGCTGAGGTCATTCTTTGCTCCTCTTCGAAATCTTCAGGATCACATACACGAGGCCATCTCAAACGACGATGCTTCCGAGTCCAGCCTGTCACCGGTCGCGGACGCTGAGAGAGCCGCTCTCGCAAGCCGGGTTAGGTCTCTGGTAGAGGAATTGAAGTTGGCGGAAGACGCGCAATCGAGGATCACGGTAAGATTTAACTTGCACAAGTGGACTATCATAGACCATGTCTGGCAGATTTTGCATTCTCTTCGGTCTGTTGTCGGAGAGCGTCCTGAAGCATTGGACGCGTTTCGCGATGCAGACGGGTTTCTTGTCCTGATGCATGTCTTGTCGACCCTGTCAGCGATGCCGTCCGCCTTGTCCACTCCTCATTCTACTCAGCAAGTGTTCGAATGTATGCAGCTTGCACTCATGCTCGCGTCCAAGGCTTTGGATCGACATTCCATCAACCTGACATTCTTCGAGGTCAGTCGTCATACTTTGCTCTGTTTGTTTCCTGACAACCCGAATCCAGGAGTACGTTGGCTACACGGCTTTGTCCGACGCCTGCGACGCGCTCATCAAACATCCTGTCACCTTCGAAAAGACCCTCGGATGTCTTCTGTCGCTCTCTTTTCACGACTTTGCTGTGGTCGATCTGTTCACGACGCTCCAAGCATCCGACGACGACCTCCAAGAATTAGACATCCATTTCTTGGAATTCATGCCATTTCTTGGTACCATCCACCTGCCCCGAGTCTTTAAGATCGTCTGGGAGCTTGTCCTCCGGTTCTCTGCGACCGGTACCTCCCTTCGGCTGATATTATATAAAATCTTGGAGCACCTGACCCAATCGTGTCATCGCAACCTTGCCGTCTTGAGCATGCTGGGTATACTAACACCCATGTTTTCCAGTTTCATCACCTCTTCTCCTTCAGACGGACAAGGCTTGTATGCTGCAGAACGCCGGCTGCAACACAACATTATCAGGCGGCTTTTCGAGATGGGTGCTTCCACTCAAGACGCGCAGCGATTGTTCCAGTGCACCGTCAAGGAGAACAAATCACTAGATATGGAGATGATCGACCTCATTCGCACCAGCTTGAGATCCAATTGGCCGCCTCACATGTCCTTTCAGGACATGTCTGCCGTATCGATGCCGCTTAATGACTGGAATACGCTTCCAACTTCTGGTTTGACGCTCATGGTAAGTGTCTGAACTTCTCTCTATCCCTGCCCCGTCGTTGCAAGCTACATCCAATCTCCGTAGCTATGGGCCTGGTTCGAGAGAAT
This sequence comes from Leccinum boreale, assembly GCA_038092235.1. NCBI lineage: Eukaryota > Fungi > Basidiomycota > Agaricomycetes > Boletales > Boletaceae > Leccinum > Leccinum boreale. The sequence continues at coordinate 151,266 of JBBPPX010000020.1, read as the reverse complement.
GCCCTCTGCTACACACAAGATATTCACCATCTCTTTCGGCTCGCGCAATGCTATAGAATTGACTGTGGGCAGCGATGGTACCCTCGCACTTCGAACTTGTTCTCATCAAATGTTCGCAATGCTGTCCAAAACCCAAGTGGTGACTTCTCGCTGGACCCATATTGCCCTCGTTTACCACCCGCATCGAGCGTCTCAATCTGCCGTTCGTACGTTCGGGCGTGTGGTGGACGATCTCCCACTCAATATTCTTTCTAGGCGTATTTGTAGATGGTGTTCTCACTGAAACGTTGGATTGGGCCTATCCTAGTGTCCACGAGAACTGCACCGGAGAGTTTGTCCTGGGTGACAAGAGACCCGACAGCGCCTCACGTTGGTGCATCGCTTCAGCCTACCTTCTTTCTCAGCCATTAGGTGAATGTTCTCTCGCATGGACCTCTTCTTGTCGCTAACTAGGGTCAGACGATGAACTCCTCAGGTTCATTCATCATCTCTGCCCTAGATACGATGGAAACTTTCAAGACAGGACACTTGTCCGATTTCTCACGTATGAAGCGTCCACCTCGCTGAACATGCACATGGTCGGCTCCGGGTCGAAGTCAGGGGAAACATCGCTCAAGAAGGCCATCAGGGATGGCGTTCTGATCAACGAGGCTGCTATTTTGTGCAAGATAATCACCAAGGACATTGACGATCATACCCGTTGTGGATCGAAAACACAAAAGGCGAGAGGTGTCAATGTCTTTGGGCCTCTCGTCGCTATTCCGTGTCGACCATTAGATCTTTCGCTGTGGAGTATAGGAGGTGTTCAGCTGGTGCTTACTTTGGTATCTCTTGCAGAGGTGAGCACTCGTCTATCGTTTGTTGCACGTCCTGTTCAATGGTGGAAGACATCGCGCGAGCTGTCCAGAACCATTGCTATCTTGTGTGATAGTCTTCGTAATTGTTGGCAGAACTCGGAGGATATGGAACGAATTGGTGAGGACGGCGTTTCGCGTTCGTGTTCCATCCTGATGATGGTGCCAGCTGGCTACGATGTTCTCGCCAGTATCCTCTACCAAAAGAGTCAGCTCATCAATTTGTCGACGTTTGAGATCTTGTTCGGGTTTCTCGGACTTAGTTTCCGGTCTCCAGAGTAAGAATCTCTTCGTGTTTGTTCTTTCATACGTGCTTAATATCTGGTTTTTCAGCGTTTCTACTGTCACGAACACGATCGCATATGTTGCTATTGCCCTCGATTTCGAACTTTGGTCTACGACAACCTCCGATGTACAGCGAGCGCATCTTGAACATTTCCCCTTTCTCCTGCGTTCCAGCCGTTACCGGAAATTCAATACCAAAGTTCGCGTATCGAATCTCCACCTCGTGCGTAAGCTGCTGTTTGCTCTGCAAGCGTCATGGTATTCTCCGGACATGGTTCCTTACGTTGCGAATGCACTGGGCGTCATCATGCAAGCTCACTTCTCTGCCAACGATGTTATTAAACCCGTCACGTCGTACATAGCCGCGAACGTTTCCTCTGGTAAGTGCAATGTTTTGGCATGTATAACAGGAGACACACTCGTCGTGGTGATTCCGTAGATCCTGCACCTCTGTCTTCGCCACGAACATCTTTTACCGCTAGCAGCAATAACCACGAGTCGGCACAACTCGTCTTGGACGCGGTCGTATCTCTTCTCCGCATTTCGTCCCTGTACATGAAGTTTGCGGAAACGCTGCCTGTTGCACGCGTTGTGTTGCTATGGCTCGGATCTGAACCATCTCCCTCTCTCGCTTGTCAGGTCCTCACGATCATTGGGATCGGTTTGAACACCTCTTCTTCCTTTGGGAAGAACTTTGAGCTGGCCAGCGGTTGGCTTACGTTACGGAAGGTGCTGCCGTCTATCTGGAACGATGCCATCCACGAGGCTGCTCTTGATTTACTGTTTCACCCTGGGCGAGATAGTGGAACAGTTCCAAAGGCTGTCAAGTGTCCCCAGATACTTTTTGTGATCCTGCTAGCACTACGCCAAGGATTGTTGGCATATTCGGACAGCCAGATGCAAGGTAAGTTTCACGTCATTGGCATAGATTGATAGACCCACTTCGACGCAGGGCCATCGAGACTTGTGGTTGAGCGAATCCTGGACGACCTGATCAATCTTTATAATTCACACGCGTCTTTTCGTCAATTATTCAAATCGCAGAGCTTGACGGAGATACTCGTTGACTGTCTCTCGTCTTCCCCTGGGGACGATTCAAAGGTGTCCATACAGGTAATGAATCTCGGGTTGACGGTAGGAATGGGACATCACACATCGCCGGCCCAGAAGCAGCAGGTAATCGAATGTGCGGTGTCGTGTTCGGGAGGCGTCTCATGTGGTTGTCCATCTAGATTTTGGACCTCACCAAGCCTGGGTCTCAACGAGCGAATCCTGTCGTGACGCCTTCACCTAGTAGACTTGCAAGTGTTCAAGAAGAGTCGCTGCGCAAGAGTACCAGTCGAATGGATGAATGGAGGAACGCGATCGTTATTTCTGAGCGCGAACGCTATAGGAAGACGGTCATCGACACGTGAGATCATGTTTAATTGTATGCGCTACGTGATTTATGGTCGATCGCAGGCGGGAGCGTCGACGTCGTATGGCCATGATTAGCGAAGGTGTCTTGGGTGGATGCTCTGAGCGCGATGTGTGGTGTCACATCGGACCTGAACGGACGTGGAGACTGGACGAAACGGAGGGTCCACATCGGACGCGGTGAGTCGTGAGCTTCAGGTTCCCTCGATGTTCGTTGAACGGTCTTAGGAACAAGTTGGAGCCATTTGCAGAGCCGGCTGACGTGGTGCATCAGACACAACCCAGTAGCACGATGAACGACGACAAAGACGTTGACATGTCGTCCACGTTGCAACCTGACGGCTCGATCAAGTTCAAGGATGACGCAGAAGCATTCTTGGACGTTACTAGTAATTCGCTGATGGACGAGATCGCAGAAGACAAGCATCGGAGGGTCAGACACGAACTCGAGCCGGGGGACGTCATCGAATCCGTGAGCACAATATGTCGCGTGTCAGGGGTGGATGCCTATCGTGCGCACACGTCCACTTTCGTTTCGTGGGCTTTTTTGGTATCTGACATTGTGGATCGTGCCCAGCCGGGTTGCTCATTTTCGGGCATACTCATCTGTACATGTTGGACGGCCTGATCGAGAACGACGTCGGCGAACTGATTGACGCGGCCGACGCGCCCAAGGGCATGTTTTTCGTTGCGGGGAGTACGTCTCACTTGCGAAGCCCCCAGAGGGCACGACGATGGTGAGTCGCGAGTTGCAGAGATCCTTGTATGCGCATGGTTATGTTCATGGGCACGTAGGCCACTCGAGCAAATCGCAGGGTTTTCAGACAAGTCCTTTCTGTTTCGAGACGTCGCGTGAGTTTTTTTTCTGTCATATCGGATATCAGGCTTAATGCAAGGGAAACCAGTCTGGAAATATTCCTCAAGGACAGTCGAACCTTGTTGGCCATCTTTTCCGATGGCGCCCACCGGCAATCCGTTTCACAAAAGCTGGAGGTCATCATCGCGCGGCATTCGACCCAAGAGCACATGTCGACGCTGGGGCTCGTATTGCGAGAGATGAGCATAGCTATACCAATGGGAAAGGAAAGAGCGGGGCAGACTGCACCCCACAAGGCGTTGGCAACGGCCCAACGACAATGGCAAAACAGGGAGATCAGCAACGTGGGTGGACCGATCGTCTTTGGGTTCTTGGGCTGAGCTGATGGGTTCGTCAGTACACGTATCTGAGCATCTTGAACCAACTTTCTGGACGCACGCCGAGCGATGCGACGCAATACCCGATCTTTCGTTCGTTTTCGATACCCTTTTTTTTTACATGTGGTTGACCACCATTTGGCAGCTTGGGTGCTGAAGGATTATACCTCGGAAGTTTTGGATCTGTCTTTGCCTGATTCGTTTCGAGAGTACGTCGTCTTTCATGCTTTTCTATTCTTGTGAGTAACGTGATTCTTGTTTGCAGTCTGACGAAACCGATGGGTGCTCTGACTCCGGAACGTTGCGAGATCGCTCGGAGTCGGTACGAAAACTTGGAGAGTGTCGAAGAGAAGCCGTTTCACTACGGTACCCATTTCAGCTCGTGCGGAATCATTCAAGACATGTTGTATCATAAGCTGACGAGTGCTCAACGACAGGTCCATGATAGTTTGCCACTTTTTGATTCGGATGGCCCCGTATACGAGCATGTTCAAGACGCTACAGGTATGTCGCTGTATCGTTACAAGGTCTGCTCAACTTATCTTTCTTTTAGGGCGGGGACTGGGACCTCCCAGATCGACTGTTTATGTGGGTTGGTTGCGTTCATCCTGGATGCGTCGCTGACCATCCGTGTGTGCAGTGACATCGGAAGGGCTTACTCGTCTGCTTCTCAAGACGTCAGAGGTGACGTCCGAGAGCTCATTCCCGAGTTTTTTACGTGTCCAGAGTAAGTTCAGTGCGGGAGGAACACCGATGCGTGTCTTATGCGCCTGCTAGATTCCTCGAAAACTTGTTCAATCTCGACTTTGGTGCTTCGACGACCACGGGGGAGAAAATCCATGACGTGAAGTTACCTCCTTGGGCAAAGGAAGATGCGCTCCTATTCGTACACATGCATCGTCAGGTGTGTATCGCGTATCGTGTTCGTTCACACGCCGTCCTTTGATCGCTCATGCTTTGCCCTTTAACAGGCTTTGGAAAGTCGCTACGTGAGCGAGAATATCCCAGCGTGGATCGACCTCATATGGGGCTGCAAACAACGTGACATTGATTCCCTCAATGTGTTTCATCCTCTCAGCTACGAAGGAGCGATAGGCGAGGCGAGTTTTATGACTTGGAGAACTGCCATCCTGACTCTACCTTGCAGACCTGGACAACATTACTGACGCTCTCGAACGAGAAGCGACGGTCGGGATTATCCACAACTGTGAACGCTATTGATTTTGTGTTCGATTTCTGATGTGGACTTACGCCATGATTAGTTGGACAGACGCCGCGAAAGCTCTTTTCGTCGCCTCATCCGGCGAGAAATTTGCAGGGTATACTTAGTCTTCCTGTGCAATCCTCTCGAGGTGTGCCAGAAGATGCATTGGCGTTGACCAGGGATCCTCGTCCACTGAAGGGTATGGCGAGAGACTGGGCTCATTATGTTGCCATGTGCTCACAGGCTCATAGTAGTACTCGATGGACCTGTAGCGCGCGTGGTGAAGGATGGGAGTGGCAAAGTGATCCCCTTTCCCGACGGTTTTCTCTCTCCCCCATCACGACCCGACGAACAAGTACGATGGGGAAAGGATGGCACTCTCCGGATGCTTCATCATGGCACGGTAAGCGTTGAACGATTTCCTATTTTCGAGGATGACAAACACTGTTTTCTTTCAGGTCGTACAAACCATCGAAGCCACGTCTCCTACTTGTGCCGCGTTTGCAGACCGAGATACTCTCGTGACTGGATCTGACGATTCCTTGGTGCGCGTCTGGCGCCTGGTGCATGCTTTCCCGTCTACGTCGCCGTTCCTGGGTTCGACCAGCGCCAAGATGCGGAAAGGACAAGAACCCTCGCTAACGCTCGTCCATCTCCTCCGTAAACACGGTGCTCCTATAACCTGTCTTGGCGTATCCAGGGCGTGGTCAGTAGTGATCAGCGGCAGCTTGGATGGGAGTGCCATCTTGTGGGATCTCAACAGGGGTCTATACGTCCGATCAATTTGGCATGTTGGCGGAGATACTCCGATCGTTGATGCAGCCGTTCATGTAGTCGCGATCAACGAATCCACGGTGCGTACACATTTGAAACGCAACGTCGGCCCGCCCGTCTCACCATCATGATGGTGATCCAGGGTTACATCGCAACGTGTTCGACCCATGCTTTGTGGTTACACACCATCAACGGACGGCCGATCGCGAGGTTGGATCTTATGGGGTCGCCTCGTGTGACGTCTATCGCCTTTCACGAACGGGATTACGCTCATCTGGGCATCCTCGCGGTGGGTGGTGCAGACGGTTCCGTCGCGTTGTATACGTGGAATGCCGAAGACACGCCCAAGGGTGCTCGCGCTCGATGGGGCTTCCTCAAGGTGCGTGACTTGGAAGCGGAGAGGGGCGTTTCTCCGTCTGTCACGTCGCTCGACTTTATTGGGTGAGTTTTTTTCTTCTTACTTCTTGCTTGGACCGTTTCGGCTGAGACATTTCGCTTAGCGAGACGTTGTGGGTTGGGGATTCGTCAGGGAATGTGGCCCGGTGGATCGTTTCTGATTGATGCCACCTGTGGTTGTATGGCTCGTGTTCGAGCGAGCTCCTTTCCGATGTTGTTAATTTGTGATGTATTAAAGGACACTTTTTTGCAGATTCGGATAGATAATCGCATATGCATGTCCTTCCTGTCATTTGTACACGTACTCAGGCTCGTATTGAATGACTCCAGTGACTGTCTGTCAAAAAAAATGTTCCTACAAGATCATGATGTATTCAAAATCGTTCATAGCAGATAATCTCTCTGGATGTTTGGGCCAAGTGGATCAATCCTTTGATTTCTGTATAAAACTGATTTCAAGTTGGGAATCCTTATCAGATAATCGCGATCAACTACAAGTTGGCATTTTTAGCTTACGTAAGCTAGGCGTCTGAGTTCGCAGGCGGCGACGCGCGCTACCACGGCACGACGAACTGATGCATGTCTTTAGCGTGGGCAGAGCGGAAGGAACTCCTCAGCTCGTTATTGCAGGCTTGCGGGGAAGACGACGAGGGTATTTCACTTGACCGTATTCTGCACGGTCAGAATACGATTGGAAAGACTTGTGAGTCCTTCCCAACAATTCGGCAATTCGATCGATTACGCTTCTCGATTGGCAAACGCAGCAAAAACCATCAAAATCGATTCACTGCGGTTCTCAGACAAAGATCTGGTTTCACTCGGTACCTTGGATCATGGCCAGTTTGGTGTCGTTCGTCCTATCGCTCGCCTTGCTGTCCTACCTACTGAGCTCGAGCACTAGATTGACTTGGTCAACTGCGTTTTTGATGGACGCGTTTATGTTCGCAAGTCGATAGAAAGGGCGTTCGCGATCAGATGCCGTGAGGTAATTCAAGCTAATGATCAAGTCGTGTCAATGCGAACGATTCAAACTTGAACAGCAATGCTCCCCGAAAATTGAACGTGATGTCTTATTGCTTGCCAAGCGCACAAACGCCACGTGGGCGCCTCATCTTTTGTCTGCATTCCAGACTTCCACACACCTTAACCTCGTGATGGATTATGCGGACGGGGGCACGTTATGGGACGTGCTCGAGTCCAGTCCTCACGGAGGAAGAGTGTTGGAAGCTGATTTGGAATGGTGGGCTCCCCAAGCTGTATGCGCCATTCATTGGTGTCATTCTCAGGGATATGCACATCGGTAGGTTCTCTCCATATCAATGAGCTGTACTCTAATCGAACCACGGGAATACAGTGACATCAAACCCCACAACTTCGTCCTAACTTCAAATTCTCATCTACGTTTAATCGATTTTGGTTCTGCAGCGCCACTATCTCCTCCGGAACCGGATGGAAGCCAGAATATTCCGCAACGTCATTCTCTGGTCCCATGTGGCACATGTGACTATATTTCCCCAGAAATTCTACAGGCACATGAGGATGCGCTTCTTGCATTAGAGTTCTCTGATCAGTACTCAAACTCTCCGGGTTCTGAGAAGCTGGCCAGCACGTGCGGTTTGGAGACAGATTGGTGGAGCCTTGGAGTCTTGCTTTATGAGCTAGTATATGGTGTAACGCCGTTTTTCGCTAACGATATTAGAACGACATACCTTAGGATTATGGACCATGAGGTTTGCATCTCAATGTTCATTACTGCTCCATCGATCTCACGACCCTCCAGACGAGCTTGCGGTTCAACAACTCTGTACCCGTTTCTGAATCCTGTCGAGATTTAATACGACGGCAAGTCTCTCTTGAAGATATTTCAGTATTGTATCTGACATCTCGCAGACTTTTGACCTCTCGTGAACAAAGACTTGGCCGTCGTAATGTTCTGGAGATAACCGAGCATCCTTTCTTCAAGTTAACGTACTGGGCAAACGTGGGATCAGGTAACTTTGTCTACTCTATGATCCATACCCATTAGTAATTGCGGTCTCCAGATGATGCTCCACCAGAGCTTCACGTGACACAGTTTACATACACAACGCCCGCTAACGATGATTCTTGTCGTACATCACCCGAACCCCAAGGTGAAAGTACTTCACACCCTTTCCACTTTTCTGCGTTGTTCCAGTCGTCTGTGAGCACGTCCCCAGGCATGGCCACTCTACCCTCGACTCCTCGCCTCACCTCCTCATCTGGATCCCCAAAAAATGATGTTTCCTTTATCGGATTTTCTTGGGGGCCGACCAGAGACGCGTTCCTAGCATCAGATGGAAACAGGGATCAGAGAGCACCAGAAGTTCTGAAAACTCCCCGCCCATTGCTTCTGGACCGGTCTAACCCCTATCCACCATGTGGACGAAGCGAGATGCCGTCTAACCCCCTGAACACTTTTACGACGCCGGTTCGTCCGCAAAACGTGACTCTCCATCATACACTCCCACGTAGGAGTTCTACGGGTCGCACACCGGTGCGCCGCGCAGTTTCCGATAGGGAAGCCATGAGGCAGCTCGTGGATTGCATTGGGATGAGTGCCAGAAAAAAGGTGCTTGCTAGTGGGCGCAAACCTCGGATACTCGATTCTGTCAATAGCCGAACGGCCGCCATCAAGAAAGAGCTCCGATTCGGGCCGCCACCTATCGCGATGGACATCAATAAAATGTCTGGGGACTCCCCACCTGTCCTTGTCTCACCGGAATCCGAGGCATCAGCATCAGATGGGCCTCCGAGTCCAAGCCCAAGCCCACGCCCTGGTTCGGCGATGTCGGTGCTGAGTCGCAGGAGTGCTACGCCGACAACCATGGCCTCTCGTTCTATCCGGTTTCCAAACCTACCATCGTTGTCGTTACCTGGGATGTTTCGAGAAGAAGAAGATCAGGATCAGGGCGAGGATTTGAATTGGAATAGAGATGGGGATGAAGAAGCATTGTCACAGCTTGAAAGTAGGCATGTAGAGCTGCTCGCTCAGGTGTACAGTTTGCAGGCACAGATGGATCGGCTCAGGGGGCTTATCCAGCAATAACTTTTGCTCCTCATAGTACATCATGAATGGGCGAGTATCCCGCACCCAGGGTATTAGGGTATTCGAAACAGGCACGTGGATCTTCTAGCTTTTCCGCCGATCTCATGCTTTGCTTTTTGGAATCGCACCACGTGTGTGTGAGAAACGGAAATGAGTTGTAAGATTGTTGGGGAACGCATGAATAGTAGTATTTGGCTTTCTCTGCCGACGATGATTTTCAGCCAACATGCAGGCCGACACATCTTGAAATAGAGTACATATCATGTGGCCCATCTGACGCTGACCCTGCACGAGCGCCTACGAGTACACACTGTTTGTAAGTAATTATAATAATTATCTCGCTCTCACATATCAGATGGAACCAAACATCCGGCGGAAAAGCTTGAGAACACCGTTGAATGCGGCAGACATCAGACGTGTAACAGATCTTGCGGCGCCGCGTTTGAATCGTCGATGGTCATCAGTTGTTGGTTTCTTCTCATCTCTTTTCCGGGTTAGACTCAGTGGCTCTCTTGGACCTAGTACATACTATCAAAGTTAGACTTGGTATACTTATGCCATGTTGCCACATAGCATGACATACAGACCATATGTACATAGCACAGAATTGGTTTGGGTTTCTCGTGAACCAACGCCACGCGTGCGAGTCGCCGCCGACGATTCTGGGTCCTCCGCCACGTCGCCCTCCAGCACCCACAGCTCAATTGGACATCCACGGTTAGGCCGCAACCCCCACAGACTCCATCGAAGCTTGCGTGCCACCGTTGCTGTGAACAAACAGTGATGTAACAGATGGGCCATGCTATATCGTCGACCACCATGATTGGCACTGAGTTGCACAGTATTCAACATTTACTTTGCCCGGTCGTCCGAAATGACTTTCTTCCGCTTGGACTCGGAACGTAGACCTTGATGAAAGTGCGTATGTGGCGCCACTGCTGCCTTGAACAATGAAACATGGGCGGATACACGAGTGCCCACAATGCCGGGTCGTCGGCCGCCCTTCTGGTCACTGCCTTCCGCGTCATTCTTAGCACCTAGTCGGTTTAGACTTACGGACTCTGTCAAAGTATGACAGTTTGACAAACATAGATACTTATGGCTCGGTGGTCGTTCTAGTAGAATCCGAAAAGCCGGTGATGCGGTACGGGCGATACGTCGCGGAGTTGGTTACATATCTCAAACTTGTCCCAAACTTTATTTTTTCCCAAACGCAGCGTCCATCCTCGGCTATCCTTACTTTTCCGTACTTCGAAGACCTTCGATCGCTACGTCCAGAATTAGGACCCAGATGGCCGTATATTTAATCACCATGGTTTTGGAGAACCTGGGTATTCTGCAAGTAGCCCTCCTCGACGATCTCACGACCCCGCAATGACTGTATTCACTTACTCGCAGAGCGTCGAACACTGCGTTCGCGTTCTATACCTGTATATGAAGACCGACTTCCTTACGGTTATAATCCCAACGGTACACACCACCCTACTCATTATTGCTCGCTCGTATTGACGATGGGCTTCAGACCTTTTTCGCCGCCGCAGCGGCCCCGCTCTGCGACATCACACGTCTCCCTGGCGTTGTATTTTGGATTTGGTTGCACATGCTTCAGTTCAATGTAGCGAACCAGCTGGTTGACCCAGAAGAAGACGGGAAGAACAAATCTTGGCGTCCGATTCCTGCTGGTCTCATCACCATCCGGGACGCTACTATCTTTCGCTGGCTCATCACCCCGATATGCTTGTGGCTTTCGGCTTCGTACGGCACCTACGTGCTCGTTGTCAGCGTTGTCCTCGCTTCGCTGATACTTTGGTATAACGAATTGCATGGTCACAAACACTGGCTCTCAAAGAACGTCATGACTGCGTTAGGCTATGGACTGTTCGAGCTGGGTGGAACTCTCGTTGCTGGTATGTCAACTTCCGGTCTGTTTTTTTATTCCATCATTTACGACCGGACTATAGGATGTGATAGATCCACCATAGAGCCAGTTGCTCTGATGGCCATCGTTATGAGCATGGTGATATTTGCTACGACACTACACTGCCAAGACTTCAAAGACGAAGAGGGTGACCGGCTCATAGGGAGGAAGACGCTTCCGATCGTATTTCCGTGCCTTTCCCGAGCCTCGGTGATGGTTGGGTTACCCCTCTGGTCTGTCTGCTTGGCGCGTCTGTGGAATGTCGATATGGTATCCAGTGCGGCGTTTGTCGCATATGCTGGTTTGGTGGGCCTGAGATTTATGATGCTGAAGAACGCCCAGGCGGACCGGAAGTCGTGCCAACTGTATAGCGTAAGCCATTCAACCTGTCGGACATATCCTCCATACAGCCTTACTGATGGCGAACCCACAGCTGTGGTTCTCCCTTGCCCATCTACTGCCGGGGTATTGGCGTGTCTTCCATGGCACCGGTGCATGTCTTTCTCCTCTATAGTTTTCTTTTTTTGTTGGGATACGGTGTACTATCTGCTAGTGTCTGCGGGACGGACACCTTCACGACCTTGCTCACGACCCTCCACGCCAAGTGATTTCTGATTTCAAAAAAAAAATGTACAATGTTGTATTATAGTACGCGCATTTGCATTTCTCTTCTTCTTTCTGTTTTCTTGTCTTGGCGGTATTCATGCATTCTCCGGTATGCGTTGTAGAGCCTCATACACATACACCAGCTATGGTGTGATTTGTTGTACCATTGGAAGCACTGTAATACTAGTGCACACACCCACACAAGCCATTGTTAACGACGACTGTCATTCCCGGTATGTGGGACCAGGGTTAACGTTAAGCTCGCACCGTGCGCAGCAATGTATCACATGTACCAATCGCACCCGAGGAAGTGCGCTGGAAAATCTAATCCTTGTGGCCTGTGGGCCACATCAGCGCCGGTGTGGCCAAAAACAACATCGGACGGCCGCGGGACGTTCGGCATATGACGGTAGGCCTGGCCAACTTTTGTCACGGTCTGGGCGCTATCTGTTCCCTCGCATTCCCCGCATCATTCATAGTACGAGCGGGTACAGTCAGGGCTAGGGACCATCCGATCTCACTCCGACCACGAGGCCTTACACGAGGCCTGACGTTTTGTGCCACGCGCCTGTCCAGAACTGTCAGCGTAACAACAAGTTCGAACTCTCGGGCGCCATGATGGCGCTCGTCTTCTGAAAAGGTGTGTCACATGAATTACTTGATTATTCGTGCTGCTAATTGGCCTGACGGTCGGTGGGCGTCTGGACCGTCAACTGGCTTCGAAGTTCGGAGGGCCAATCCAGTCGGTTACTAGCTAAGCATATCATGTCATTCTAACCCCCTTCTCCTTCCCCTTCGCGAGAGGTGAAGTAACTGGACGTCAGGAGCCTCAGGGCAGGCGGTGCCGTGAATCTGCTCAGCTCAGTGATATGCAGGCACGCGCTTCACTTCAATCCGCGGCGACTCGCCACAGGCTTCGTCGTTTCGCTTCAAGTCTAATGCGATTTTTGTTCTCTCAAAACGATTCCAGAAATTCTTGGGGTGGTCGTCAGATAGAAGAATATCGGTCAGCTGTACAACGAGCCTGCATGTCCTAAAACAGACAAGGGTGGTGTTCCTAATCGATCTCATTGTCCACAGCTTGAAAGGCGGCGTCGCGCACACACACACCGGTTATCAACTCTGTGCCACCCCTGGGTGATTGCTGTGATGATGAAGTACACAAAGTCTTATCTTCTCAGAAGGCCGCTCGTTTAATTAGGGATAGTAACGGGGTATCTATGTCTTACAGGTAACATAATCGTCCGATGAGTCCAGGACCGCCAGGGTACCACACACTGTGGGTCCGCAAGGAAGCTGAGCGCTGAGGCTTGGATGCAATAGGATAATACGGTCAGTTACCTTTTTTTTTGCAACAATCAAACTTTGTCCCGTGCGGAGCGTATGCACTCTATGAGACTATGAGGTCCTCTAGGAGGATCTATCAAAGCTGGGGGGCCCTGCCCCCTACAACTCCGTCTGCGCGAACGCCCCGTCGGTTGCTTTCATCCGTTACAATCAAACCCAAAAGGTTCAAAGGGCGCCACTCTCTGTGGCCACGTGCAAGCCAGTGCGGCTCCGTTACACATGGGCTCCTTTTGAAACGCCACGATCGTCGCATTCTGTGCGTCGAGGCCCGTGAAACGACAGTAGGTCGCCCGTCGTTGTCTTTCGACAGAGGTGGAACCTCGCTTGGGGGTCAGGTACGAGGCTTGGTAGCGATATATCCGGCGGCGAAAAACGTCAAGTGAAATGTCAACAACCTTCTTTCGCCTATTGACTGCAATGTTAAGCACATGCCGCAACTTGCTTGTGCGCGGCCTGAATACATGCGAGACGGTCCATGTGCATTGATAGATAGATAGTGGCGTTCCCTATCCTTTATTCCGCTATGGCACGCATACTTTCCCCCCAATTGAATAGGTATTTGTTTGGCCATTTGAAACTTTGAGCTTGGCTGGAAGACCGTATCTCGTGTGCATCGACTTTATTTAAGCGCTGCTATTATGTACATCATGACGTACTAGCCCTGATCTGGGTTAGCTCAGGGCCTCCCCTTTTTCTGAAAACACGGACGAACAAGGAATAGCGCGATTTTTGTTCCCCTCTTGACTGCTCCCAATCACCGATTGATACAGGTTGGGGTCAAGTAGTAACGTTACGCACAGTGGTCCGGCCCGGCCCGGGGTCAAATCCAGTGCCCACCAAGTCACGTTGATGTTTGTCCACTGGAACTCCCGAAAGCAAACATCTTTCTGGACTGGGATTGTAAGGCAGGCATGTCTCAGAGAAAGTCGGATAGTGATGATCTTACAAAAGGACTGTTCCGCTTTCCTGCTGAAAAAATCGATTGTAGCAAGGGAGGAGGAACGATCACATGGTCGCCCACGAGAATGTCGTCATTGACAATGTTCTTTTTTTCCTTGGCGTCCGATTCAGAGGTGGCCCAAATATTTTCATTTCTTCCATCGCAGCCGCACCCACGACAATTTCACTATGTGGGGGAAGTTGTCCATGCGGACGTCTGCCTTCTATTGGTACATACAGCCAGGTTCTAGCCACCGATTCACTAACCTTTTACGATATGTACTGTCAACTTGTGACACAATGGGCTTCTCAGCGACTTCGCATCGGTGGCGTTGCGGCCGAGGTCATGCACACAGATTGACCGGCATCGTGATATGATGGGCCTCTGTGAGAATCCAGTGAGCGTGAAGGAGTTTTCAAATTTACGAAAAATCATACCTCAGAGACTCCTAAACAGCTACAGCAAGTTGGACTGTGCTATATGGCTAAATTATTCTTGGGAAGTTTTCTGCGGTAGAGAAGAACAGGATGCTGGTAGCTGACCTAAAAGGGGATGGAGAAGTTGGCCCAATTAGGCGGATCAGGGATCAGGTTGATGACAATGACCCACTTGGACAATGATCACAGTGGAGTCTGGGGACTCACGTCGGCGGTGGCAATTTCAAGTTGAAAATAGGAAGAGTATCCGAACGACATTCGAATGAAACGGAGTACTTTCGGTGGCGAATTACAATTCGAGAATTCAAGGGCCATAGAACGGGAAGGAAGTCACGTCGTAGTACCGTACGTAAAGTGTAGGTCCGTGATTTTTTTTCATCCTTCTTTTCTTCTTCGCCGGCGGCCGCCATTAGGAAACCCGTTGACGCGTGGTTGGCTCGCCCTGAGTTGGATTTAAATTGTAGGTCGTACTAGCTTGTACTGTACCCGCTCGGTTGGCGTGAATGTATTGACACCATCGAAGTCTGCTAGCACAAGGGCCGTCGACGGGCGTGAAGTTGTTACGCTATGCTACAGAAAAACGAAACTTTGAAATTTAATTTTTCCTTCTCATGCAGTCAGTAGAAACAACATACTAAACAAGGCGGTTCGAAGGTGCCTCTGCAAAAACCCGAGACGGGCCGAGCATCATGGTCGAAAGTAGTCTTCCGGGTCCGAGATGACCGAGATGATAGCGGAAAGTTGGTCACACGCCGATGATAAAGTTGCGGAGCAAGTTGATAAGAACCTAGCTACTCCGTTAGCGTGAGTACGTGCGTAGACGATACTATCACTGTGGCCTGGGTGAGAATTCCTTTCCCTTTCCTTCAGGTCAATCTTGAATGAGTTGATACATGTCATGTTTCTGTTCAGGATGCTAAGTCTAAAAGGGGACCCCTGTTCCCCATACCGCAACCCCCGGGCCGATTGTGCAGATAAACGGTCAACGTTGCAAACGTTCCTCAGTGTGCCCCGGATCCGAAAGATATGATACGGTACTCTGGTGCAGGGCTGGGGCTGTGCCTTACGTGGTGATAATGATCCGGTTTTGAATACGTCCGGACAGTAGTATGTACTAGTACTGCCTCGCGAAACAAGTCCGATTGGCAAACGAACATTGGCATGCTTTGGTAGTACAAAGGTCGTTAGGCACGCGCCGCATCACAGCCATGAGCAACCTGGTTCAACGAGAGCTTCCAGTGTGTGTGGCTTACCGGAACTTGACGTATACTACGTACCTCCCCCCCAGGGCCCTGGCAGGATATCGGCCGATTCGATGACCTGCAGTGATCACTGATCGGACCACAGTGTAGCTCATCCACGGGCGTCAGCATACACTGGCTTCTATCACCTCTAAAATTGGTTTCAGTCACCGATACTTTTTATCAAGTTCTCGCCTTCCGGGAAGCGGTTGGATGTCGCCCATACGCTGATCTGACAGAATTAGCATACGTAGCGATGCCGATCGTGTATCGTGTGGATTGCTGAGTGTCGTTTGTAGCTTTGATGGTCGCTCGGTTCGCTCGAGTGAGCGTACATATGTGTTATCAAGATGCTCCAGAAGGATGCAATCACTTGCTGACAGCCAGCCTTGAATGTTTGAAAGCCCTCTTCAGTGACGTTCTTAGATCTGGACACAAATTGGTAGTCTTTTGGATGTGCTATCATCCAACACAAACCATGTCTTTCGTTCAAGTGACACAACCGGGTTCATTGAACCCTACCTGATTATCACGATAGAGGAATCATATTTGCATAACCAGCTACGCTGCATATCATCGAGGAAGAGGTTCGTTGATACGTCAGGCTTGTCCACTGTAAAATGAAAGGAACCAACTGAATCAACAAGAAAAGAAACCATTTACAGCCTTTACCTGCTTGCTTCGTGATGATGTCGAATCTTTCTACCGTTTCAGGATTTCTCAATGAATACCTATCCCCCTGCCGCATTGACTTGGGGAAACTTAACGGAACCATTCCAAGATGGAATTAATTCGATAAATTGCCCGATCCATTTGGTAAGTCGGAAGAGGGAGCATTCAGGGTTGCTTGGCTGGTCACCCGCGGCCGACTGATCGCACTCGAGGTATACATGCTTAGTGGGGAAATAAACGCGCCAACCAGAAAGCATCCGTCAGTGGCGCGGGTTTCGATTGTTCGATCTGACTTGCAGGGCTGATATGATAATCTCTGGTCTGTGGTCCGAGCGCCGAAAGTCAGAAAGGTGGTCCGCTACTCACTTTGGCTCTCTTGGTCGGGTTCATCTATCTCTATAAACGGTGGTCCTAACGTGACTCGTAAAGTAGAAGCGACTCCCACTTTGAGCTCTTCTGTGAGTGAATAAAATACATTAACTTTGAACCATGATATCGAGGTCCGAGACATCTTAGTTTAAGACTTACCCCTTGAAACGATATTTGTGATAGATTTTGACCAACGGCCTGAGATGGGGTTGCGCTTCAATAGATTATGATATCTTGGATGCGCGAACGTCGGGACATGCAACGATAATCTAAATTTGAGCGGTTCGCAGCGTAGGGAGAGTTATTTGTGAGACCACCAATGACTAACGCACTCATCAAGCCACCGACGGGAAATACATTGAGCCGTCTAGAAGATGGGTCGTACCGAGCACCGCGCATGCTTACTCTTGACATGAGCGTAAACGAAGGCCGGCGAGTACCTGAGACCTCCAATGAGGGGAAAGATAAGATACTTAATGTGGCGGAGCACGTCCCGCCAGAGGGACGGAGATTGTGGGTTGAGTACCTTGTGACATGCACTCCGCGGAGGGACCAGCGGTACAATGACATAAAGAAACTCGCCTGACTCTTCGTCGGCGGATTCAAGGGAAAGCACGCTGTCGCCGTGTGCAATGACGTTGAGGATTCACAAGAAGCCCGACTGTCCGGTTTTGGGGTGTGGGAACTTGTCATTCCAACGCTCGCCGTTGTTGGCGACAGCGACAAAAACCATCACCAGATACCCGTCAAAGATACCCATTTACATTGCCCACAGAAATAGCTGTTGACCGGCGATATCCATGCCTATACCCTCTGAAACCGCCGCACGCAGGCGGTTTTCAATCACGCGATCGACGTCGTCTACGAACGCGAGCACGCGCTCTTTGTTGAGTGTCGCGAAACCGCGGGCAATGTCCAACGCGAGTGACCTCAGCCAATGCACGACCGTGAAGCCCTCCGCGTCTCCCACCTCCACGACGCTCACCACCACCTCCACAATTTCCGCAGCCACCAACGCCCGCTCGCCTAACGCGACACCCGTTCCGCCGCCCGCCTCCGTTTCGAAGCGAACAAAGGTGTCCACGTCAGGCGCAACTTCACAGTCGAGTCACCGTCTTCCAGTCCCCGTCGCGAGGCGCACCGACCCCACTTCACCCTCGCCTGCAAAAGGTTGCCGCACTTCCTTGATCGGACCACCAAGCGCGTTTCCGCGCTCCTTGTCCTCCTCTGTGTCAACGAGCCAAAGGCCGGGGGGCGTGCAGGCCACGCCTTCGCGTATGCGGGTCATGTCGGAAGTACCCACTCCCTCCCGGCACGTACAAACACACGTGCCATCCGACTCTCAGTCCGACTCTAATTCTTTTTCGACCGGTTTCTCTGTGCGTTCTTCTTCCGTTAAAGTTGCTCCCTCGACTCCTGCTACAAGAAAAATGCACAAGTCGCTCTCGATGGCTGGGGAAAGTACTCCTTCGCGCGTTCGCGCTATGAGTACTGCCGTTCCCAACGGTGTTCCCTCCGACGTTAAACACGTTACCCCTGTGCGCAACAACGTCCACGGACCACCGACAAAATCTCCAGCGCAGACGACTCCAGGAAAGTCTTCGGCCCGCGGAACGCCCGGAAAATCCCCAAGGCAAGGTAACCCTGCCAAGTCTCCCATAGTCACCAAAACCCCGGAGAGGTCGGCTCAGGCGCAATTGACACCTTCAAAGTTACAGCTTCTTTCTCTTGGTAAAGTACATCGTAAAGGCTCTTCCGCTTCCGTTGTCGGTGGAGGTAGACACGAGTCCGTGGCTCTTTTGTCGGAATCGCTGTTAGCGCGGACTACGGACGTGAACGACCCTGTGAGCGTCGTCAATGGATACGGTTCTTACCGTCAAGTCAATGGTACTTCGAGCCTGGTGGACGCGAATGGCGACTATCATTGGGACGATCGGGACGATGTTACGCTTGAAATGATAACCGATGCTGGGGAGGACATCGGGGACGAGGAGGTATGTTCCGACTTCATTTTCTATAGGCGCCGTTCCTCGTGTCGTATATGATGGTTTCGATGATTACATTGCCTCGTGTTCTTACGTTCGTGTGCATGTCGCTCCCCATATTCGGAGTAATCACCGACGTTCATTTCTTTATCTCGCCGAAGTTCGATTTGTGTTGTATCGGATCACTCACAATACCCAAAATAGTTCGAAGGGACCTTGGACAGTCTTCGAAAGATCCACCTTACCCGCCTCACGTCCTACAGGCGCCTTCTTGAACGCGCACAAGCAAGCAGCGCAGCCCAAGCGTACGCACTCCAAGCCGAACTGTCCATCCTCAAGGGACAAACACACAATAATCAACATCAGGTCCAAGTCGATGGCGGTGAGATCTGCGTGTGTGGAGGTCGAAAAGCAAAGGGGTACTGGGGTGGGTTCGCAGAGCATTTGAACGAGGAGGAAGATGGGGTAGGCTTGGCGAGCGCGCTGCAGGGCGATGGGAAGGGTGGGTTCAATGAAAAGGAAGTGAAGAGGGCTGTTAGGGGGTTGAAGAGAGAGGCAAGAATGAAGCTGTGAGTCCCTCTCTATATCTCGCATTCCGCACGGTATCCATATCTGGTCTCTGGCCACGAGTAAAATCATTGCGATCCTTTATTTCTCCTATTGTTCGTCACCGTGCTGATCAATGACACATCGCAGAATTGGTTTAATACTAGATTGTGAGTGGATTTTGCTCGAGCGCATCCCTTGACGTATCTTGATAACCGCATTTTCACTGTCTCTCTGTTACTTCCAATAGCTTTATTACCGGGAGATATCCCTCTTCAAATACTTCTCTTGCAGAAATACCTCAAGTCGACATTTGACATCGTAGGCACCCTGGCGCCGGAGTTGTCACTACGGATTCTCAGGGAATTGAACGTGAAGGAGGTCGTCAAAGTTGGCTCGGTAAGTGCTAAATTAAAACGCTTCTGGATCCGTGGTTCCGTCGATTGGACCTGCTACTCTCTCTGCTGGAGACCTATCGGGACACTGACGTGAATGTCTCTTCTAGGTGTCGAAGAAATGGTTTGAAATAACTAGACATCCCGCTTTGTGGCGTTGGCATTGTCGACGGTTGACGGCGAATGATCCCGTTCCGATCAGAGCACCTGATACACCTGAAGGATGGTATGAGATCTTCTAGTTCTACTTAAGACGAGGTAACCCTTTCTGATCACAATCATATCATACTAGGTTCCCTTTGTATCGCTCGCTGCACCATCGCGAATCCAATTTCGCAAATGCCTTGCCGCAGAGCATCAGATTCTTGAATGGTCATACCAATTTCTGCACAACGTTGCTCTTAAGAGGCAAGTACATGTCCCTCGAGAGTGCAGTCTTTGCTTTACTCATGTTTTTCAGGCAAGCGACTCATTTCGGGATCTTACGACGAAACCATCCGCTTCTGGGACATCGAAACTGGCGAGATGAAGAAATGCCTCCAAGTGAAGAAACCGGTTAGCTGCGTGGATTTCCTGGCAGAGGAAGGTATGGCTTGCACTCGTAGTTTCCTTGATATCTTTGCTCACCCTTGCCCCCAGAGGTATTCGTCGTTGGATTCCATGACGTCGGGTATGTGGCACATGCTCATTTGGTGAGCAGGAACTGAGATTACCATGAAAGACGTGTCCATCTGTTCTCCTCGATCACTTTTACTCCCCTGCAACAGTTGGCCGGGCATTTGAATGGTATACGTGCTGTTGCTCTCTCTTCGCGCAACCTCGTGAGTGCCGGAGCGGACAAGGCCCTTGTTTGTTGGGATTGGCGTGCAGGAACGAAGATCGTGCGCTTTGGACAACAGACGACCGTCAACATTGGCGTACAGATCGTTGGTTCAGCTGGTGCCTCAGATGAAGGCGAGAGGGTGGTCAGCGTGACCATCGATGGTATCGTTAGGGTGTTCTCGATCAGTTGAGCCTTTTTTGCGCATGTCTCACGAAGGCAGCTGACCCCTGCACGGTAGAGCGAAGAGAGATGATCTCCCAGTTCAAGCTCTCCGAGTTGGGTGTTGGTGATCCTGTTTTGAATGCTAAGCTGCATAATGTTGGTGCAGCACCGAATAATATGCTTCAGTGGTTCGCAGCCAAAGGTACACAAATGACGGTAACTGCATGTTTATGTTGGTACTTCTCCCTCTCAACTTATCTGGTTAGTGCGCCACGAAATCGGTTATTCTTCACTTGCAATGGAACGAAGACGACGAGAGACCTTCTCCGACCGAGGGCGGCGTAACGTCTCCTACCAGCAGTTGTGCGCGGTTGTCTTCTCCAACATCGCCATTCAATTTTGCGCGTAGTATCACAGACCCACGCCCTCGTGGACTTTCGTCGCTTTCCAGGTCAACGTCTTCACTTGCTACTCCTCAACGTCGACAGTCGACTCTTGGAATATCTGTCAATGCTACAGCTACGAGTGCTCTGAGGGGTCGTCATTCACTCGCCACTCCCGGAACGCCCTTGTCATCATTACTCTCGCCCATATCACGCTCTGGGACTCCACTGACGCCGTTGAACACTAGAGCTATCGGTGCAGAGGGATTCCCTATCAGATTCGGTCGTGCTGCGATCTTGACGGCTCCGCCAAAACTGGTTGCACTTGTGGAGACGCCCGACGTTGCTGTTGGCGCGGTCGATCCGAGGAAGAGGAGGGTGGTCACTGCAACCAGGTTCAGTTCGAGGACCGGTGCTGATCGAAGGGTGAGCTGGCATAGCCTTTTTTTGCATCGATCTATTTTTCTGAGTTTCGTTGAATAGATTTTGATGTCGACGCACGAGGACAAGGAGAACGCGATCCCCGAGTTTGATGTTGCCGAAAAATACGATGGAGAGGCTCCGAGCGGCGATGACACGTTGAGGCTGAATGATCTCAAGCGTCTGGCGCTGTCAAGCCCCGAGCCGGGCGTGGACATTGACGCGAATATCATTCCTCTTTCTGGAGCGTGGGCTGCGCTCGCTCACGTCGATGCAAATGGTGTAAACGCGGGGTCGGTAAGGGGATTGTTGAGTACTTTGCCGAGCAAGTTTATGGGTCTCGCAACGCCTGAAAAGAACCCGATGTCGATGCAGTTGAGCCATGAAGAGGTCGTCGTGGGTTGTGCCGATGGGACTATCTAGTGAGTGTGCCGTGTGAGTTTGAGAGTTACGATACTGATCCACCGTGACTTTTTAGCGTCATGAATTTCGTCGGCCATGGATATCAGAAGGAGAGATCTGCTCAACCGGATGACTCGGAGACCGAAGAAGATGAGGAGACGGTTGACTTCGCGGACGACGTCAGCGCGTAAAGCAGAGGTCGTCTTGTGAGTCCCTTGTCACCCAAAAAAGGTTTCTAAACATACTGAGAGGGCAGAATTTGTAGGAAAGGTAGACACTCGAGAGCCGAGTGAGCACAAAGGACCATCATCATTTTCTCCACACAACATTCAAAGATTCTCATTTAAAGTAACACATAATACGCACTCGCATCCACGCTCGTTCGTTACCCTACACTCGTTTGTTTCCTAGTTGGCTAGCTATGTCTGCACTCGTCCATCGTATCGTGATGTTACCAAGTTCACGGCTTACGTAAGGCTGCGTCACTCAGGTTCGCAGGTTTGACTCGATTTGACCACATCAACCTTGTTCCTATCCACAATCCTGGCCATATTATTTCGGGGTCACCGCGATTTCGGCAAGTATGTCATCTGATGAATTAGATGCGAACGACTTGCTGTCCCAACGCGATTTAGAAACACAATTCGTTCCACAGTCAGGCGACGAAGAGGTGCTCTGGACGGTCTTGGAGATCACTGGGGAGCGCGGCAGCAAGTACAAGGTCAAGTGGGCAGGGACCGACCCGGCGACAGGAAAACCGTGGGCGCAGTCTTGGGTCGCGAAACGCGACTGCACGGACGATCTCGTGGTGGCATGGAGGGGGAAGCAAAAGGGAAAGGGAAAAGGAAAAGGGAAGGGAAGGGGAACACAACCGCGCCTCGGAAGTGAAAAAGGGAAAGGAAGAGAACGCGGTGATTCTGCGCAGAGTTCGCGTCGATCTGGGTCGTCCAAGCTCGCTTCGGGGACGGGTTCAAGGTCTGTTGCCACTACGGTGACGTCGGGGACTGCTGGGAAGAAAACGACGCGTCGGTTGGCGTCTGCGTCTGCCGAGGCGAGCACGTCGCGTTCGCGTTTGGACTCGGTCGAACGGCCGCTTTCGCTGTCGCCGCCAAAACCGCTGCCGAAGTCAAAGGCGTCCTCTAGTACTAAACGCAAACGAGACCTCGAGAGTACTGCAACGACGACGACGACGACGGCTATGGCGCATGATGATGGTGGGGTGCCGGATGGCGAACCGGGTGGGTCGTCCAGGCCACACAAGAAGCGGAAAACGATGGTGGAAGTGCTGCTGCCGCCGCTTTCGACGGATGACGAGGAGGACAAGAAGCAGTTGGCTGCCGGAGCCCATACCCAGACTGCTGTGCAGATTCAGACGCCTTCAAAAAGAAACGGTGGCTCGGTCGTATTGGTGGTGTCCGACGAAGAGGAGAGCGCACTACCGAAGGCGAGACCCAAGGAGAAGGAAAAGAGCAAGGATACGGGGAAGGGAAAATCCGTGCACCGTTTGGATGTACGTCCTAAAGACCTCAGCGAGGGCTCGAGAGTGTCTGACTCGCGACAGGAGCTAAGGCAGCCTCGTTCCAAGACAAAGGTCAAAGATGCTCCTCGTCGTGAGGAGCGCATCAGCGACACCGACGAGTCTCAGGACGAGCTGCCTCGACTGCCTCCGTCGAAGAGTAAGTCGACGTCGCAGCGCGAACTACTATCCCTGGAACATTTTTTCAATTCCTCCGAGCCAGCGGTAGAAGCACCCATCCGGTCTAGCAAGGTTGGACCTCCCAGGGGTGTAAAGCGCGATAAACCGCAGAGTCAGCCCAAGGACAAGCGTGGACCTCCGCGTGCCAAGCCCCGGAAGGACGATCCTGCCGATGAATGCGTTCCTACGGCGGAATCCAAGGGTCAGTCAGAGAAAGCCGTTTCTTCCTCTGGCGGTGCCATGTCGATAAAGTCGTCGAAGCGCGGTGCAATATCCCTGAAAGAAGTCTTTGAGTCTTCCGAGGAAGAGGTAGAGGCGCCTGTCCTATCTGCCAAAGTCGGACCTCCTAGAGGTGTAAAGCGCCAGCAAGTGCCGAGCAAGTCAAATTCGGAAGACGAGCGTGGACCGTCGCGTATCACTACACCCCAGGAGGACCATCCTGCCGATGAACCTATTCCCGCAGAAGCATCCAAGGGCCACTCGGAAAATGACGCTCCCTCCCCTGGCGGTGCTATGCCAATGGACCAGGACCCGGTCCCCAGCCCTATTGTAACTTCTCCCCTACATATATCCATACCCCCGGCTCCCCCGACCGCACCAGTACCCAGTCCTATTCTTTCACCAGGAGCCATGGCACGACTGGAGCTGTTCGACTGCATGATGGCGGAGGAACCACAGCCTGATGCTTTTCCACTACACGTACCAGACGACGATTTCCATACCGTCGACACCTTTGACCCACCTCGTTCTCCAAACCCGCCCCCATCAGCGTCGAAAACGAAACGCCCGAAGACGGGTACGCCCAACGGACTCATTGTCCCCGAGACTCAATCGTCAGGAAACTCCCCGGGCCCGTCACAGCCGTGTCTCGAACCTCCTTCGCTCAAACCACCACCGGCAAATGGCCAATCCCTGCGCGAACCCCTCGATCTCCCTACCATCGCTGTGATCGCAGCCTCTGCCGACTCGTCAGCTGCTTCAGTTCAGGAACTACAAGCACCACCCCCAAAACGCCCTGTTTCCCCATCCCGGCCTTCGAAAACGCAAAAGCCTGGGTTGAAGTATGTGCCACATCTATCTCCCAACAAATTTCGCTCGATGATCAATGCGCGCTCGAAAGCTAATGATGCTGGCGCACCCTCAAGCTCGTTCGAGAGTTTCACGTCACCGCAGCGTGTCGATAAAGGAAAACGGAGAGCGACTGAAGGCGATGACGGAGTTCGGAACAGTCAGTCTGAAGAGGAGGGTGCTGGTGGTATCAGGAGTCGACAAATACGGAGGACTGATTCGGAACTGAAGAGGAGGGGGAAGGAGCTTTTCGATCGAGTTCAGCTTGCACGTGAGGCGGAGCGGCAGAAGGGAAAGAAGAAGCAGCTGAAGACTATCAACGAGATCGTCAATGGGACCACAGGTCCTTCGCAGTCAAGGGGATTTCCCCCTCCATTCGTTGGTGACGACAAAGAGGTTTTGGAATTGCAGCTCAAGGAAATCATAGATTTGACTGCAGAGGCGAACAGTACTACGCTGGAGTCGCCGGAGCGTAGCGAGGCGAAACCGCTGACTCCAGATGAGAGGGATCGTTTGCGAATCGAACTCCGCCAAGAAGAAGAGGAGAGCACGCAAGAGGCTATGGACGCGCACCCACGTCCTCCTGTGAAAGTGGTGGAGGACCGTGAGCTCTTGGATGGCGGGGATGCCCAAGTACCCCCTCCGATCTCGCCCAACGTAATTTTCTTCCTTTGAAGCTGTTGTTCCGGATGGTTAATGCATCATTCAAAAGTCCCCGTTCATAGGGAATACCGAGGACATTGATCCCGTCGAACAACCCTCTCAGGACATCCAACTGGCTAGTGTCATCGTCCAACCAAGTCAAGGGCAACAAAACGAGGATATGGATACCGATCCTTCACAAGCCAATCGACCTGCTAGCTCTCCCCCTCGCTCGATTCCCGAAAATTTAGTGCGTTGTTGTTCTTCCTCATCTGGATCCACATTCACGCCCGCTTGCTGGTTTAGACCGATCCGCCAGAACGAAGACTAGGCGAAGCTCTGTCTTTGCTCAACGTCAAGTCGGAAGAGATTCAGCGCCTCGAGTGCGAGTTGGCCGATGCGCGCAAAAACCTTGAAGGCTTGCAGGCGGAGCTCGTCGAAGTCCGACAATCCACAGAACCGACGGCCCCCGTCCGCGCTGCTTGGGAGGCGGAACGCGCTCAATGGACCCAAGAGCGAACCAAGTGGGAGAACGACCGTTCGATATGGGAGGTACAACGCAAGGAGGCGTCCGAAGAAAAGGAGAGGCTTTTGGCACGGGTGGCCGAGTTATCGGGAGCAGCGGTACTAGCTGAAGAAACCAGGTCCAAGTTGGAGGCCGAACGCGTTGCTTGGACCAAGGAGCGTGAAGCTCTTCTAGATGACTCTACACAACGCACGGGGGAATTGGCCGTGCTTGCTAATGTCACTGCAGAGCATGACCGGGAACGTGCCGAGTGGGAGGTGGAAAGGGTTGAGTGGGTCGAAGAAAGGGTTAGGTGGGAGACTGAGCGTGCGGCGCTGCAAGAAAAGGAAGAGAGTTTGTCTGCTTCTGTGGGCCAGCTGACCGCCTCGGTTGATTCTTTGACTTCCACGAAGGCTTCTGCGGAAAAGGATAGGGACTTCTTCCGTGAGCAGTACATGCAGGCATCGGAATTCGTCAGTTCCGTTCGCGTGGAGAACGTAGAGCTTGAGGACAAAGCCAAGATAGCGGAGGGACAGGCGCAAGAAGGCGTGGCAGCGATAAAGGCGATGTTTGAGGTATATCGTTCCCCCATGACTAGACAGCTGGAATTGACGTGAACTCATTGATTTCCACAGGGTCGCGTGAAGGCTCTTCGAGCTGACATAGATCGTTGGAAAGGGCTGGCGGAGCTCCTGCAAGAAAAGGACGCTCGGACCAACGATGGAATTCGCCAACGCGCTGCTCTGATGCCTGATCTCGCCGAACTTTGCGGTCGATTGAGCAAGGAGAAGAAATCCCTCGAGGTCGACTTTCGGAAACTCGGCATAGCCCAACACCGCGGCGTCAACCAACGCAACAGGCTCTATTTCCAGATCCTCGTGCTCAAGAAGGAGAGGGCGTCCCTTCAGTCAAAGTTGTTGCAGTTGGCGAAGGCGAAGACGGCCGAAAGTAGCGGCGACGGTGCTCGCGAGAGGTCAGTGCCTTTTTTGCTACCGACAGCACCATCGCCGCCACGGCTGCCACCGCCACCGACGGTCATGGATGATCCCGAAGGCATAGATCCAAACGATATGGATCCTCCGACCTCTCAGTCCCCGCTGGAAGTCAGTTTTGACGAGCCGGCGCTGTTTCCGTGCATGTGGCGTCCGCAGTGGAGGGATCAATGCCAGCAGGTCTTTGATACCAAAGAGGTGCGTCTCGTCCTTTGTGGGTCGCTTATCGTTTGTTCACGCATGTCGTTTTTACTGATAGGATCTCGAGAGACATGTGCAAGAGCATTTTGATGACTTGTTGGCTCTATGAAATCGATCTCTGCTCTGCGAGCTTATTCGTTTTTGGACAGGCCTCCAGGCTTTTGTGTTTAGGATTTATGTGAAGCAATGAGGGAATAGGATATGGTGCATCTATGGCGGTTTCCCCGCGGATCATATCTGAGGGGATTTAATAATCATATTTTCTTACACCGTGTCCAATCAGTTTGACCCGGGTGAAGTCTTTACATATCACCATTGAGATCCACCAACAACTTGAATCAGAACTCGAGAATGAATGTTATCCATCTCATGTCAGACTACTGGGATTACTCATTAAAAGTAAGACACAAGACGGAACGACAGCATTGTGAACGTGCTCCAATACATTGCATGCCATGCGAAAGAAAGAAAACCAGGATGATAAAATATGATATCTCATCTAAAAGTGAATTGCCTTTCCATGTGCCGACATGGCTGCCTCCTTGAATGCTTCGCTGAGCGTGGGCTAAGGGAACAAGCAATGTCAACAACGCATCGCACGCAACAAATAAGACTTACGTGAGCGTGCGTTGTACGGGCGATATCTTCCGAGCTTGCTCCGTATTCCATAGCAAGGACGGCTTCTGAGATCATTTCACCAGCATTGGGACCTTTGACACTGATTAGTACTCTTTTTTCTTTATAGAAGCATGACAAAGATATCTCACCCATGATGTGCACGCCGAGAATCCTGTCAGTCTCCTTCTCAGCGAGGAACTTGACAAAGCCTTCGGAATCAAGGTTCGTCTTTGCTCGGGAGTTGGCAGCAAAGGGGAATTTTCCGACGTTGTATTGAACACCGGCAGCCTTGAGGTCTTGCTCGGTTTGTCCTACCCAAGCAACCTCGGGGTGGGTGTAGACGACGGAAGGAATGCCGTTGTAGTTGACGTGACCGTGACCAGATTTGAGGTACTCGACGGCAGCGATACCTTCCTCCTCAGCCTTGTGCGCCAGCATGGGTCCGAAGGTTACGTCACCGATACACTTGATGTTCTTGACCGAGGTGGAGAACTGGTCGTCGATGACGATGCGACCCTTGTTGTCCTTCTCAACACCGATGACTTCGAGGTTGAGACCCTCCGTGTACGGACGACGACCAACAGAAACCAAAACGACGTCGGCCTCGAGCTAAGGTGGACAAGGTTACTGTCTGAAAGTCCATGGTATCAATTCTCGACTCACGGTCTCTTCCTTGTCACCCTTGGCTGATTGGGTCTTGACGACGACCTTTCCGTCGACCTTGTCAGCAGATAGAACCTTGGTGTTGAGCTTGAACTTGAGCCCTTGCTTCGTCAGGGTTTTCTGGAATTGTTTACTGTAAAAATTCATCAGGGTAATGCAGACCACACCGTGGGTGCGACACTCACGCAACCTCTTCATCGATGCCAACACCACCAATACCGCCAAGGAATTCGACAACCGTAACCTCGGCACCGAGTCGACTCCAAATACTTCCCATCTCCAAGCCGATAATACCACCACCAATGACGACCATCTTGTTTGGTACTTGTTGGAGCTCAAGAGCACCTGTCGAGCTGACGATCTGCTTCTCGTCTATTTGGATAGCGCCTCCTGGGAATGGAGTGACCTCAGAGCCGGTAGCAATGATCACGTTTTTTGCCTCGACTTCCATCTCGCCACCCTCGAGTAGCTGCACGGCGATGCGTGTTGGGGAAATAAAAGAACCGCTGCCCTTGATGTAGTCCACCTTGTTCTGCTTGAAGAGCATCTCGATACCCTTTGTAAGCCCAACGACCGATTGTTCCTTGGCCTTCAACATCTGGGGCAGATTGAGCGAGACACCGGAAACTACACGCGGTGGAGTGAACACTGAGATCCAGATGAAAGCGAGCACTACACACCCTCAATACCACGCTTCTCCAGGTCATGCTTTGTTTGGTGGTAAATATGTGAGTTGTTGAGCATTGCTTTGGACGGTATGCATCCGACGTTCAAACATGTCCCACCGAGCGCACCGCGCTTTTCTATGCAAGCAGTCTGGAAGAAGAACTCGTCAATGAAGACGCGTGAGTACAAAAAATGATCCGAATACCCTGAGACCGAGTTGCGCGGCCTTGATGGCTGCAACATAACCACCGGGACCTGCAAGAGTGGTCGTGTCATTAGAGCTCAACGGCCAACACACTTTGACTTACCTCCACCAATAACTACGGCGTCGTATGGCCCGGAAGACGTGGCGAGTCCACGGTGAGCACGCAAAACACGAAGTTGAACGGCTCTTCGCGATGCTCTTTGTAGTACCAACATCATGTTTTTCGACAACTTCAAGGACTCGGAACAAACCGCTGGGCCGAAGAATATCAAACGTCACGTGAGTATGCACAGCGTGTGACCCGGGCCGGTCCCGATCACATGTCACCCGTCACCCGTCACCCGTCACGGGCCAATACTTAGAGTCTATTGGCATTGGCCGAGTGGCACATAGCCAAATCGGTGAAGCTTTCGGTGTAAGCCTCTGACTCTGAGGTGCTTCATTTGAGCTGACCTCATAGGTTGTGCAAGATGCACCACAGTAAAAATGCGAGTTTGGTAGGGGAGGAGCAGGCTTAGTATCAGGCTGAAAATAACTTTCAGCACTGCAAATGTGGCTTGATTAGCGCTCATCCACAGCATCCCGCATTATAGTTAAGTACAATGGAGGTTTCGCACGGCAGCACGTACGACTATGCCTCGATCTCCTCAGGACCTGTACGCGAGGCTACTCTCCTCTACCCATGGTTACCCGCTTTGGACTCCTGATCCAAGCAACGAGTTTTTGAGGACACGTCCGGAAGGTCTGAGAATCGGTGATGTCGGCGTCGTCAATCCCGACTATGGTGGTTTTGACGCACTTTTCAACTTATGCCTTCCACGAGAACATCATTTTCATCGCTACGGTGTACCCGACAGTTTTACCTGCT
Organism: Leccinum boreale; assembly: GCA_038092235.1. NCBI lineage: Eukaryota > Fungi > Basidiomycota > Agaricomycetes > Boletales > Boletaceae > Leccinum > Leccinum boreale. The sequence goes on along the minus strand of JBBPPX010000020.1, from coordinate 121,306 downwards.
TTAGACCAGAAGAATTGGAAACCAGCACTTCTTCTGCAGAGCCACAGGGTCGAGTTATTTCGACTCCTTCTGTAACCCGACTCGGGACTGTTTCATCGACCGAGGCTCCACAGAGGTAAAATTGTAGTTCTTCATGAAAGCCATCTGATCGCATCGGATCGTTTCTCAGAGACGAGTCGGGCATTTCAGCTTATCGATTCAACTTATCTTCCGATGAAGGCGCACTCCTCATTCTTCCAGAAGGTGCTGAACGGTATGAGCTCTTGAACGATGGTCTTTTTATCGAGCAAGCTAGTCAACATGGGGCAGAATGGCACAGTTACGCTGTGAACCGTCGCCATCGAAGAATCAGCCAGGACGCCCTTTATGTCATCACCGGACTTCACAAAACTCGTTCTTGGTCTATCGCAGCTTTCGAAAATGTTGCTGGAAATGAATCGTACGCGGCGCAATACAAGCATATACCGGACAGGAGTTCCACTGCACCAATGTACGGCTGGGAAACCACGCGTGCAAGTTTACATTGGCGTGCTGGGACTTCCATCGACTACGGAGAGCCTAGCCAAACCGTATTCATCCGCGGGCTCAAAATAACGCTACGGAACGGATTTTTAGGTTCCAGGCGGATCAGTGTTGAGGCAGATACCCCATCTAAGGCTCGATCCAATCCCGTCAAGTCGTTGAGCGTTGTTCCAAGCGGCTCTCGGATGGGATGGGAAAGAGCGAGAACTTCCCGAACTATCATGCATGCAGGGCGGTCGACAGACGCGGCCGAAGAGCAGACACAAAGTGACATGTCCGATCACGGTGGATATGAGGATATGCATGTAGAAATCCAGCGGGTGCCAAATGTACCTCCGGTGTGTACATTGCTTTATATATGAAGGTCGATCGTTTGACGGCCACGATAGGCGTTTCATCCATCAAATGCTATTAATCAATATTTGCTTCGCAAGGTCTGGTATACTGGACCTCTTCACACATAAGGAGTATTGACGTCTATTTTAGGACCCTTCAGCGAACATTGCAATTACTTGTGATAGCATCTGGATGTCGATCCTTGCAGAGGTATGATCATCTTCTAGTGATTCGTTTCCCAGACATTGAACTTTGATCATTGATTCCTAGAAATTGCTTACGACAGAAGAGTTTGATGAAGATTTTCGCCTTGAAAAAGTGCTGTTTCAGAATTATGATATAGTCTCACACGAAGGTTAGGGTGTCGTTTCTGAGTCATTGTGACTGCTGATATATATTCGTCGAAGGGGTTGTGCGTTTGGAGAGAAAGAGTGGGACTCTTGTTGACAGGCAAACCCGTTCACGAAGTTCAACACCACCGATTAGTGACCCAAACAGCGCATCTGTGCAATCGGATCACGTCTCTCAGGTTTCCACTTCAAGGAATCCTAAGGATGCTGATAAAAAGGATCTCAAAGAGGATCTCTTGGTGAATGAGAGCGAGGTGGATGCACAATCTCATTTGAATGTCGAAGTTCAATCTATCACGTCGGGGATTGGTTCCGAGAAACGCGAGGGGCATATGGTCTTGCCTTTCAGGAAGTGCGTTCTCTCCCTTCCCTCTCTCGCTCTGATCGGCGACTCACGCGATCACCACCAGACTTGTGTTCCCCAGACTTATACTAGGGAGTGGAGCGCCGAGTTCGGGTTCGACGCCCATGTCGACCGAATACTTTGTGAGTAATTTTCCTCACCCCCCGGTGCGCAGTGGCTTCTAAACACCAATGATCAAATGGTAGCAGCACAGTGACCCGCCTCATGAGGATCTCTCGCCTTCAACGCATGCTACCCATTCAAAAGGTGCTTATTTCCTTTTGTCTGCGAGACAACCACAGTGAAATGACATTCATGTCAGCCCTAAAGCGGCTCTCTCAAGCCAAGCATGCGAAAGGGGGTTGGACGCACTCCATTACTGGAAAGGCGACTGTTTCAGTCGATCAGATACTTTTACGAGCAGATTCCGCGTTCGCCAAGTTTCAGGAAGGGGAGGGGACGGACCACATTAGCGAGGCTGTCGTCCTTGATCGCCAAGCACTGGATCTTTGCTCACCCGGTCACCACATGCGATGGGAATCACTAAATCAGCTTGCCACTCATCTCCAGCGGCGTTACAACCATCTAGGAGAGATAGCAGACATCGAGGAAGCACGTATCTGGTTAAGAGAAGCACTGGAGCTTTGCCCGTCACAGCACCCAGGTCATTCAAGGTCGTTGAACAATCTTGTACTCTGTCTCTTCGATCATTACAGGCGACTTGGAGATATGACGGACCTCAATGAGGCCATCATCCTTGGGAGACAAGCCCTCGACCTTTGCCCGCCAGGGCACCCGGATCGATCAACGTCGTTGAACAATGTCGCACTCGGTCTCTCCGATCGTTACAGGCGGCTTGGAGATATGGTGGACCTCAATGAGGCAATCATTCTTTGCAGAGAAGCCCTTGACCTCTGCCCGCCAGGGCACCCAGCTCGATCAACATCGTTGAACAATGTCTCACTCGGTCTCTCCGATCGTTACAGACGGCTTGGAGATATGGAGGACCTCAATAAGGCAATCATCCTTTGCAGAGAAGCCCTCGACCTTTGCCCGTCAGGGCACCCGGATCGTTCAAGGTCGTTGGACAATCTTGTAGGTTGTCTCTCCGATCGTTATAAGCAGCTTGGAGACATGACGGACCTCAATGAGGCCATCATCCTCGGGAAACAAGCCCTCGACCTTTGCCCTCCAGGGCACCCAGCTCGATCAACATCGTTGAACAATGTCGCACTTGGTCTCTCTGATCGTTACAAGCAGCTTGGAGATATCATGGACCTCAATGAGGCCACCATCCTCGGGACACAAGCCCTCGATCTTTGCCCACCAGGGCACCCGGAACGATCAACGTCGTTGAACAATGTCGCACTCGGTCTCTACAATCGTTACAGGTGGCTTGGAGATATCACGGACCTCAATGACGCCATCGCCTTCTGGAGCCAAGCCCTCGACCTTTGCCAGGGAGAGCACCCTGGTCGATCAATGTTGCTGAACAATGTAGCACTCGGTCTCTCTGATCGTTACAAGCATTTTGAAGTTATGACGGACCTCAATGAGGCCATCATATTCGGGAGACAGGCCCTTTACCTTTGCCCACCTGGTCATCCCAACCGATCATGCTCATTGCACCAACTTGCAGGTTTTCTCCGTGTTCGGTTCACCCAGTCGAGGAAGTTGAGGGACAGAGATGAGCTATTCAGCCTCTACACTGAGTTGGCAAATATAACACAAATGGTCTCATCATTTGATCTCTCTGCAGCCAAGGAATGGACTAGTGTAGCTGAAGATTACAGCCATCCCACGATGCTTCTCGCATATGAAACATCTCTTCGACTACTCATTCAGCATCTGGCCACTTTGCCATCCCTACCCAATCATCTGCAAATTTTCGTGGACCTCGCTTCATCGTTGGCAGTCGATGCATTTTCTGCTTGTCTTCGCAATCAGCGTGCAAAAAAAGCAGTCGAGCTGCTGGAGCAAGGTCGTGGTGTATTTTGGAACCAGATTGCTCGTCTCCGTTCCCCTCTTGAAGATGTCATCGCCTTCGGCCAGGAAGGAAAGGCCCTTGCAGACGATTTTACTCGACTCTCATCAGAAATATGCAACACAATTCATTCACAAGCTCCAGATCAGCACAACAGGTTGTGCAGTCTGAATGTTGATCTGCAATCTGCAATCACCAAAATTCGCAAATTACCCGGTCTCGCTCGATTCCATCTCCCCTCTTCCTTCTCCGAACTCCAGCACGCTGCCAGTGGCGGACCCGTGGTCATCGTGAATGCTAGCCGGTATACGTGCGATGCACTCATTATCTTTTTCGACAGAGATCCGGTTCACATCCCATTGCAAATCACGGAATCCCATGTTCAGGACCTGTCGTTGGACCTCCAGTCCTTGACTTCAGATGCAAACAACGATCTCGTTCCATTGCTGAGAATTCTTTGGGATGAGATCGTTTCACCGATTGCCGATTTTCTCCAGACGACAGTCCCACATCACTCACGTATCTGGTGGTGTCCCACTGCCGAGTTCTGCCTTCTGCCATTGCACGCGGCTGGTCCGTATCGGAAGGGTCAAAAGAATTTTTCCCATTTATACATCTCGTCTTACACGCTCACCCTGAATGCCCTCATCCGTGCGAGACGGAATGATCCGTTGGCGACGACTTCGACACACGAGAAACAATTCCTTGCTGTAGGTGAAGCGAGCCCCAAAGGCCAAAGCAAGCTCCTCTCTGTCGGCAGCGAACTAACTATAGTCGCTGAGCGAGTTCAGGATCTCGCGACGTTCGTCCGCCTTGAGGGCCCAGAAGCGAGAATTTCCCAAGTCGAGAAGGAGCTGAGAAGGAGCGACTGGGTTCACTTTGCATGTCACGGGATCCCAAACAAGAAGCAACCCTTTGACTCTGCGTTCGGACTCTATGACGGCCACTTCACCATCGAGCACATAATGGGATGCGAGTTGGAGAACCCGGAGTTTGCCTACCTCTCTGCTGATCACACGACGGTTGGAGGCGAGGGGAGTACAGACGAGATGATCCATCTGGCGTCAGCGATGCAGTTTGCAGGGTTTCGGTCTGTGATTGGGACAATGTGGGCGGTGGATGACGCAGAGGCGAACAAGATCGTGTCAAAGTTTTACGAGAATTTGGTGAATGGGTCTGGACAGCTGGATTATACCCGAGCGGCGTTGGCGCTCCAAAAGACGATGAACTCGTTGGGTAGTAGTGTTCCGCTTGATCAGCGGATTTTGTATGTGCATATCGGTGCCTAGTGCCTTGTCGAATCATGTCTAGCCTGCATCTTTGTTATATCTCTTCGCTTGTATTCGCTATCGAACGTGTTACTGGGTGTGCAGACTAGTTTGTTGAGCAGTATGATGACCAGTCATTGACGCACTGCGAGTGGTTGGTCGGTGGTGCAAACGGGGAAGGACTCGGAGAGGGGGAGTCGTCGTTGATGGTGTTGGGACTCGGTTCCGATGAGAAGACGCCGGTTGCAGGAGGTGGGGACTGGGAAAGTGAGGTACGAGCAAAGGCCGTCGCGTCCAACTGGGACCTACCCACCTGGGTCGATCTGACCATTGAAGGGACACTCGAAGGCGTACAGGCTACGCACGGCTTCATGACACGGAATGAGCCGGGGGAGGCTCCGGGCCCGGTGAGGCGGTGGACTATGAAAGGCGTTAGGACGGAGTGACACCTTCGAAACCAAGGGCAAGAACCAGAACGTTCGCGCACACTAAGTAAGGTCCTCCTCCTCCTCCTCCTAGACGGTCTTCCGGTGCCTCTACGAACAACGTACAAATGGAAAATACTCTGATCTAGCACGGTGCAAAGACGGCGCTTGCCGTGAGTATGTGTGACAAATGAATGTCACGTGAGCATTCACCTACAATGTGACTTGATTAGCGCTGTGACAGTACTGAGGCCATGATCCGAGTAGTACTGAGTATGTAGCCTATGTACTACGTTACATACCCCTAGTTTCGCACAGCAGGACTACATGCTTCAATCTCCTCCAGACCTCTACGCGAGGCTGCTCTCCCGGGTTTCCTCTACTTACGGTTACCCACTTTGGACTCCTAATCCAAGTCGCGAGTTTTTGATCGAACGTCCAGAAGGTCTCAGAATCGGTGATGTTGGCGTCGTCGTTCCCCGGTCTGGCAGTTTTGACGCCCTTTTCAACTTATGCCTGCCACCGAATCATCATTTTCACACTCGCTTCGGTGTACCCGAATGTTTTACCTGCATTAGACCAGAAGAATTGGAAATCTGGACCGATTTTTCTGCAGAGCCACATGGTCGAGTTATTTTGACTCCTTCTGTAACCCGACTCGGTACTGTTTCATCGAATGAGGCTCCAGAAAGGTGATATTTCAGTTCTTCATTAGTAAAAGAAAGCCATCTGATCGAATCGGATTGTTTCTCAGAGACGAATCGGGCGTTTCAACTTATCGTTTCAACCTATCTTCCGATGAAGGCTCGCTCCTCATTCTTCCAGAAGGTGCTGAATCGCATGAGCTCTTGAACGATGGTCTCTTCATTGAGAAGGCTAGCCAAAATGGGGCGGAATGGTACAAGTACGCTGTGAACCGTCGCCGTCGAAACATCAGCCAGGATGCCCTCTATGTTATCACTGGACTGTACAAAACTCGTTCTTGGTCTGTCGCAGCTTTCGAAAATGTTGCTGAAAATGAATCCTACGCGGTCCACTACAAGCATATACCGGACAGGAGTTCCAACGGCTGGGAGACTACGCGTGCAAGTTTACATTGCCGTGCTGGGACTTCCATCGACCACGGGACACCCAGCCAAACCGTATTCATCCGCGGGCTCAAAATAGCGCTACGGAACGGATTTTTGGGTTCCAGACGGGTCAGTGTTAAGGCAGATACCCCATCCAAGGCTCTATCCAATCCCGTGAAGTCGAGCGTTGTTCCAGGCAACTCTCTGGTACGCTTTGGCTTGGTAAGCCTGATGGGGAGGGGAGGGGGGAGCACTTCCCCAACTGTCATACATACAAGGCAGTCGACAGACGCGGCCGAAGAGCAGGCAGAAAGTAAGATGTACGATCAGGGTGGATACGAGGGTATGCATGTGGAAATCCAGCGGGTGCCAAATGTACCTCCGGTGTGTACGTTACCTTGTGGATGAAGGTTGGTGGTTTGACGGCCACGATAGGTGTTTCATCCCTTGAATGCGATTAATCAATATTTGCTTCGCAAGGTCAGGTGTACCGGAACTCTACCCGTGTAAGGAGTGTTGACGTCTATTTTTAAAAGGACCCTTCAGCGAACATTGCAATCACTTGTGATAGCATTTGGATGTCGATCCTTGAAGAGGTATGGTCATCTTCTAGTGATCCGCTTTCCAGACTTCGATCAAGATTTACGTCTTGAAAAAGTGCTGTCTCAAAATTATGATATAGTCTCACACGAAGGTTAGGGTGTCGTTTCTGAATCATTGCGACTGCTGATGTACATTCGTCGAAGGGGTTGTGCGTTTGGAGAGAAAGAGGGGGGCTCTTGTTGACAGGCAAACCAGCTCACGAAGTTCAACACCACGGATCAGTACAAGGAATTCAAAGGATGCTGATTTGAAGCATCCCTCGCCTTCAATGTATGCTGCCCATCAAGGTACACGGGAGGACTTACAGGTGAGAGATGGTATGGCGGTCTGGGTCCTCTTCATTGCCAACATTGTGCCTTTAAATGACCAGAGTCCTTTTGTGAATCCCACTGCCGGAGCAAGTTCTTCGTACCTTGGGGACAACATTGGACAGGTTTCTGCTCAGGTGATTCTTCAGTTTCATTTTCGCTCCAACGCATACAGGCGACTCAGCCTTTGTTCTCCACTGCCGGTCCCCTGCAACCCTCCAATGATTCAGTCTGTCTGCCAATGCAGAAACCCAGATGGAACAGTATGCGGGCAGGCAGACATGCCAGGTTGGTTGAATAACCAATCTTCTAGTCCGGCTTTTTCACTCCAACCACCACCTCAAGGACAAAAGATATTGTGCAACTCGGATTTGCATCCATCATGTTCCAATAAATGCGAACATGTCTTTGTAACGCGTGCGTAGCAATTTCGCGCTGGCATCCCTTGAAACATCGCAAACACACCTGTTCAGTCATACGTGCCACGAATGTTGCGTGCGGCCTCCGTCGTGTGCCAGCAGGCTTCCATATTATTGTAGAAGTCGATGGAAGAATCATTCGAACATCGAACAAACCTGTGTCAACAGGGAAGGACACCGTAGAATGGGATCAAGACATCCTCTTGTGCGTCATGCTTTACCAAATCTCTGCTACTCCTATTGAATAGATGCGAAGGCCATCGAATCTATCATCGTCCATTTCATTCAGTGTCTACGCATCGTTTGAGCTTGGACCGAGGCTAGGAAACGGAGAGTTGCTCCGTCAATTCAAGATTACTGTAGGAGAAGTGTTCCATCATCGGAATGAACAGCTTCAGCGTGAGCAACCCCTTTGTCTGCCGCACACTCCTTGACACATCCTCGTAGTCGTCGACGTAACAACGCAGAAGGGTGATATCTTATCGTCGTATTTGTCCCTTGACATCATCACGGAGAAGCGCATTTGTGACACAAATGAATCCTGTCCCAAACTCGACGTAAGCAGCCTACTGTCATGGCGTTGTAATCGTTTTCTGAACTCATGGTAATAGCTACCGGAGCCACGCGAAATGAACCCGCTGGAACAGCTTACTGACGAGGGACATCGTGCTCTCCTGCATTACCGCCAGCGGCAGGACCAAATGGATCTAGACGCAGCCATCCAGACTTTCCAGCGTGTTCAGGAGATCTGCCCCATAGATCACTCCAATCGCTCAACCGTTCTATTCAATTTGGCCAATGCAAATTTCATCAACTGCCAAGTCAATCTATCCCCTGACCTTGATGCGCCAATCGGATTGTATCGGGATGCTCTGCGACTCCAGAGCAAAAATCATCCGGATCATTGCACAACAGTACTGGAACTTGGTCTTGCGCTACTTGCACGCTTCCAGAGGCGAGGGTACGAGTATGACAGGAAGGAAGCGACGGATTTACTGGCAGGAGTGGTCGAGGTCTCGGCGGTAGAAAGTTATGCATACCGAGCAGGGCTTTTCGCATTGCAGATCGCCGAGGCCTCAATATCGGTGGAGACAGGAGATGCTGGATCGTCACCAGCAGAGAATTTGAATCGCGATGATGTGATACAGAAGGCGCGGGACCTGCTACAGAACTTGTCAAACTGCAATCCTCACCGACCTACACTGATGGTTGGCCTTGGGGTGCTGTTATTTGGTCGATCGGAACGCAATGGCATGCTTGCTGATATCGACGAGGCAATTTTGATATTCGAGCATGCTGTGGATCTTATGCCCGATGGCCATCCTGACATGCTATCTCTGCTGGACCACCTTGGGAGCGCGTTGTCGCGTCGCTTCAACCACCTTGGCGACCTCGCGGATGTAAACAGGTCCATCTTGATGAAAGAGAAGGCTGTCTATCTGACACACGATGACCATCCAGACAAACCAGGTCGGTTGAACCACCTCGGGAGCTCATTACTCAGTCGCTCTGAGCGTCTCGGGGACCTTGCGGATCTAAACAAGACCATCTCAATGAGAGAGAAGGCTGTCTGTCTGACACCCGACGGCCATTCGGACAAGCCGGCTTGGTTGAGCAACCTCGGGACATCATTATATTGTCGCTTTGAACGTCTCGGGAACCTTGCGGATCTAAACAGGTCTATCACAAAGTTTGAGGAGGGTGTCTGTCTGTCACCCGACGGCCATCCAGACAAGCCAGCTTGCTTGAGCAACCTCGGGATGTCATTATTTGGTCGCTTTAAACGTCTCGGAGACCTCGCGGATTTAAACAGGTCCATTTCAATGAAAGAGGAGGCTGTCCGTCTGACACCCGACGGCCATCCAGGCAAGCTGGCTTACTTGAACAACCTCGGGAGCTCATTACTGAGTCGCTTTGAGCATCTCGGGGACCTCGCAGATCTAAACAGGTCCATAACAATAAAAGAGGAGACTGTCTGTCTGACACCTGACGGCCGTCCAGACAAACCAACTTTATTGATCGACCTTGGGCATGCATTGAATATCCGTTTTAAGCACACTCACGATTCTTCTGATCTGTCTGCTACTGCTCTCAATTTTTCAATTGCCAGTCATGCTTCCATCGGTCGTGCTTCCACCCGCTTTCATGCCGCTCGCGCTTGGATTTCTTGTGCGAAACTCCAAGGAAATACTACGGCTCTCCTTGATGCATGTGCTTCTGCTCTTGGCCTTCTCCCACAGTTTGCATGGCTTGGGCTCCCATTCACCGAGCGTCATCGTCTACTCGATGAAGCAGCTGATGTCACACGTGGCTCAGTTGCCGCTGCTCTTGAAGCTGGTCATCCTGAACTAGCTGTCGAGTGGCTCGAGCAAGGCCGTTCCGTTGTCTGGACTCAGTCCCTGCAGTCTCGCACTCCAATTGATGACCTGGCTCACGAGCATCCTGTCCTTGCTCGTGAGTTCAGACAAATCTCGCAGGAGCTGGAACGTGCTAGTACTCGGAAGAATCTCACTTTCTGCCAGCCAACAGACATTTCAGTTGCTGAGACTCGATTTCTCGAGAAAGACATCCAGAGACATCATGATCTTGCCCTCAGACGAGAGAATCTCCTCGTTCAGATACGATCCTTGCCAGGGTTTGACCGATTCTTGCTTTCGAGGACGTTCAAGCAACTTGCTGCCTTGGCAATCTCCGGACCAGTCGTTTACCTCACAGCCAGCAAAGAAAGATGCGATGCACTGATCGTTATGGCGGAGTCGGAGAGCGTCGTCCATGTACCCCTCCCTGAAATTTGCTATGCTCATATGGAAGTTCTGCGAATAATGCTTCACGCGCTACTCAAGCGAGATTGGCTTGTTGTCTCCCGTGATGCTCTGTACGAACTCATCCCCTGTGAAGAACTAGACAAATCGAAAAAAATTCTCGATTTGTTGCTGGACGGAGATTTCACTGGTGGTAGTGACCGGGTAGCCAAAATAAAGCCACAGAAAATCGGAAAAAATACAAAAAGGAAGCCACAGAAAATCGGACGATATACGAAAACGAAGCCACAACGATTCGAAGAATATACTCTGAACGAGTTGTACCGGAAGATTCTGGGACTCCTTTGGGAATATGTTGTCAACCCTGTTCTTCAGGCACTTGGCTTGTTGGTAGGTTGTTGATAGTCTCAATGTTGCCATGATCCATTCTGACTCGATATCTGCTTGTTCTCAGAATCCGCCATCTGGCATTGATAAAATGACCCGTATTTTCTGGTGTCCAACTGATCTTTTTTCTTTTTTTCCCATACACGCTGCCGGCCTTTATGACACAGCCAAGGCGGGCACAAAACTTTCTGATTTTGTTATATCTTCCTATTTGCCGACTTTGAGCTCGCTCGCATCATCACCTCAGAACAGCCCTTCTTCCAAACTTCGCCTACTTGCCGTTCCTCAGCCAGCGACAGATGGATTCAATACACTGTTCTTGGTGAAGCACGAGATTGATTCCATCAGAGAATTATCCGAGAATTCCCCTTTGGTAACCCTCCAGAACTCTGATGGCACTGTCGAGGACGTTGTGGAGAAGTTGAAGAACAACGACTGGGTCCATTTTGCATGTTACGGAATACAGGATCCTAAGAAACCGCTCGACAGCGGGCTATGCCTCGCCAACAATCGTCGCTTGAAGCTCTCGGACATTATGCAATTATCCCGCCCCAAAGGTGGACTCGCATTCCTCTCTGCCTGTCAGACTGCCCAAGGAGACGAGACGCTGTCGGAAGAATCTGTTCATCTTGCAGCTGGGATGCTTCTTGCTGGGTATGGTAGTGTCATCGGGACGATGTGGGCGATAAGGGACAAGGACACACCGAAGGTGGCGAGGGACGTGTACGAGCACCTATTTCGAGATGCTGGCCAGGTACCCGACAGTACGGAGGCGGCAGCAGCATTACACTATACCATCCAGAAACTCCGTAACTCTGGTGCTCCATTCTGTTCTTGGGTTCCTTTCATTCACTTTGGTAGATGACCCCCTGCAGTGCTATCTATGCTCTCGGACTCGAAGACGACTGTTCACTTTTCCCCCATATGCCACTCTTGGGTTGTACGAACTACTACATAGTCTATCGAACGAACATAACAGTTATTTATGTACAACCTCACAACAAAGCAACATATCATTTGGCTTGAACCTGGCGAACCATTGATCTGATTTTTCAACATTGTATGTTTGTTCATGCATTCCAGTCAGGCTACTAGTAAGGTAAAATCATTCCAGAAGGTGCACGTGATAATGTATTAGTGACTTGTACTTCAAACGAAGCAAGTTGACTCGGAAATCCTGCCCGACTTGTTGGTCGAGACTGGAGAGCGACAACTCCAATAACACCACACGGGAATAGATGCAACGAGCATTTCGACTGGCACTACTCTAGTTCAGTCAGTTCACTCGCAACATTGAAAGTGTGCACTGACTCAGCATCATCCACCGCCACTCGGTACTAGTGGTAACAAACTGCGACGTGTTCCAGTCAATCATTTCTGTCCGGGAAAACACAATGCCCTTTTCCACAACTAGAGATAGTTGCCTTCCCTTCCTTGCCACCAATCACTACTGTGGGGAATCAAGGAGAGCCCCGGCGCTCGATGTATCTTGTACCGAATGTGGGTTAATAGTGTCCGGGTGAGGATAGCCATGATATTTGGGGCAAGGGATCCGGCTGCTACACGACTACTTTGCAGGATGATTTGACGAGACGTGATTCCATCAAATTCTGTTGAACAGCCTCACCATGTGATGCCAGCATGGGCGCTATCATTTTCCTGATGACGGGATGATGTATCTAAGACACCCGCAAGCTATGCTCAAATAGTTTGCTGGTCGCCCGAACTCGAGCCAAGACGCGCCTCTCATCTCGCATTTTCTGGTCAGACTCCCAGTTATTTCATGGCGCTTTCGGTATTCGGTTCCATCCATCCATTTGTTCCAACGCCGCGGGCCGTTGGTGACAGTCTTCGACGTACAGCGCGTGCGGTACAGATTCTTCATATCACGGGCGAATTGGTAGGTCGTATGTCCCTCACAGTTTGTCTCTTGCCTCATCAATCTCGAAGACTAATCCAGTGCTTCTCGGTATGATTATGGGTCTTACAATCTTGAACCAGTAACCTCAGTCAATTTCTGTAGAAAATTTCATCGTAGAGCATCCGATGGTACATTCTGCGATCATGTTTGGGCACGGAAGATACAACGCGGGCCTTCTTATCGAGCTAGAGGACAGTTTCAAAATTGATACAAGCGATGCAAGGCAGGTGGAAGAAACGAGGAATAAGCTCCAGTAAATCCATATTGTCTACGCCATTCGTGGAGTTCCGTCTCACAGACGTGTCAAGGCCTGTCATCGATCGCATGAACATATTCGCACCCCAACATGCTCGCGTCCAGAAGGAGGTTTGAACTATGTTCTGGAAAGGCGTGTTGACACACTGACCGAAATTCTCTAGATGATCCTCTTTGCGGCACCCACGAAACCCTTCGTCCATAACCCATTCAATACTCGTCAAGTGAACAGACGAGACACCCTGGCCGAATACAACGATGAAATCAAAGGCCTTTACAAGACAATCGCCCGAGCGACAACCATGACATTGAAACCTCCCAAGATCTGGAGTCCTGAGAACTCCTTAATTTATGTGCGGGGCATTATCATCGCCGTGCTGGGTAAGAAGCTTGATGACGATGCCGACCTCTTCAACTACGGAATGGACAGGTGCGCGCTCTTCGAAACATTCGGCATACCTCTCCAGAACCACAACCTTTTCTCCACAGTCTCCAGGCAACGCGCATCCGGATAATACTTTTCCACGCTCTCCATACCACCGCGAAAGCTGACACTCGAAAGCTCTCGGGTACTATCGTTTATCAGCACCGCACCATCACTGGCCTTGCCATTTTTGCAACTCGTACCGCACTGGCATGTTTTCTTCATAGAACAGAGTCCAGCCTAGCGCGGTGCCTCGAGATGACGAAGAGGGTCGAGTGCTACAGTCATACTTTTCCGGTCCATCATCCCACGGATCCGCCACCTTATAACGATGTCGTCTTGATCACCGGGACGACGGGCCTTTTTGGCTCCAATCTATTAGCACAGTTCTTGAAAAGCCCGAGAGTCACAAAGGTCTATGCCCTTAATCGTAAGAAGAGCAGACCAGCCTCTGTGGTGGAGAGACAAGCATCGTTGTTACAGGCGTCCGGATTGGATCCAGCTCTGGCTCGTCATCCAAAGTTAACTATTCTCGAGGGAGATGCCAGGCATCGCGATCTTGGTCTACCCCATGACACACACGAAGAGGTATTTTGGGTCTGGGTCGAATGAGGGGTCTCAGACTGACTAAATTGTTCGCAGCTGCTCTCCTCTGTAACCCACATCGTTCATAATGCATGGTTGTCTAAACATGATCGCCACTCTCCCCTCAATGTCTTTGACGGCAGTTTCCGAATGCTCCGCAACCTCATCGATTTCGCCCTCGCCAGTCCCTTGTCCGTCCCACCTCGCCTCTTGTTCGTAAGCACGACGAACACGCTCCGGGGTACATCTACGAGCGCCCCTAAATTCAGCTCTGAACAACTGGAGGGTGCAGGAAGCATAGACGCCCCCGAAGGTCCCGGAAGCGCATGCGATGCAGCCGGCGACGCGTATGGCGAGTCAAAGTGGGTAGGCGAACAGATTCTCACAGCCGCCGCATCCGAAACCCCTCTCCGGCCGATCATTATCCGCGTCGGTCCATTGTGCGGCTCAGTCAACGGGCGCTGGCGAGAAGAAGATCCGTTCCCAAAGATTGTGCACCTCGGAGTTGCACTAGGGGCGCTTCCCACAACCGACGAGGTACGTCGTTTTTCGCTTTCACTTTCGTCGGCATGTTCATGGGTTGATTACTACCTACGATTTTCATGTCTGCTCAGGTTGTACATTGGATACCGGTCCACACCGCCGCCCGCGCCATCGCAGAGATGCGCAACTCCCTGTCGACCTACCTCCACGTCACCCACCCCCACCCGACATCCTCCCTTGCGCTCCTCCGCTGCGTCAGCGAGGAGCTCCACCTCCCGCTCATTCCCCTCGCTCAATGGACCGCCAAACTCGAGGCCAAGGTTCACGCGACGCACCATACCCCTTCTGTCTCCGCCACTGTTTCTGCCTCTGCCTCCAAACTCCAAGATCCCGCATTGGCGCTCCTGCGATACCTGCGACACGCTACGCAACTCGCCACGACGGCAGCAGAGACGACGGAGACGACCACAACAGCGACGGGTACGACAACGGCTACAAACGCAACGACTGACACCCCCCACGCAAGGATATTCAACCACGTCCGAATCGCGTCAGACGAAGCATGGTTCGCCTCGCCGACGCTGCATGGGGGCGTGTCGGCCCTCGGGATCGAGGACGTCCGGCTCTGGCTGCGTCACTGGCGGGAGGTTGGCGCTATCCCTGATGGGGAGGAAGAGGAGAAAGAGAAAGAGGCTGAGGAGGATACCACATCCGAGTGGTAGTCGTCTGCGGTCGTTGCCACATGGGTATTTCTTTCTTCTATTTCTTCCCTTTTCCTTTCACCGTTGTAATCAAGTTGCATCGTCGTTGTGATTATTGTATATGATTAATGGATCGTCATCATGTTTACCCTCTTCCCTTCCTTCATCCTCTTTGTAATAATGATCGACCCTTTCAATCGATCCTTGGTGGTAACCAGTCCGGTCCGCATCAATTCTATTTCACGTCGGGGATTTGACTCGATTCGATTTTCAAGGGCTAGTAACGTGCAAGCTTGAGTCTTGGAACATGAGACAGGATCAAAGTGAGTGGGTGCATGAAACCCATGAGATGATCGAACACGGCGATACATGAGTACGCTGTCCATGTCAGCTCTGAGGCCTGTCAGAGGTACTCACGGTACGATCATTTTTGAAACGTGTTTCGTTGCACCTAGGTGCTAATATCATGAGCACGAGCCTGCAGCACTAGACACGCGGCGGTACGGCTAAAAACGCGCCGGCACCCAGCATTAAGGAAACCCTTGGTCACGTAAGACGTTGTTAGAAATCTACCCAGTGGACGGACGACCGCTCGAATTCGTTCTAATGCATGACTCGGACTTCCGAGGGAAACAGAGGATGAAATCTCGGACGAACGTGTTCTCCTAATTCTCCAGAGTCCAGACGACCACGGGTCCTTCTGGAAGTAGATCGACGCGCTGCCTTTGACCTCCACCTTCGCCCTAGACCTTCCAAGTCGTCACTCTTAGGTTCATCATCACTGGCAGCGCTCCCGGTCGTGTTCAACGGGCCTTGCCTTGACTGTTGCCACGGACCACATTGTCAATCCGTCATCCTGACTTCCCGGCCTAGCTGGTACTATCTTATTCTGACATGCTCGTATCGTTGTAGGGCCCAGGAGCGGGATGGCAGGAGGCAAGGCTAGACTCGGAGTGGCGGTGCTGGTTGCACACTCACCCCATGCGCTCGTTCTGAATCTTATTGGACATTCTCTGCTCGGGCACTCCCACTTCCACCGGCCAGGGCTAGGGAGCCTCCGCTGCGTGCTCCAGGCTCTTCGTCTGCCCCGAGTCCAAGGACCTCGTCACCATTGTTGGCAAGTTCTGCATCGGAGCATTTTCTACAATCAGCAGTATTGCGACTCTTCACGAAACACGTCCCCTTTACCACATCCTCGTCGGGGACATTGATGTGCACGTCGGTGCCGTCGACACGCCGAGGCCACCTCTACGTTCGTACAGCGACAGCTCGACGTCGCAAGGAACGAATGAGGCATGCAGTAAACGAGCTCAAGGCGAAGGCAGATCTCCTCTACGAATGCTAAGCATGCCACGGCCCACAAGTCACGTTCCCTCACGTTTTTCCTCGTTTCGCGTGGGTTGTATCTGTCAGATTGAAAATGCGATCTTGGCACAGGGCATCAGAAAGCTCCAACATCGACGGGTTCGCAAAGTCAAGATCAAGGTGGTAAACATTTTGAACGACTCGCGCTCGAAAATTCGTCCTGCCTCGACGAGAATATTCGCATGGACGGTATGTGAACCGCGCCGCGGGCCGCCATGCTTGAAGCTGCCATCGACGTTCCCGAGTGCAAACCGTTCCGAGTGCAGCACACGTGGGGCGACGCGGTTGCGTCTGCGTGACATGTACAGTAACAATTCCACGACCTCTTCGGAAAGACAGGAATATGAGGCCCGGGCCATCGCTTGGTTCATCGTCAAGTGAGTTGGGGCCTTGCCGACGAATATGATAACATAGTAACTTAGATGCAGGCCACCCTGGGGGCATGTTTGCATGCAGTTTGCTGAACACATCACGGCCCTTGCTAATCGTTTATCTCTATTCTGCTGCGATCATACTCTGGCTAGAAGTACATCCTGTTTCAACTTGACATCGTTTGGTTCACTTACATGGTGGAGGAAGGTGTAGATTCAGGTGGGAACTGTTACCTACCTGAGTCTACACCTTAAGCTGCCATGTTGTGTTGCCAGTGTCCACTCCATGGACCATTTTCAAAGCATTCTTGCCAGGAAACACTTGTCTTTCATGGTCTCTTTTTCCACGAGTGCTGTACTGAATAGGTGTGCAGACTCCTCACGAACTTACAATCTTCCAACTACCAATGAGTACAAATCCATAATACAATGATATCGCGAAGCCGAACGATGACATGACAAAAAATGCAAAAGGCTTCCAACACGGCAAGTAAGTAGTACAAACCCAAAACAATCCATCAGTCTAAACGTCCAATCCGCGTTAATCCGTCCGTAATGCATCATAGCGCCATCGTGACCCCTATCAACACCGGCCAAATCACGAAAACGAACCGAAACTTGAGCTCCTCCATGCTTACTCCCCGCCGTCCTGCCCCGGCAGCTGCAGCATTCGCCGTTGCGCGCGACAATGACGACGACGACGACCCGGATCCAGGCTGTACTGCACTCCACAGTATCTGAGTCGTCCCCGACGGCGGCGGCACACTCAAGGTTTGTGACGTCGACGATCGCTCGCCGCTCGAATCCGTCTTCACGTTCGTCATCCCAGTCGTCGCGTTCGTCGTCATCGTCATCGTCATCGTACCCGTCGTCGTCGTCGTCCACGTCCAGGAAGAAAACAAAGATCCCATTCCCGTGGTCGTAGGCACATTCCGGGACCCAGATCCAGATCCTCCCGCAAACGTCCCTGTCCCAGCCCCACTAATTCCAATTCCAACCCCTGCCCCGGTCCCATTTCCGCTTGCGGTCCTACTCCCCGTCTGCATCGCCAACGCCGCAGCACTGCTTCCCGCTACCGCACCCGTGCTCTCCGTTATCTTTGACCACCCCGTCGTCCCACTCGCATTCGCATTCGCAGGTACGATCAAGAAGTCGGCCGAATAAACCACCGCGTCGATCGGCTTGCTCGTCGTAAACCGCAGTGCGCTTGAAAGGTTTTACCCGTCATCCAGGTCCACATTGAAGGCGATGGCGATGACGGCGACGACAATCATTATAATAATAACCACCAATGATGAACATAATGGAAAATGAAAAAGGGGAAGAGCAACAGATGGATTGTCAGCGCCACACACTCAACCGACACGACATCGCATCGACCCTCCAACAATCTCGCACATCTCGATACGTCCGAGATGGCAATTATACAATATATCAGGCCCGCCGCACACGCCAAAAAGACGGGTCCCGATGCCCGCAGCACCGCCATCCACTCTGGTGCGTGTAGATCTCGATCGATTGATTCCTTGGACGCTCCACTGTGAATTGTCCGTCCTTCCCAACAACCCGCGATCAACTCGGACGTCCCATCACAGGCCGAAAAGG
The DNA here is from genome assembly GCA_038092235.1 of Leccinum boreale. Lineage (NCBI taxonomy): Eukaryota > Fungi > Basidiomycota > Agaricomycetes > Boletales > Boletaceae > Leccinum > Leccinum boreale. The sequence continues at coordinate 102,819 of JBBPPX010000020.1, read as the reverse complement.
GCCCGAAATGGTCATATATCTCCAGGGACAGTCCAACAAGAACGACCCAGGAGGCACGGAAAGAAGCTAGGCACCGAGGACCTCTCAAGGGCGTTCACCCTCCGAACGCATAAAAGGTATGAACAAGGGCAAGGCACGCCCCGAATAGATCGCGTGCCCACCCATACGTGCGGAAGAAAAGTGAAAGATGGAAAAGACTGGAACACAAAAGAAAAAATGAGCGCGAAAAATAATGGACCTACTATTTGGAACCCTGCTTCAGAGCCCACGAAGGCACCGTTACTTGACATGTCTTCGCCATCGGATTCACCCCCGAAGCGAGTTGAACGAGGAGATGCTCCTAAATCGTTTATTGTTCGTCCAAGTTGATTCGCATGTGCCGTTCCACCGTCATACCGTCAATAACACCACCGTCACATCAACATCAACATCAACATCACCACCACCGCCACGCGTATCGTTAGCATACATCGTTTGACACGCAGCCAAAGAAAAATGAAGACGGGTGGGTAGAGAGAAATCAAAAATCCCGTTCCGTCTCAAAGAGAATCCCGCCCCCGGCTGGGCGGGCCCGGCTACTATGATGACTCACCTGGCTATCAGCCCGCCACAACGCAACCTCGACGGTGCCCATTTGGTTCAGCAAAGGGTATGTCCCGTCCTCGACCCAGCTCACGCGCATCGGTCGGTCGGCGGTCCATAACGTTCCCTGGACTGGCTCTGTCGGGTAGATCGAGGCTTCAACGAATGTGCTGGGAGAGGACCACGACGAGGGAGAGGGGAGGTAGACGCCGAGGATGAGGAAGAGGGGAACTATGAAGGCGTGCTGCATGGCGTGCTTTTTCTTGTAATATCTTTGTTTGAGAGTAGAGATATATTACAGACCCGCTGCTGTGGTTGAAAGCGAAGAATAAAGTATTGGGAAAGGGGCGAGACGAATTATAAGGAGGGTAAGTCGACAATGAACAGCGCAGACGCGTCGCGGTAAAGTCAGGGGGCAACACTAAAACACGAACGGCGCGTCTAAATCAAGTCACGTGCACAGAAAATCAAATCCCGTGACATTGTTGTCGTTTGTTTACTCCACATACTACCGAAGGTTTAGCTAAATTAAAGTGCAAACGAAGGGGGGGGGGGGGAGGGGGACAGCGGGGGGATGCAAAATACAAAATGAAGTAATCTTTCCTAAAGTAAGCCATACCTGAAAGAAAATCTGAGAAACGAGGAAAAAAAAGTCGAGGAATCCATAACGTTGCAAAGTTCGTGACAGGAAAACAATTAAGGAGACGATAAGTCCCCCAAAGCTCTACTAAATTCATCATCTGACTCGTGCGTGCGTGTGCATAAAAGCGTCCAAAGCCAAACCACATATCGAGATACCAATTCCAGTTCACATCAATCGTTCCTTGACTTGCACAGCTCGGAGCCATATCTCACCAGGACGACTATGTTGGTCATTAGTTCAGGCGCGCACACACCACAAAACGAGACGCCGCACCTCTTTTCGCGCAAGATTCGCCAGACCCGCCTATTCTCCTTCTCTTTTTCATTCCGAATCTTGGTAGCCAAACTCTCCGCTCTAGGTGGGAAAACTCCAGGCCCGCAACGCGACTGAAGGTCGACCAGACCTTCGTTCGTCCCTTCAGACTCGAGGACTACAGTCCCGTACCAGCCGGGATCGATGTAGAACCCGTCGACGTTGGGAATGGGAATGCGTACGGGGCCGCGAAGGGAGGAGCGAATGTGGTTCTGACCATGCGAAGAAGATTCTGCAGGCGGACGGATGGTGAACTGCGAACGATGCACCCAACGAACAACGTCATGCAGCGCGCCGTGAGCTCTGCGCGATACACACGTAATGCATGAGCACGGATACAACGAGGGGGTAAAAATGATACACACGTTTCCGTCCGAGCACGATCCTGCAATAGCTGCAAGTTGGCCGCGATCTCACGCCCCCATGGGCTTATGTCAATGTAAACGATTGGATTACAATGGGGGTTGTGGCTGGCCGATCCACCGATTCGGATGACCCGATGGAAGTAGGAAGGAGAGAACGCCAGGCTGTGGAAATAAGGCGAGAGTTCGCCCACACGGGAGTATCGGTAATCCAGATCCTGCAACAACAAACACCGTACGTGAGTCCAGACGCCGCCACACCACATGTATCCATGCAGAAAACAAAGGCACGTACCACAAGATAGCTGCCGTCCCAGATCAGTCGGCCTTGGTTCCCTTCGTCCCCGACAGCAACGTCCCAGACGATGTCGCCCACCCGCAGAAGCTTGAGAACGCTCGAACGTTTCAGTTCAGCTTCGCATTCCACGACGCTCGCGTCAGACAACCAGTCACCCTCGGGCGAAGGCACAAACACTCTCAGAACTGGCGCTCGCCCGATTCGATACAGGGGGGACCTGAACTTCGAGACCTGTGACGAAAAACTGTTGTTCCGCTCGGCCTTTTCATTGGAATGATTGTGGGAGTGTGAATTAGAAGTCGTCGGAGACGGTGCTCGACTTGATACGCTGGGTTGACGAGTGCCTGGATGCGTATTGTTCCTGGGCTGGGCTGGTTCTATGGAATGCAGCGTCCTGAGGTACCTAGCTTCTGATTCTGCCTGTGTACGGAGACGGAGTACCACTCGGGTATAGGCCCTGGTGGTGAGCGCCAATGTAAGAATATCTGGCGTTTCAGCAGTCCGATTCGGCCCGTTCGGCTGCAGATAAGCGGCAGAAAGTCGAGCATAGTGATGGACTGGCATCGCCACGCCTCGGAGGTAGTTGTGAAGATCCTGCGAACCGCGTCAATTTGGTTGCATGAATGACGAAGAGATGCAGAACTCGCCTTGAGTGATAGCTCGAGTGGTTCTGCCCATTCATAGTCCCATTTCGAATACCCGACGGTACCTAGATACCGTTCTAGGACGAACTCGCGGAGTATCCTGCTCTTGAACAGCTCCCGAACTTGCTTGTTGGCGCTGTACAGCGCAAGCCACTCTGAATAGGACAAGAACGACAAGAGGAGGGGGAGAAGGCGGACGTCGGATAAGAATGATACGATCGGGAAATAAGTCGGAGGTGGGGTGGGTTCGCGAGGTGGCTCTTCTACCTGTTCCTCTTCAAGTTTTGCGACGATCCCTGCCACGGCCGGCGGAGGAATTTTTTCGAGCCACTGACCTCGGCGTTGTTGACGAGCGACCTTGTAATCATCAGGTGGTGTGAGTGGGGCGTTGTCGGAAGAAGACGTCGGGGGTGTCATGCTTGAAGACTGGAGGTGTCCGTCCTCGCTGGAGAGACCATCCTCCTTACTTATAGTTGACGCAACGCTCCTGGAACACGACCGACTTGGCTTCAACATTTTGACGCCTTGGACGCAGGCAAATGGGTCATCGTCCAGGAGTAACGGATCACCCGGCGCCGGGAGAACTTTATGCGAAGAAGATATGAAAGGTTTTTGAGGGGTGGTAGGACGTGCCTTGGTCAGGACCCGAGGGCGAGAGTGTTCAGCGACAGAAGATGCATCGCCTCTGATCCCAAAAAGCTGCGGACGTTCAGATCCAGCTGCTACATGGGCCAGACTGCCCTTGCTGGACTTGTGACGGAGAGATGAGAGCTCGGTTGGATGAGATGCTGGACCATCGAACTGATTCCGGAATCCGGAAGAAATGGAGGCTTTACGGCGTGATGGAGGGGAGGTCTCGAGCGACGCGTATTCCGCGGGGGGAGAAGGATAGGGATTGTTGTTCGCGGGTTGAGCTGACCCGGACATGGCGGCGAAAATGAGAGGACCCTTGCGCAAAGGGGCGACCACGTCTGGGTTACCGGAACGAAGGATGTCGTACAACATGGAAGATTGGTTGGCAGGTCCTGAGGATGATGACATAGTGGCGTGCGAGGATGGGCGCGCAAGCGGCTGGACGCGGTCAGGGTAGCTAGTAGGCGGGACGGAAGGGCCTGTGGGAGAGCGGTGAACTTTTGCGTTTGCGTTGAAGGACGTGAAGGTGCGTGAAGGGAGAGCGGAGGCACTGCGGCCGACACGAGCGCGAGGAATGGAAGGGGAGGTTGCGGTTGCATTGGCGAGGAACGGCTGCGAATTTATAAATGGGTTAGCTCGGAACGTGTTGTTTGGAATTTTACGGACAGAGTGCGAGTCTAAGCGCCCGGCTGAAGGAGCAGTGCTGACGTCAATTACCTATTGGGAAGAAATGCGGGTGAACAAAGAGAAACAAACAAGAGTGAGCGAATAACGTTGCACGCGAACCGGGCGGGCACCTGCGACGCCACTTATCGCAACGCCGGAAGGGATAATCACCGAGTCCAGCTCCACTCTAGCGTTCGCACTAGCGACGCCGGTCGCGGTGAGTCCGGAGATGGACGGCGAGATGGATCGAAGGGAGGATACCTAATCTATCTGTAAAAGGAGAGATGGGCTCACCTCGGGAGGGGGGGGAACTGAGCTCGCTGACGTAGATGTATACGATCCGTTCGTTCTCCGGGTGGCATCGGTGTGGTGACTACTAGAGGAAAGACTGGAACTCGATCCAGGCTTCTGTGGCGGTGTGTGATGGCGGTGGGAGTTGGACAAAGAAAGGTGTTGTGCACCCGTATGGGGTGCTTGGGAAGGAGGTGCGGGAGAAGTATGATGCCGTATGGGTGGGGAGGGATATGAACGAAATTGATTGACGACTGAGGGCACGTTGGCTGCGGACAAGGATTCTTCGAAGTCGAAGTTGGATGGGGCGGTTGCTTGCCCGCGAACCACGGCGGGAGTGCTCGAGTTCATGGTGATGCGTCCGGACGAGGATGGTCTTTTGTTTTGTATGAGAGAGGGACGGTGGTTACTAGGGACGGCACTTTTCGGACGGGCTGGGTGCAGTACGGATTGGACAGTTGCATGGTCCTGTCTAGACGTCTTGGCAACCGAGGTCGGAGGAGGAGTTGGAATGTTACAGACGGCGTCCGGCGCGTGTCGTACAGGGGGTTTGAGTGCTAAATTCAAGTCAACATGATATGTAACAGTACTTGCGCGGTAGGACGAACGTAGTTGAGGGGTGGCCGTGGGGCTATCTAAGCGAGTACTGGCCCAGGGGTCCCAAACATCGTCCAGCGAGAGAAATTCCGGGGGCGGGGAGGGAAGTGCGAGAACGGGCGGGGAAGCGGCGGGAGGGAGGGCCGGAGGAGGGGCAGAAGCCGCCGGGTCGGGATCGGAGAGGGACAATGAGAGGAGTAGCGGTGGAAGTGTGGGAGGGACATCATCGCCGGAGGAGCGGTACGGTTCGGGCTGTTTGACCGACTGATTTCTGGACAAGGTGGCCCTCTTGCGCAGAAATCCGGTTACTGCCATCGTGAGTTCGTGGGGGGGGGGAAAGGAGGAGAGAGGGAGGAGGGGACAGGATGGTAATTAAAGCCTACTAGACATCTACCGGGCGATCTTCAATTAACCTCCCGTTTACGGTTAGCATAACGGCAATTGTCTCCTCGAGACTTTCCGTGGCAACGTGCATCAACATAATACATCCGGACGTGTCCCTCATTTCCGCCTTGCCCACGTTGTTGTCGTCCGTCTAGACTGCAATGACATTATTCACTACGCGAACCGAACAGGGTCCCGTCCTACTCCCACTGCACCATGCGCATCTTCTTGACCGGCTTGGATCGGCTTATTCCCGCATCCTGATCTATTCATTGCATTTCTTGTTCCTCACTATTTCCAGATCCGGACTACCCACGCCCGTCCAGATCTCTACATCCTCTTGCGCTCTCCCTCCGTCATACCGTCACTTGGTGCCCATCTTCCAAGTGGCGTATGTAGCTCGCACCGCATCCCATCTTTTGCCACAATCGACTCAACGATAATCTGATCTGCTGCGATCATTTTTGATCATCTCAACCGCGTTCGAATGACAGATAGGAGAAAAAGGAGCCAATCTCCAACTCTTCCCCGCATTTCATCTGCTCGACAAGCTCACTTATTCCCCCCTTCGCGATCCATCGCGGTCTCATTTCATCGGCTCGCCCCCCATCTGTTCATATTCGCGATTCAGCAGTACCCCTTCCCAGGACGCCGCATCAATACGCCGCACCTTTGGTAATTGCTCCAACGATCACCGCGAACCCAGGCCCAGTTACGACAGCGAGACCCCGCCATCGACCGACATCTATCACACCGAAATGGTCACGTGCACTTTCAGGGGAATCAGCGGTCTACTCACGCTCTGACCTGGAAGTTTGTTCGCACCCATCTCTCAGCAACTAAAATTACACATCCATTCATGTTTCATGCTCACCAGTGATATAGTGCGCCTCCTTGGAGACGAGATACGACACAACACTAGCCACGTCGTCCGCTTTGCCGAGGTATCCCACTGCAGAACTGTTCGCCACCTTTGGCATCCATGCCATCCACCAACCGTCGCCATGGATGAGCGGAGCCTCTTCCCAAGTAAGTACCCAAACAACGTACAGCGTTGTAGAATCCACCCGGATAAAGCTTTTCGCTCTCCGGCCGTTTCTCATTCGCTACCTTGATACCTTCCACTACAACATCCATATGTATAAGTCATTTCCATGAAAGGTCATACTTACTTACGCATAGCCGTCGCCATAGCTCCCGGAGCATATGAATTGACCGTAATCCCGAACCGTCCCAGCTCAAGCGCTGAAAGGTGGCGGGAATGCGGACCAACGATGCGTTGTCAATCCATCATATGTAGTACGTTCGAACCCGAACATCACGTAGCCCAAGTGCACAGCAATCGCGATGAAGAAAATCATGGACAGCGCCTTGCAGCGACTTACCAGCGCACTGGACGATCCCTCGCACAGCAAACTTGGCCGAGCAGTACGCGATCAGATTTTTTTGGCCTGCAATGCACGCGCCCCAGTCGGCCAGACAAGTTCCGTCCGTCACGGATCATCAGTTAGGAAACAATGCGTCTGTGCACACACACGTACCGATCTTTCCGGCGATGGAAGAGGCTCCGATGAGTCGACCTCCACGTCCTTGTGCGACCATTTGCTGAGCTGCGTATTTGAAACAGAGAAAGGTACCCTTTACGCTGACGGCGAAATTGGCATCCCAGTCGTCCAGATTGGCTGTATCGACCGTATGGATCATGCATCGACATCATCGTACGATGATGATCCACGTACTTGCCAACAAGTCGCCCACACGGCAAATCCCCGCGTTGGCAATCATCTGCACGTATCCACATCCCATATCACACAGCAGAAATGCCAAGTGTGAAAAGGTTGCGTCAACGTTCCAAAGGCAGATCGATTACCATCCGCGTTCCCAATCGGCGAAGAATAGCCATGCACACGCACCACGTCGAGCCCGCCGCACTCGTGCACGACGGTGTCGATCATGTCCTTGACCTGATTCTCGTCAGTCACGTCCGCGACGATCTTGATAGCCCGTCTGCCTGTGTCCTTGTCTTTGTTGTTTGATGCGATGATCTCTGCGAGGACGGCATCGAGGTTAACCTCGAACCCGTCGGCGGCGAGCCGCAGGCTAATGGCGCGCCCGATGCCTTGAGCTGCACCTGTGACGAGGGCTACGCGCGGTGTATACGAACTGGAAAGCGAACTTGGATCCATGTGGACGCTCGATCTGGGGTTGAGATGAGGTGCGGGCGATTTGGACGAGATACGATTCGAGCGGAGAAGCGTCGTATGATCGATCTGTGGGGAGTTGGCTGCTGGGATGAGATACGATGTGAATAGAATCGGATAGGTAAGATAAGATGTGAACGGGCCGCCGCGCGAGTTGTGCTATTGTGATCATGACGATGCCATTGGATCCATCACATCAAATATCCATGTGGTCGTACGTGACGCTCAGGCTTCCACCGGAACGGACTCAGATTCAGATGCGGCCGCACGTCGCCGGGCTCGCGTGCCGCCGATCAGCAAACCAGCGTCTATAGTGTCTCTGGACTCTATGGTAAGTTGGGTGACCTTTCTGTGGTGCTCAGTGGATCAGGTGGACCACCCGGATCATTACTTGTTGCTTGTCGACCTCGTCGCGACGGCGATATCCATGATCCGTGATGGTCACGATGTAAGTATGTATTCGAGAACGTTCGGTTTCGAGGCTACTTACTTCAAACTCGGGCTGCCGCGTTACTTGCTCTTGCTTCACAATTGGACCCGAGAACGGACTCAGAATCATTGGTAGTGGGGCCGCCACAATCATGTCGGCGCGTGTCGGCGCCGGCGCCAACTTCCATCAATCACGACTTCAATGGATCATAAGTAATCGTTACAACCAGCTGGACCTATTCTTGGTAGAGGGCCGCATCGTTCGCTGGCATATTCCTTATTTTCGCTTCAAGGAGGCTCTTCGATGGCGTCTCCACTCGATGACGTTAGCAACGGCGCCGCATCAGGGTCGCCACATAACAAAGTTCGAACGTTCTTTCTGGCGGTGGCATGATGAGTCACGTTAGAAGTTCCTAACCTTGTCAGAAGTGTAATATCTGATAGTCCGATTCAAGCGAGCCTATCTAACGCCGTATACGGTATGTCAGCCCCAGTTGTTTTGCCGAGCCGCTAGACGGCGCAAGGCTTCCATTCCTTCACATCCACACTGTCATAAAAAATAAAGATCACACCATACAAACTCACCGCAACTCTTGTGCCCTATCGATCAAACTCGGAAGCCCACTAGAAGCAACTTCTAGCTATCGTGACATCGCGGTCCACGGTCACCGGAGGAATTTGACATTGAACACTGTCCGGCAATAAGGCGAATATGGGATAGATGTTGCAGTATCCCCAAACGACTAGACAAGCCTCCAACTTGAAGTGGAGCCATTGAATTGTTCCTCGATGGACTTGTTGTTTTTAAGCTGAGTTCTTCCTGGCCCTTGATCGCATCTCATTACATTCCAGAAGTTAAACTTTATTTTTCTAAAATTAACGCAAGCCTTGGCAACGGTCTTCGACTTCGACGACTTAGACGTTGTTCAGTCACGTACGCCGTGGCTATTGTCCTACTTACTTCTTCGAAGAGAACAGTGTCAGTATGCTCAAGAACAACAACCCAAGAATCGGAAACTTGGGGGGAAATTGATTGCAATAATAATGAAAAGGAAAAAAAAAGGGTGTTTGCGGTTTGGCGCAACACGAGGCCCATCTTTTACACGATGGCCTGGCAAGAACGCCTCCTCCGCGAGACCCATACAAAGTCGTGTATAGAATGACGGAATGTGGCCCTTCAACCTTGTGTTGATCCATGTTTCACCGGTCAGAACGTACCGACTGGGGCGAAGCCTTCCATTGGAGCCTTGTTCTCATGCTGAGAAAACTGACACAAACAAACGAAAGACCCCTTGAGAAAGACAGAACCTCAAGAACGTACTCTTGATCAGTCAAACGTCAACACCACGCCGTCCGTGGCCCTTCGGTCGATATTTGGGTCTCAAAAACAAGAAGAACAAGGACGGGATGCGGCCCGGTAAGAATACTCAATCTCAATACCCACACGTCATCCTTGCGTTTCCCTTGTGAAATCTTTTGTCAGAGAAGACTCACAGTCTCACACGCCACTTGGCGGTTGACTATAAAATTCTATTGTGCCCGAGGGACGCCGCAGATGCTCGAGCCTGAGAGCGTTGGAACACTGTAAAAAAACAAGTGAAACCACTCCTCACTTCGCTACCCGGTGCTGGTGAGTGGGGGTAATATTCAGCCTGAAAGCCTGACACTCCAACCTTTCGTCACCTTCACAACTCCCTCAGCCTCATGTCTTGTGACGCGTATGCGGCGTTACTAACCCGACGTCGCACCAATTATGCTCCGGTTTCACCTAATAAATGCTGCGCAATACGGACCCGGCGATGAAAGTTAGCCCCGTATCACGGGTGCAGTGAAAAACAGGCCATGATCATGAAAGAAGAGGATGAAAGGAAGAGATGCAAATGACTTCCTTGCGCCGTGATGAAGTTTCCCATTAGCGGTGTCTGCTCCGTCATCCAAGTTCGCCGTGATTAAGGATCAACACCGCCCATAAACGCGAGCTCTATGCCGCGGCGGGAGCGACGAGAACCCGATGGAAAATAGCAAAAACGGACCATGCTCAGGATGAAGTACCCCTGGTTGATTGGTCAGATATCGATATACAATGTTATCGCTATCAGTATCACCACTGAATCGAACACACATGCAGCTATCAGGACCGTAATGGGGTGATAAGCTTGTCAACCCCGGTCCTCCGCCACCTACCCACTCACTTGTGCGCGTGGTCGTGCGGGTAACGTCGAACGTCCCTACCGTCCGCGTCGGTCCAATCGGTGAGCTGTAATCCACTGCCGCGGCCTAATATATTCTTCGCCATCAGCATCGTCATATGGCAATTTGTCGCGCAGGTGAACTGGCCCACACCCGCGTCGTTCCAGCGAAACGAAACGAAACGATATTTCCTTCGTTCCGAAGAAAATACATACGGACATCGTGAACGGTGATGCCGACATAGCGACTGGAGTTGACTGACTGACTATCAGTCCAAGTGGGAAACATGGCTGGCGACGTGCTTCTAGTGTGAGACTCGTCCGGGTGTCTTTGGACACCTTTCGCTGTCGAGTTTGGTCCAGTCACTGAGTCAGTGGGACTTTGGCTTCCAACGGCGGAGTCTGAGCGCTTTACGGCTCTAGCATCGGTGCTGACGAGAGTCCGATATCACCCTTGTCCCAAAGTTGACCGCGCCGCCACCAGCTGTTACTGTAGCGTCCTTCTAGTTGCAGCGCAACAAGTTCCCAGTAGTTGACAGTATTGACAACCTTCTGCCGATCAGTGTTACCCAGATCTATGAGAGTAGTAGAGTATTGATTGGTGTCAAAAGAGTAGTCTGCAAAGAAAATTTGTCGGCTGCAGTGCAGGTAAATGGTTGTCAACTTCAACGTCAACGTCAAACACGCGCATTGATATATTGGTCGCTTGCCTTTGACATGCCCATGCCTCAAGATGCCACCCAACTTGCAAGCCCCCTAATTTGGAGAGATCAGTGGCTCAATATATTCTTGACGAACATGAAAATACCTCCGCCTTCGCAAATTGTGTGTGATAGGGAGTTGATGCATAGATTATGTATTGGGAAATCGGTCTCAGCTGCGCGGCAAGATGCAAGACAATACGTCCAAGATCCCACTGAACGAGCAATCCGTGAAACTCCAAATGCTGCCTTGAAACAAATCAACCAGAGGGCTCACACTAATGGGGTTCCCCAAACCTGGAGACCATCTCCCCCACCCTCGTTACTGCTAGCCGCAGCTGCGAGTACGACGATCGGTCCCATACCGTATGGCTACTTATGACATCGGATGACGCGTCCATGCTTTCGCGCTTTGCAACCTCTACACTTCTGCTTCCGAATTGCGATATGATCTCCCTTGCTATCATGAGGCCATGTAGAGACTCAGAGTAAGGATCATTTGGGGAGTGGGGAAGAGACAGGGTCACCGTAGCGCACGACGTCAACAGTGTATCTCGAGGGGTGCGATACCGCGCATGTTCGACTCGTACCTTTAGCAAGGGTTGTTAGAGATGAGGCGGAAGACGGCACCGAATCATGGTCATTGAAGTTCGGGGTTTGCAGCCGATGTGCGGATCCGTCCGAGAGTCCGAAGCGACTCTGGGACTGACGGGTACTCGGCGTTTCCCCCGGGTCCTTCGTGTTCTCTTCTATTCGTCGGAAGAGTGAATGTGTCAACATTTCGGGCCTCGGCCTGAGAATAGCCTCGGCACTGGGGATGGCCTACTGGAGAGAGACGACTCCAAACTTTTGGCCGGCGACCTTCGTCGGAATGTCGACGAGCGGGGAGTCGCCACGAGGCTCAGGCTTGTGATTACGTCGCTGCTTGCGCGGGCGCGATCTGACCAATCTCCTGCGACTATAGTTTTGGCCGCGCGATCCAGGAGACAGTCCGCGGTGTGTGTACCGACGTACGCATGCCGAGTCCCGATGGTAGTCCCATCGAGTGGATGTCTTGCAGCGGAGGTCCTACAGGTTCGGTGTTCCGTGGGTGTTCTCGGTAGACTCGCAGCCTGGTACTTGGGGTGCACAGTCATTTAGCAGAGTTGTCGACACATCGGTACTACTTCTGCAGACAGAGACACGGGGAAGTTAGACTCACGGCGGCACAGGGCCTCGCGGAAACGATTTCATGACCATGGCGAGGAATGGATCAACTTGAGGCAGTTAGATCTAGGGTCGCCGATCGAACCGGCATAGAGCGCATTGGACGTTCGACCGCGCTAGCAATCACCGGGGGGCGTTGTGAGACCCGGGCCAACTTCTTCCGTTCACGGTCGCGCGTGGGGTGGAGACGATATCGCTACATCGCGACGCACTGATCATGACTGGGCATCTGACCTCAGGATGCATGGTCCGTTTCGTTGTAGCGGTTATGAGGAGTGTTGTCCCAAGTACAAATCCCGGCGGTGCTGTGGGTACACATTCGTTTTGGTGCTTGATTGCTGTTTTCTTTCTTTCTTTTCTAGCTAAGTCTGTTCACAGTATTTTGCGTGATTCGACGCAATGGCTTGCTAGAGGTCATAGCAGGGATAGACATGAGTACAACAAGGTAGAGAGTAGCAGCCAGGCTGTTTTGAGCAGAGCGTGCAACATGAATGCATGCAGCATGCCAACTCATCACTTCTTCAGTTCCCACGCTTTCCTGATTGAATTTCTAAGAAATTGAATCTCATTCCCTTCATGCCACCAGCAGGAAACCCCGACTTCCCTCGACCTCTGACATCCAAAAGGCATATGATCAATGCCTGAATCTAGAGTAACATGAGATATGGAACTTGAATACACCTCATAACCCAGATCTTTCAACATCACGAGTCCCGGGCCATAGTATTAGGCTAGTCCATACAAGTCAAAGCCCTGGACCGCAGGCCCGCCCTGGCGCTTTGCCAACTTCTTCGGAGCTGATGCACTGGCCCGTTGCGGCTCCTCACGTGGGATCTGGGAGCAGGGGACAAATCGCTCCCCTCGGGATGGACCCTGAACGTTTGAACCCGGGTCGGAGCCCGACACCGACACAACCGTAACGCCATGGACGTCGCAAATGAGTCAGGGTCACCCCCGACCCTCCGTTCCTACCAGATTTCAGTCTGCAGATTGGCTCAGACGTTCGACATCAATACAGTGTAACATCAATGGTTCAAAGCCATGGATCCATGTTTTATTTGGCGTAATAATCAGGGTCCAGGTATGTACCTACAACTCGACGCACACTAAATTACGGTCCGGAAGCCGACAAGAAAAGCACCAAAGGGAGTTATATGAATTGATTCTCGACTTCCGTCTTCACAGAGACATAATGGGAAAAGGGGGAAAAAGGCGTGCGTGTCATATAAATATTTTACAGATGCACCAAGTACGAACATGAGTATTACAGGTAAGTACATACAAGATCACGGACTCGGTCACACGTTAGAAAAGCCCCACAGAGGACCAGTAATTAACCCATGCATGGGCCTCCGCCTCACCAACAGGTTGCATCTGTTGCATGGTCTTGCTGACACGTAGCGCGTTTGCAATGCTAAAGTCGACTATACCGCCCACCTCCCCTACCTCGGGTGCATCTTTCGACTGGGCCGTACTCTGTATTGGTTCTTCATGCTTCGCCATCGCTCGGAAAAACTCGAGCAGTTTGATTGCAGGCTAAGGAAAAATAGTATCAACGTCCCGTACACGCGAAGAATTTGGGTCCTATGAGAAATACTCACGATGTTGTCGAGGTCCTCCGAGGTCGCGCTCTCTGCCCTCTTCTCGAGCAGAGCAACCCACTCCGTGACCGGAATCATCCCCAGTGCTTCGCTCGTCAGAGAACCTGGTTTTTGCTTCAATACAGCGTCTCGGATGAACGACGTAATCTTCTCCCAGGGTGGACGACGCGGGTTGACGATGTTGAGCGCTTGCGGTAGCAACTCATCTCGTGCGAACGCGACGTCTAGGACGGATCCTGCCACGTCCTCGGAGCGCATCCAAGATACCACCTTGGCGTCGTCGTCGTGCTCTTAGCTCTACTATCCATTTCTGAATACCTTCATCACTTACCCCACTCGAATTAGGCAAGGCTCCAATAGCGATGCTCGACTTGACCATGATTGGTACCCAGTCCGTCTTGGCCCACGACCCGTTCGGTCCCCCAGCGATCTGCCCGATGCGTAACGAAGTCGCACGCAAACCGCTCTTGGCGATAACCTAGCGTCACGAACGTTGATCAGCATGCTTGCGTGCACTGTAGACAGTACTACGCACCCGTTCACAAACATACTTGGCTTCTCCGTACCCGGAACCAACAATCGAAGATGGATCGAGCAGTACCTCTTCCGGGAACGCGCCCTGTTCGCGGCTCCACGACTGTGCAGTTCCAACGGAGGACGTGAAGACAAAGCGAAGTGAACTGCTATGGCGCGAATCCAGCGCAAGGTCCACCAAGTTTCGTGTCGCCTTCACGTTTGACTCAAACGACACGAGCGACAAGTTGAAGTCCAGGCGCCATGCGTTGTGGATTATCGTTGTTACTGCCCCACAGATCTAGTTATTTGTCAATTTTGGCTTCGTCGACACAATAAGGGTCCGTACTTCCTCGTGCAGAGCGGGAGACAAGCCACACTTGTTCTGAGAAGCGTCCGCCTCGATATGAACAAGTTTATCAGATTTCAATAGATCGACGGGAAGTCCCTTGTCGATGAACGCCGACGTCTGGCGGTCCGCACTCGATGTAGATGAAGGGCGATTGAACGCATATATCCTCTTCACCTCTGGATTTTGCAGAAGTTGCCCTAGGAGGAAGGATCCAAGACCACCAGTAGATCCGGTGAGCAACACCACCGCTTGACTAGAGGACGTTCCGCTCTGCATTGCACCATTTACGAACGTAGCGGGCCTTGGAAGGCCGATGGAATACTTTTCGATCATAGCGTTGATCGCGGCGACATGCTGTTGCTTGAAGTCCAGTTCCTGTGACGCCTGATTTACACCGACAAGATTCGCAAGGTGAGCGGCAAGGAGTTTGATAGTCGGGTTCTCAAAAACAATGTTCTGTGAGACTCGAGAGGCTGCGCTCTGCACCTTGGAGTCCGAGGAAGCTCGCAAAGCGTGAATCAGCTGGTTTCTTAGATGCGTGACACTCAAGCTGCGAAACGAACATTAGACGAAAACTCAATCACTGGTGTGGAACACTTCACCTATCGAAACCTTGGGCAAAAAGGTCAGCTCCGGGATCGATCTCGTGCCCACGGCCTATAGCGTTTGCATGCTCTAGCAGCCAGCCCTCTAATATATTCGTAGTCCAAGCCGACGGCCCAGCGATTCCATTGGACTGCAAATTCGTGGCTTCCACACTATCATATCTATTTCATGACAACGAATTTAGTGACTCGATCGCAGATTGATACTAAAACACGTACAGGGCATCGATCTCCGCTTCATATGCCTTGATCGTTGCCTTCTTCTGGATGGTTCCCTTTGGAGTCCTCAGCAGTGGTTGGTCCGGCTTCGTAATGAGGATCATCTCCTTGAATATCCTGCTGAATGCTGGGGCAGTCTTGTTTGCTTCTTCAACAATCGGCCTTTGAGATTGCGATGAGTACGCCTGGTGTCCCTCGTGTCACATGCCAGTGATCAACATCGAAACGCACCAGATCTTGTTTTTGAATTCCACAAAAGCGCCGTCATCTCCAACATCGACGAAATGTTCATGGAACGGCTCGACCAATACACCAACTTGATTTCGCTCCCGTCCAAACATCACCGAACCCTGAACCAAGGGGTTGGAATTGATGACGTCTTCCATAGGGGCAGGAACAGTTTTCTCTCCGGAGGCAAGGATGATAACATCATCTGCCCTGCCGACGCTATCATAATACTTCAGTCATCGCATCAGTAACTACGGAACATTCTCACATCTTCCACATGTTATTCGTCGGATGTTTGACGAAAAGATCAGATGTCGCAAAGGTTTTTTCACCAGGAACATTCTCTACAGCCAATGGACGGCTTTCAGTAGCCTACAGTTGTTAACGTAAGTCAAAGGAGGAAGGAGCATAAAAGAGACGTACCAATACTTGTAATTCATAGGTGTCGTTTCCATAGGGAACCCATCTAACTTTAACGTCGTCAGAGAAACGCAGCCAAATCCAGTCGCCGTCTGTGATGTCTGCTTTTTGTCGAACGCGTGAGGGACACCCAAACTCTGTGCCTCCGTACAGTGCAGAGATCCCGACTCCAGCAGCACATAGATCATCTCCGACCTTCTCTGCCAAGGGTCCACCACCGTATAACTAGGGCACATAATCATGCGCAGGCGAAATGGACACAGGAGAAATTTACTTACAACCAACTTCAACTTCTTGAGATCTTCCACGTTTTCCGGGGAGAGTGCCCACTGCTCCACAAACGTCGGGACAGTCAACAACGCAGTGCACCCAGTCCATCGCACACCATCGAGCATGTTGTCAGACGTTGGTATGACAGGAGGAGCGTGCGGATCGGTCACAGCACGTGGTGCGTATATGCAGGCTGTAACGAAAGTACACAGTGGAAGAGTCACTTGAACAGTCAGACCGTAACCGTGGAAGGCAGGTAGTCCCATGACACCTATTCGTTCGAAGGGACATATTTTCTGTACGTCTTGCATCAGAGCTAAGGAATCAGTTGTATAGGCGACAACGAATCATTAGAATTGATTACGACTAACGCTGTGTTGACCAGGACAGTAGGATCCTGTGACTGTGAGGAATTGGCTTTGGAAAACCCGTGCTACCTGACGAATGAAAGTAAATTCCAGGGCTATCCAGATCCGGCCGCGTCGCGGGCCCTGGATGTGGTACAAATGGGTCTGCTGTGACTTCCTTTCCAAGTTTCGGGAACACATGCGACATCGTTGGTAATTCCTCGACTATCAATTTCTGGCCTGGAATACTCTTGCGAATATCCTCGATCAGGTCATGGTGCGCGTGGTGCAAATATATTATGCGCGAACAATGCGTCTTCTTCATCATATCAACCACAGCAGCAGCGGAGTTTCGGGGCGACACCAAGAACGGCTGATATGCAATCTGATAAGAAACCTCCGGGATCTGACTTGCACTGGAACACTCACAACATAGCCAGCGATGATCATTCCGACAACCACAGCATGGTGGAGGAGGGTGTCGCAATTAGCGATAAGCATGATCACTTGTCCCTCGTCGTCCCCACGGCTGGGGAAAAGAGTACGTGCAGCCCTGTGCGCGGCGCGGCCAAACTCAAGGAAGGATATCTCGGTAACATGGTGATCTGATGCCTGGTCGTCTGCATACGCAAACATGGGCAGGGTCGGGTTGTTCTGCATCTGGAAGGTGACGAGTTCATGGAAGAGCAGCGAGCAGTCTATGGGTGGATGGACTGGAACAGGCGACATGGCTACGTTGTGGTTGTGGAAAGGGGTGCTTTCCTGCGCGCGCTTTTATGCTGAGCTTTTACATTGAATTTGCTGCGAAAGGAATCATATCGATCATCCCTTGATGGTATGATGTTTGTGCTTACTCACGAAACATGAGGCAGTCAGGCGGCGCGCGGAAGAATCGAAGATGCGAACTTGAACAAATCGAGAAACTGCAGGCTTCGAACTCGCGGAATATCATGATGTGGACGCGTCCAATCAACCACTAGTGCAAACTTAGGGTCTGAATGCGATCAACGCGCATGCGGGCGTCCGCAATCGGACAAGTCCGAGTCCGGTGAATTTAAAAAGGGTGACCCTGAGTGGCTGACTACTTGGGAACGACTGTCTTCACGAGAGACTATGACTACCTTGAAATCTGGCGTGTCGCATAAATGTGAGTCTGAAAGAGCTCTAGAGTGTTGGTAAAAGCACTGGCGCAGTTTGCGCGTTCTCTAGATCTTCAAGTGAAATATGGTCCCTCAAAAAATATCTATTGTAAATATTCTGAGAAATCACAAGTCTCTAAGACCCCAGCCTCGGGAGCGCCACAGCTCCTTTCCACTTGTATGTTTGCCGGGAATCGTCGAAGGTTTTGCCAGTCATCTTGCATTCTTTCTTTCTTGACTCTAACCACTCCAACTCCGCACTGGCACTGTAACATTCAAATTCAAACGAAACCGCCAACGACATCGTGACACACTGAGGTCCGGATGGCACAAGAGCCTGGACCGCCCTTAGGACGTACCGTCTGCTGGTGGTAGGTCATTGATTAATTAGTCAGGTGCGTACTGTCACTATTTTCCCTCGCAGGGAGGTATAAGCACCCAAGGATTATATGAACCCCAACAGGGCGAAAACTGAGCAGTACCGACTACTTCCCGACAGAACTTCGCCATTGTTTGCTGTCGATTGATTCTCAGCCTCCTTATGCATGTCATGATCAACATATCACCACATTGGAAAGGCTTGCAAAAGAGTTACCGCATGCATCGCAGTTCTAGCCATGTAGTAAAGCCGTCAACCACAGCAACACCCGCAACTCACATGGCCGAAAAAGATGAATCAAATAGATCGTCCAGTAATCCGTGTATAATGTAAGTCGTGTTAGGCTAATGCTACATATTTTCATAAAGTCAGTACATGGCGAACACATTCATAAATGGAACCACGCACCAAGATGGTTTAAACCTCGCCACTTGAACCCCACCAAAATCCTTTCGTCCACCACAGGAGCCACAATGCAAGGAATCCACCGACAATGTACATTATAATCCGTGTTTGCCGGACCCCGCCAGCGCCAGCGAGACCAAACGCTTGCGCAGCCCGACGCGATGAGTGTGATAGTTGAGAAGCAAAGTTAGCAAACGTGTTTCCCTGAAGTAAATGTCATAATATATGAAGCGCACAAGCTAGGTCGCTGAAACCTACAGTGTTGTCCAGAACTAGGTTCTGGCGCTCCGCGTCATCATAAATGTCTGTGGTGACCTTTATAGGATGCATCAACAAGAGTTTACTTCTCAAAGAAAGACACGTACTCCTCGTAACGTTCTGATCTTTGAATGAAGTTCGTCGAGGCGCTGGTCGTTCTGAATTTCGTAGGTAGTTTCAGCTGACCGCGACGACGACATTGGACTGTAAGGGTGTGGGGCGTGGGAAACAACACCGTGAATTTCCTAATCGCCGTGAACTCGATCGCACTGGACTTTCTGTCTACGTATACGCTGTCACTCGGGCTGAAGCAGTGAGGTGAAAGGGTCACCAGCAGGATTTTCTTCGTGCGATGTCGCGCGGACGATGTCATCGCACCGGGCTGACGAAACAGGGAGCGCAGGACGCGATTTCGAGCCTGCCGACGTCAACATCAAACTAATATACGTACTACGTAGCGTGCTGCGATAACGGATTCTTCCCCACGTCCAAGGCTCTTCTCCCCCATGACGTCTTACAGGGCCGATCAAGACGCAACCCTTTCTCTCGGCCCAACCCGAAACCGTACAATCGCGACATGACGACCACGGTCTCACCTCGTCCCTGCAAAACGAAAGAAGAACGACCCCTACGGTAATCCGTCTGATATGTTTGCTCAAATCCGATGCTCTGGACCCGCATATCACTGAAGTTGCCAACTGATACCAAACACCGTCGACAGTGTAAGTTGGGACACGGCAGATTCGGAACCAGGTATTAAGATGAATTACTATCAGTCCTTACTCAACTGTAACCGGTGAAGGGCACGATGTTTTTTTGGTTCCCGATGAGTCTCCTACTACGACTGCAGTTCCAGAGGACACCCAGTTGACACCCAGCAACTCGCCAACCGGGCAAGAAAAGGAAACATCACAGTCTACTTGACGCCAAGGGACTACTGCACCCTTTTGTCCCTATTTTGAACCTGCTGATAAGCTTCGAGCTGATTAGACCCGCGCAGCACGACACCCTATTACTACCGCAGACACGTGTTCGGTTATGCTCTCAGGCTACTGGGTGTATCGGCTAGGCCTGCTAACTCGGCCACTTGAGGTGTACATTATCCTCCATATACTGGGAGCGCTTGGCTTTGGGGTTGGTATCGCTTCTTAGCCGATAATGAACCAAGAGCACTGACGCGGCGTCTACAAGGCTCCCGAATAACGAAAGAAACTCGACCTCACCCCTTCATCTCAAACTCGGCATGCCTTTCCAAGGTGACCCGCTTGATTACCATGGTAGAAAGATCATCCAAGACTATCACGCGAACCTGAAGACGAGAACGTTCCACGAACCTTCTCGATCAGGCTCCGACGTTTCTGATGCTTTCTGGAGGTCACGGCTGCTCGCCAAGGAGAAGGTTGGGATATTAGGCGCTGGTATCGGGGGCCTTTATACAGCCCTAATACTTGACTCGCTGGACATCGAATACGAAATACTGGAGGCTTCGGACCGCCTTGGCGGAAGGATTTCGACGTATAGATTTCTCGGTGGGGGGAAATACGACTATTTTGTAGGGTTTCTCATCAGTCCGGCCCAACCCTTTGACGCTGATTGTAATCCTAGGACACTGGCGCAATGCGTTTCCCGCTCCCAAAGAAAGATAGCCAAGGACGGTACAAGAATGGGATCATGAAAAGACTAGCAAAGTTGATCGAATATGGGCCATTGAACGACGGTCAAGATCGTCTCAAGGACAAACTTACACCCTTTTATGATAAGGCTAGGGAGGGTTCGAACCCAGGTTTTAACTATTTCAACGGTATTCGCGAGCCGATTTCCAGTGCACCTAAGGGGTCGTTTGGTGCGAAAGAGATGGGCGTGGGCGATGATTACATCCGAGCGGGCGTGGACGCCATCTTCAGTGATGTCACTGAACCATTTGCTCGGATGATCATACAGGACATTGAATCCGGAAAAAGTACAGGATGGGAAGTACTCAAAGCCAACGAATCGCACTCCGTTAGGTCATACATGGCTGCAAAGTATCTGCCAAGTGTTCACCTCAAGCTCCCTCCGCAGCATCTTCCTAGCAATGTTATCAATTGGTGCAGACATGTCGGGGGGTCTCCCTACTTTGATCATGCATTGGCAGAGGTCGTCCTCATCTCAATGTCAAGCGCCAAAATTGGTGATGTCAACTATTGCGACGTAGAATGGCAATGTTTGAAGTAGGTGCCATATCCGCTGTCAGATCTCATTTAATTTCGTCTTATTGTAGGGGTGGGTCAGAGACTTTGCCGACGAAGATACATGACTATCTTAGTAAAAAGAGCAACCCTATCCACCTCGACAAGAAGGTCACGGCAATAAGTCAAAGTCATACAACCATCGAGATTCCCATCACCTTCCCGGAATCTAAACTTGCTGTCGATGCGGAGGAACTACGGAATGGCACCGTCGATGTTACAATCGAGAAAGAGAAGACTGTAGATGATTTCACCGGATCTAGGACGGTTAAAATCCCCTCTGTCATGGTTACAGTAAATGGTGACGAGACGCACAATTACTCGCACGTCATATCCACATTACCCATTCCTATCCTTCGCACTATTGACTTGAGTAGTGCGGGTTTGAATATCTTGCAGAGGAACGCCTTGCATATCCTGGAATATGTGAACGACGTCAAGATTGGGATACTGTTTAAATCGAACTGGTGGACCACGAAACTGGGCATAGTAGGGGGCCAATCATTTACAGATCTTCCGGTCACGAATATCGTGTACCCATCTTATGGTGTCGACTCTAGCCAGCCATCCAATGTGCTCATCGCCTGTTATGCCAAGGGAGCCGAGGCACACTGGCTTGGTGCTCTTGCTACTTCCAAACACGACTCGTATGAGGCACTGAAGGAGCTCGTACTTCGTAATCTAGCAGAGATACACAAGAATCTGCATCCTGACGTGACATATGCATATCTAAAGGAAGAATTCGTTGACATGCATGTAAGAGAATGGACTCGAGAGGAATATGCCATGGGCAAGTTGACAATCAAGTGCTACTCCAATGCGCTGATAGGTTATCACAGGGGCGTATGCCAGGTTTAAACCTGGGAGCTTCCGAGACTTTTACCCAGCACTCACTTATCCTGCAGCAGGAAAGTGTTTGCACTTCGCGGGTGAAGCAATCAGCACACATCACGGGTAAGTGATATCTGTTTGTGACGATGTAAGTACTGACCTGGTCACTTGCATAGATGGGTTGTTGGCGCACTTGACAGTGTTTGGAGAGCCGTGTACGAGTATCTCAAGGTTTCGGGACAGGCCGAGAAAATAAGAAAATTGAAGCTGTTGTGGGGCGAAAATCCTGAATGGGTCAGCAAGGAGTCTGCATCTTCCCTCCTGGAAACTGCTGAAGACGAGTATGAATCCGACTTGCTGGATGAGCATCTTGAGTTGGTGGACCGTGCCATTCGGGACAATGTAATATGATTGTCCTATTAGGAGGATAGGCTGAGTTATCTCGTCGAACAAGTGTTGATATAGATATAGACAACGGGATATTTTGGAGACACTTGTTGCGTTACTGCTCCAACTTACTTACTAAGGATCAGAGGATCAGTGTGTGACAACAAAAGTGGCTGAACACTGCAGGCGACGGTGGGAAAACGCGGCTCTCATCGATCATCGATCATCTCCCCAAACTACATAGCAGCTTTCTCATCTGAGGTGCGTTACCTAACAAGTAGTCCTTGGGTTGGCACATGTCCATCAACCTTGATGTCTTCCAGATCCGGATCCGGGCATTGAATAATGCTTTTTTTTTGATTGCGTAGGCAGTTATTCAGCTTGAACTGTTTCCATGTTTTATTCTTAGTGACATAAGCGTGCCAGTGCCTTATCGCGTGCCAAACGGAGACAAGGTTGATCAAAAGCTGACTCAGTTCAACTTCTTATCTTTCAGCCTTGAGCATGTAGTAATCCTAGATTACTTGAAAGCTCACCGGGGTCCTAACATTTTCTCAGCCTTTTTCCCGCTCTCATAAGTTGCCGATCAAAGTCTCAGCAGACCTTCCAGAACCTCGAAGTTCAAGTCAACCACATCATGTCATTCCAAGGTGATCCGCTTCCTGTGCTACAGCGAAATGCCATTCTCAACAACTCCGTGGAGGATTTAGGCAACCAGCCACGGCTTTCCTCTGACACAAAGGTCGGAATATTGGGGGCTGGCATCGCTGGTCTCTACACGGCTCTGATACTAGATTCGCTTGATATCGAGTATGAAATTCTGGAGGCTTCTGACCGCACTGGCGGTCGGATGTTCACATACAAGTTCCCTGGTGGGGACAAATATGACTATTATGTTTGTTTTTTCGGCCTCTCGAACAGCGCTGAAATTCGTGTTAATCTTCTTGTTTGTCCAGGAAACGGGTGCGATGCGCTTCCCACTCCCAGAAAAGGATAGCCGAGGATATTACAAGGCTGGAATCACGAAGAGATTGGCGGAGCTAATCGAGTATGGACCGTTGAACGAAGGTCGAGATGGACTCAGGGACAGCCTTATACCCTATTATTTCCAAGTCAGACAAGATTCGGCGCCAGCTGTTTATTATTTCAACGCTTCGCATGTGCCACCATTTGGTGCTCAAGCCATGGGCGTGGATGACGCTTACATTCGAACCGGCGTAGACGCAATTTCCAACGATGTCACTGAATCATTCGTGCGGATGCTCCTAGAAGATCTGGAAACTGGAGAGAAGAAGGGATGGGAGATGCTTATGGCGAACGATTCCTATACTGTTCGGTCCTATATGGGGACAAAATACATACCCAGTTCTCACCTCGGGCTTCCTCCAGAACATCTTCCCAGCAATGTCATCAACTGGTTTGGACTTTTTGGACCTGCTAACGACGAAGCACTGTCAGAGATCGTTCTCATGTCTATGTTGCTTTCACTTGCCTCGACGGGCAATATCAACGGCGGGGCTTTGCAATGGAAGTGTTTCGAGTAGGTTCATTCGTCAATATGAAGCTGCCTTCATTCATCTTGCTTATGTAGGGGTGGGTCAGAGACCTTGCCAAAGAGGATTGAACAGTATTTAAAGAAGAAGGATAACTTCATCCGATTCAACAGCAGGGTCACGGCTATAAGCCAAAGTCATGCAGCCATAGATATTCCGACCAACTTCCCAGATTCTCAACTTTCTACCCATTCCGACGAGTCACTGGACGACTTTGTCATAATCGACAAATATGACGTTTCTGATAACTTGATTGGAGCTAGCACTAGGGAAGTCGAAGTCCCGTCCGTGGCAGTTACGGTGAATGGTCACGAGACGCACCATTATTCGCATGTCATATCCACTATACCCCTTCCAGTCCTTCGTACCATCGACTTGAGCGGTGCGGGCCTGGATATCATGCAAAGGAATGCTGTGGACGAGGTGGACTGTCAATCTGTACTCAAGATCGCGATTTTGTTCAAATCGAACTGGTGGACGACGAAACTGGGTATTGTAGGTGGTCAATCGGTGACAGATCTCCCGATTCGCCAGGTTATCTACCCGTCATATGGTGTCGACTCGAACACACCATCCAAGGTGCTCATTGTGGCTTATACCTGGGGTGGAGACGCACTGCGATTTGGCACTCTTGCCACTTCCTCCAGACATCCAGACGCATTCAAGGAGCTTGTACTTCGGAACCTGGCCGAGGTGCACAGTGGACTACATCCAGACGTGACGTACGCGTACCTCCAGGAACAATTCGTGGACATACACATAAAGGATTGGGTTCGGGATGAATATGCGATGGGTAAATCGAAGGTGCCGTTCTCAATGATAGGCTAACGATGTATTCTTGCAGCGCCGTTTGTCATCTTCAAGCCTGGCTACTTTCGAGATTTGTACCCCTCGCTCACGCGCCCTGCGGCGGGGAACCGTTTACACTTTGCAGGTGAAGGTATAAGCAACCATCACGCGTGAGTAGTATTTTGATCAGAACCTCACTGTGATTTACGCTGACGCTATCGCGTAGTTGGGTCTTTGGTGCGCTCATCAGTTCCTGGAGAGCTGTGCACGAATATCTCGAGGTTACGGGGCAGGATGACAAGATGAAGAAATTCAAGACGCTGTGGGGCGAGAATGCAGAATGGTACAGCAAGTCTTCATCCTAGGGATCGACTAACTCGGAGCGACTGAATGAATGGACACCTCGAGATGGTTGACTGGGCTATTGGGAGAGCGTCGTCCCCCAGTAGCTGACATATAATTGAATGGAAGCTATCAAGTACTTACCGATTGAATGTTATTACAAGTGATGGAGCGGCATGCCAGTTGTTACCGTTTCGTCTCTGCTGTGACATATATCCCCATTACCGTATAGTCGACCTGTTGAGCATACTAATATAGTAGTGTTCCATCCCTTTATGATCTTGTACTTCTGTGTTCTGGTCAAGTAGCAAAATGTGCTAATCAGTTGCGAAAGCTGTCCGTAGCGATAGCGCATGCTCCAGGGCGACTTTGAAAATCACAAAGGCGATACTCGATACGACTCAGCGGTAAATTGACGTAGATTGCGAGAAGAAAGCCATGCTACGGGTAGAACAGTGAGTTAGCTAATAGTGAAGGGATATATATTTCGGGGTCGCCGTCGTCGTGAGTCCGCCGGGCCTTCGGCGCTGGGTGCGCACGGCACTTGAAGCTTGAAGAGGCTTGAACGTTTGAACGTCAAACGGCAAGGTGCAACTGATACAATACATGCCAGGACCATTTACGTGCCATTCAATTATTCAATATCTGGCCACCCTACTAAGATGTACATATCGAACTTGAAGTTCCTGTTCCTCAGACCTGCTCCATTGAAAATTGGCGGTACTTACCTTTCCCGAGCCGTCCAGATAGTATGAGGCGTAGTAATTTACTGAATTGAAACTCCGCCCTCGGCCCCCTTTTCTCACTTTGCCAAGTCCTTCCTTCTGTCTCTGGGTGCGTGATGCTAGTTGTATAACGCGTTACGATTTGGCCCAGGGTGTCGTAATCTGGAAGCAGGCCCCACGTTGGTACACCATCAATCTGGTACTGATGGTATGGTGTTCAAGCACTCTCTCCTGCCAATGAGTGATGTTCATACAGAGTCTCGAGCGAAAGAAGTCGTAAACGACAAGACGGATGTTTTTCCAATTGGAGATATCTTCAACCAATGTCGCACATGTGCTGCATCTTCTAAAGCTCCGCGTTCCCAGGACCCACAGGTCCATGTCTGAGAAACTAATGCCGGTAGCGCAAAGGTTTGCCCGACATCCTGCTTTCTCGCCTTGGCCTTAGCCGTCTGTATCTACCACCCATCGAAACCGATTCCTTCGACGACTCTGACC
Source organism: Leccinum boreale (assembly GCA_038092235.1). Classification (NCBI taxonomy): domain Eukaryota; kingdom Fungi; phylum Basidiomycota; class Agaricomycetes; order Boletales; family Boletaceae; genus Leccinum; species Leccinum boreale. Next base: position 76,592 of record JBBPPX010000020.1, on the reverse strand, counting down.
AACTGCCTCTTATGTCTAGCGAGAAGGTCGGGATATTGGGGGCTGGCATCGCTGGTCTCTATACAGCCCTGATACTTGATTCGCTCGACATCGAATACGAAGTCTTGGAGGCCTCTGACCGTGCTGGAGGTCGGATGTTCACTTTCAAGTTTCCTGGCGGGAACAAATATGATTACTATGTTTGCTCGTTCGTCCCTTCAGGCCTACTTCAGTGCTAATTTTCCCATTTATACAGGACGCAGGTGCAATGCGGTTCCCACTCCCGGAAACGGATAGCCAAGGGCGTTATAAGAATGGAGTCACGAGGAGATTAGCTGAGCTGATCGAATACGGACCGTTGAATGAAGGTCGAAATCGTCTCAAGGACAGCATCATACCCTATTATTTCCAGGCTAGAGAAGGTTCTAAACCAGGTACTCGTTATTTCAACGGCACCCGTGTGCCACCATTTGCTGCTCGAGCCATGGGAGTGGACGACGCTTACATTCGAGCCGGCGTGGGTGCCATTTCCAATGATGTCACCGAACCGTTTGTGCGAATGCTCGTCGAAGATATCGAAACTGGAGAGAAGAAGGGATGGGAGACACTTATGGCCAACGATTCCTACACTGTCCGGTCGTACATGACCACGAAATATGTACCTAGCTCTCACCTCGGTCTTCCTCCACAGCATCTTCCTAACAGTGTTATCAACTGGTGCGAACCTTTTGGACCTGGTATTGACGAAGCATTGTCAGAGACTGTTCTCACGTCTATGTGGTTGTCACTTACTACGATGGATGATACAAGCATCGCGGCCTTGGAATGGAAGTGTTTCCAGTATGTTCCCTCACCAACGTCGACCCTGGCTTCCCTTATCTTGCTCCTGTAGGGGTGGGTCAGAGACCTTGCCGAAGAGGATCGAAGAGTGCTTAAACAAGAAGGGAATCTTCATCCGATTCAACAACCGAGTCACAGCTATAAGCCAAAGTCATACACTCATCGACATTCCGATCTACTTCCCGCATTCCCGACTTTCTGTTCCTTCCGACGAGTTGCTCGCCGACTCTGTTGTTATCGACAAAGATGACATTCCAGGTACAGCTAGCATTCGGAGAGCCGAAATCCCGTCCGTCACAATTACAGTGAATGACAACGAAACGCGAAATTACTCGCACGTCATATCCACGATACCCCTTCCTGTTCTTCGTACAATCGACCTGAGCGGCGCGGACCTGGATATCATGCAAAGTAAGGCCGTGAACGAGGCGGACTGCTACCCTGTGGTCAAGATCGCGATACTCTTCAAATCGAATTGGTGGACAACGAAATTGGGCATTGTAGGCGGCCAATCCATGACGGATCTCCCAGTCCGCATGATTATCTACCCATCGCACGGTGTCGACTCCGGCACGCCATCGAAAGTGCTCCTCGCGACTTATACCTGGGGTGGAGACGCCCTCCGGTTTGGCACTCTTGCTACTTTGTCCGAACATCCAGATGCGCTCAAGGAGCACGTGCTTCGAAACCTAGCCGAGGTGCACAGTGGACTACACCCAGATGTGACATACGCATACCTCCAGGAACAATTCGTCGACATGCATATAAAGGACTGGGTTCGGGACCAATACGCGATGGGTAAATCAATGGTGCCACTCTCGACGATAAGCTGACGATGTGGTTCTTTTCGCAGGGGCATTCTCCGTCTTCAAACCTGGCTACTTCCGAAATTTGTACCCCTCACTCACTCGTCCTGCGGCGGGAGGACGTTTGCACTTTGCAGGCGAAGCGGTGAGCAGCCACCACGCGTGAGTAGTGTTCGATGAATGCCCTACAGAGAATATCTGACATCTATAATATCATGACATAGGTCAGTGGTTGGTGCACTCATCAGTTCCTGGAGAGCGGTGCAAGAATATCTTGAAATTACGAGCCAGGACGAGAAGATGAAGCAGTTCAGTACGCTGTGGGGTGAGAGCCCCGAGTGCTACCGCAAGTCTCCTGATCAGCGAGGAGAAGCTCCAACGTAATTTATCTACTAGATGGATCCTCAGGTCGGTTTGACCGAGCCATTGGGATACTGTCACCCAGTAAGAGACTAGGAGTTTTCATCATCTATGATGTGATGATATATATACGTCACAAGTATGTGTTCCTTGCCCTTCTCAGAAGCTTTACGGCGTCAAACAAAGCAGGGCTCAGCGTAAGTGCCCTCATTCAAACCATCCGTATCGTGCCCTTTGAAGGTGATCTGCTTGCTCTCTATGGTGTATTCGTATCGATAATGCGGCGCAGAGTGATCATTTGGAAATATCCATTGCTTTGTGAATCAACCGTCTATATATTTCTTCCAAGTCCTCACCGGTTCTGACAACGCGACAATGATACCTAATCAAACATAAGTCCACCATCTAGAGATATCTAATTCAATGAATATTTTCAGACCAGAAGACATCATGATGAATGAGTGGGAAGCCTTACACTCTGACCTATCACCATCGCCTTCAGAATGTATTAGCATCCTTTCTCCGACGCGCGAAACTGACCTGTGATATAATGGGCCTCGTCTGATGCGAGGTAAGACACCAGGCCCGCGACGTCTTCTGGTTTACCGACGTAGTCAAGAGCTGGCGGAATCCTTGCCTATGGTGATCGTGATCGCAAACTAATACATTCCTTCAGGGCCCGAATCATCCTGAGCAACATACCGGTCGATCGCGATTTGCATGAGGATTCGTCGCCCTTTCCGCGCGTGTTCTGTGCACTTTTTCCCCCCCAAAAAAATGAGAGCCGATACAAACGCGTGTAACAAGGGACCCAGCGGAAATGAACGCCACCATAAATGTAACTCACTCATTGGAGTGTCGATCACGCCTGGTGCGTATGTGTTCACGGTGATTCCGTGACGTCCCAGCTCCAGTGCTTCGACAGAAAAAGGACACGTTCCATAATGCAGCCGATTATTGATCAGGGTCCCGGGGAATGGAGGGTGTTGATGAAACTTGGACTTGCCTGCTGCTTGTGTTAACCCCCTTATCGCAAACTTGGTGCTGCTGTACGCGATCCCGTCAGGCATTCCTGGGTGAACGCGGCAGTGAGTTACAATAATGAGACGGCGCGTTGATGGGACCCCCTCCCACACGCACACGCACACGCACACGCACACGCACCCACCTTTCTTCCCGTTCCCGGATGACGGACCGATGATCCTGCCACCACGACCCTGTTTGACCATCTGAGCTGCAGCGTATTTGTAACAGAGAAAGGTCCCCTTGGCGTTGACGTCGAACGTCGAATCCCAATGATCGACGGACGCTGGAGTTGGCAGTAGCGTGTTCATCTTAGTCGGCGTTGGCAGCAGCGCATCTCCGACCACGTACTTTCGAACAAACTCCCCGTCTTGAATATACTCGCATTGGCTACCATCTACACGGATCGGAAAGAGCACCGTGACCATTGGCATCAAATCTCGAACCGAGTACGCACGATGTCCAGCCCACCCAACGCTTCCACGACTGCGTTGACCATCCCCTTCACTTGCGTCTCCACGGAGACGTCTGCGCAGACGACACACGACCTACGGCCGGTGCGCGCGGTGATGTCGCTTGAGAGTGCCCCCAGGAGGTTTCGCTTCTGCGCGAGGTCGTTGATTGCGACGTCGAGGTCGTCCTCGGCGAGTCGGATGGCGATGGCGCGGCCGATGCCCTGTGCTGCGCCTGTGACGAGCGCGATCTTGACGGTCTTTGTCACCTTTCGGCCCCCGCTAATGGGTCGAGGGAGTTCAGGGTTGCCACTGGTGCCTCCGCTATCATCGGCGAGGAATCGGGCGATGTCAACGTTCATCATCTAGGAGGATACTGTGGTTTCAGGTTCCCCGGTGTTCTGTTATTCCCAGAGTTAGCTTGCGCGGATCAGTTTGCAAGAACATCGTGAAAGACCGTGACGTTTCTAGGATCTCCTGCATACCCAAAGTACCCCCGCTTAGCCATGTCTATGACATCCCAAATCTCGTACAATCTTCGTGCATGCATCTGTCATGCTGAATACCATTCAAAGGTCTCTCCACTTGGTGGGAAACACAGTACTAGTGAGATTTGGCATCGTCGAGATCGATATCCGTCCTGCCAGTGGGAGGTCGCCAGGTTGCCACTGACCAACCCTGCTAATAACACTCTCGTCCATGTGTCACTATTCTATTCTCGACTCCAGCCCGCAGGAGGGTCAGACGGGGTTGTGTCCGAGTTGGAGATGCGGCGACATGAATGCGGGACCCGTGGGAAACATTGCTGGGCCAGGTTCTTATCGCGAGCCCTTCAACTTCGTCGACGTTGATCTTACGTATAACACCAATCCCCTGAGCCCACCTCTTTCCCCGCCCGGCCCGCTCGCCACGACATATTACCCAATCGGAAAGAGTGGGAGTCGGTGGAAACGACGAGAGAGGTCGTGGTCTGAATACATAACCACTGATAGCACCCGTGTCAACGATATCTGAGCCGGGCCACTTGGCGCTGTCACTGATGCATCGATGGGCCACAAATCCCCCATTTACCACTGGCAGCGGAACCATTTCATTTTTTTTCAAAAAGGTTCTATCAAACCAGTGGTATCTTGGCTGTATACATACGTGGCAACGCGAACAGCTGTAACCTAGTGCAAGGGTACACAGCGAGCACAGCACACGCACACGCATACGTATGAACACGCGTCCCATCCGACGGTGTCCAAACCACTGCGTCCCACAATCCCCCCTTCCCCGCATACTCCTTACTCACGCCACAAGTCACAACGTTCCCGCTGAGTCCGGACGAGAGAATCGAAAGAGTGAAGAAAAACATATCTGCATAAGGCATAGAATAATAGTTCACAAAGAGAGCCACCAGTGTAACCTCTAGAGAGTGCAGGACAAAAGAGAGGGCACATGAACCGACGCAGCGACGGCGACATTTCATGCAGTTGAAGCTAACCAATCCATGGCTGTAAAACCAAGAACGGCGCTCCACCAAATAATAAGACAAAATGACACACATCGTGCATGGTCGAGGACATGCCATAAAAAAGAAAGAAAAAAGCCGAAAGCCAAACCAAGAACGATGCGGGAGGGGGACATACAACTACACAGGATGTAGCGTCGATACGAAGGACAGAGTGATCGGGATTATGGGTATCGGGATGGCAAAGAACAACAAAGAGAGGGTTACAGATCGCTGACACGGATAATAATAGGATTCTGATGTACATTTTTTCTGCAAAAAATGAGTTCTTAACGATGGGAAAAACAGTGCGCGGTAATCCCACTGATCCTCTTTGAACAAAGTTATGTGCATCTCGTGTGATCATTCCTGCCAGGTGTTCAGCGGATGCAGCGTGGATGATATAGGGAGATCGGTACTCACGGCGTTCGCAGTTTCGGCGGCGGCTTCCGCATCGGGCTCCTCCGCGATCGGCTCTGCAGGCGCGGGTGCGACATTCTCGTCCGTGGGTGCGTCCACCTAACGGATTCGTCATGGCATACAGTGTTGGGCACGATAGCTTATCTCACCTTGGAAACTGGTTTCCTTGATCCTGCTCTCGATGCAGGTTTCTTCACAGTTGAGGCTGGCTTCGCAGATGCTCGTGATGACGGCTTGGCTGCCTTTGATGTGGGTTTTTCAGACGTAGTCTTGGAGGCCGGTTTGGAGGCTGGTTTGGTGGCAGATGCCTTGGATTCAGGCGGGGCAGCAGCCTTTGAGGCAGGTTTGGAATCGGGTTTGGCCTGACATACCACGGGTGCGGATGAGCACCTTCCCCTGTTTCGCACACAAGAAACCACACACCTTTTTGGACGGCGGGGCGTCCTCGGTCTGTGCGGCGGGCGCAGGGGTTGGAGTGGGCGGCTGCTCGGCGGCGGGCTCCTCTGCCTCCTTGTCTGCAGCGGTGCGTTTTCTACCTTTGGCAGACTTGGGTTTGGTTGTCTCCGTGGGTTCCTCTGCGGCGGGTTCCTCGTCCTCGACCACTTTTTCTTCTGCGGGCTTTGCTTTCTTGGTGCGCGGTTTGGACGCCTTCTTTAACGGGGCTTCGCCCTTGGGTTGGTCCTTTATGCGTGATGAGCGACGGGGCTCTGCTTGAGCGTCTGTGGAGACGGGTGCAGCTGCTTTGCGTGGCATCGGATGGGGAATGGAGGGGGAGGGGGAATGGAATGGAATGGATATGTGTTGGTGTGAAGGGAGACGCGCTCGTCCCTATTAGACTTGAACTTTATCAATCACCCCCATTCGCTACGGTGATCAACAAACAATACTCGATCACGTGCCTAGATGGTGCGCGTATATACGCACAAATAAACACTTGGAATTTCCTTTTTTACATTTGGATTTCGTAGATATGTACAGAGGAATCGTGAATATATGTCTACAGTACCTTGAGCAAATGCTCTGCGCCAGTCACCTCCACCGCGCTGGGATTGGTTTCGACCTTGGCGATGGTAAGCAAACAGAGCGAGAAAGGGACAGACATGGACGGACCGCGATGTGTTTCACGACCAAATTATCCAAGACCAGTGCGTATCGGCCGGTGCGAATTCCAAGCCCTTTGGCGGTCAGGTCGAGGTCCAGCCCGATGGATTTGGACCACTGTGCGCCGGTGTCGGTGAGAGCAACAATCTGATAGCCGTGATCAGCGAGATCGATATGCACTCCGTGTGTGGATCATTCACCTTATCTTTGAGTCCCTCCACACGAGCCCAGCCGCTCATCACGAACGGGTCGTTAGCCGCGATCACGGCAACGACATCGACGCCAACTTGCGTGAACTTGTCACGGTTCTGTATGTAGCCGGGCAAGTGGTTCACGTGGCAGGTTGGCTAGTTGACCGTCGTTGAGCAGGAAAAGACGGACACTGATGGTATCCGATAGCTCACGGTGAACGCGCCGGGCACGGCGAACAAAATAACTTTCTTTCCAGCCCATTTCTCGGCGATATTGTAAGTGGAAGCTGGTAGCTCGTCAGTGTGTGACGTGTGGGGTTCAGCGATTGTGTACGTACGGATCCCGCAAGCACTCTTGGTTGATCGAACCTATCAGTGATTCATCATCTTGATAAGATGAACACTACGCACCTGATCGTCGAGCTCTGGCGCGTAGGGAACGTGAGGGAAGCTAGCGTCTGGGACTTTTTCACCGACTTTGATAATAGCCATGTTTGCTGTCAGACAGGTGACTGGTGTAGTGCTTATATATATACAGCAGAGTCGGGGGATCTATCTAGCAGATGGGCCATTTCTGGGGCCGAGCTCACCACAAGCGAGCTCAGCTCGGCAAGGGGTGGAGTCCCTGAACAGCCCAAGGGGTTGCCGCTCGGCATCCCAACATTGCGCACTTGAACTTCGGGTCAGGCTGTCGGAGATAAATCTGAGTGAGTCGGACATCCAATTTAGGTCGATTGGTCAACCAATCGACCCCTTGGTATTACTCCTTGCCGAGTAGAAATGACCAATCTGCCGAGAATAGCATCACGTGACAACTTCGGGCAGAGCATCTCCGGATCGGGTAATCAGGTAAGCCGGTCCAGCGTGGGAACACTGCGTAAGTCCCTCAAGTCATAACATTACACCGATGCTGATTCTGCCAGACATTGACCTCGGCCATGGCTCGGGGTCGAGCCTCCCTCTGCCCGTCCTCGCGGTCGCAGGGATATCTACACTCATAGCAGCAACCGTCAGTGGCATATCGATATGGCTCCAACTACGAAACTACAGAAAACCCCTACTCCAGCGGTATGCGTCCTCCCAAATTCGCTCGGGCTACGCTGATCGTTGGCTTCAGAATGGTCGTGCGAATCATGGTCATGGTTCCCTTGTACGCCGTGTCTTCGCTCATATCCCTCTTCTCCTTGGAGGCAGCATTCTTTATTGATGTTATACGTGACATTTACGAGGTGCGTCTAATCATGCGTCGTCAGCATAAGTTGCTCACGGCGTCTTCTGCAGGCCTTTGTCATATACTGCTTTTTTGTACTCCTTCTTGACTATCTGGGTGGCGAACGTTCGCTCCTCATCCTCTTACACGGTAGGCCGCCCCTCTCGGCCGTCTTCCCCGTCAGTCTGTGGCGAAACGATATCGACCTGAGCGATCCATACACGTTCCTCTCCCTCAAACGCGGTATTCTGCGTGAGTTCCAAAGTCATAATATTTCATGCTCCCTTTGTGCTAACCCGCGACTACACAGAATATGTTCAAATCAAGCCTCTCCTCGCGTTAGCGAGTCTCATCATGAAAGCCACCGGCACATACAACGAAGGCGACTTTCGCGCTCGAAGCGGATACTTGTACGTCTCCATCGTATACAACGTTTCCATCTGTCTCGCACTCTGGTGTCTCGCCGTGTTCTGGATGTGCGTCAACGAAGACCTAAAACCCTTCCGGTAAGCACCTCTTTTCTGACACAGCCTAACAATATGCCTCGCTAACGCCTCCGCCCCAACCAAAGCCCCGTCCCTAAATTCCTCTGCGTCAAAGGTATTCTCTTCTTCTCCTTTTGGCAATCCATCGCCGTCTCCTTCCTCGTCGCAGTCGGCGCCATATCGCGCCTCGGACCCTACACCGATCGAGAACACATATCCGTTGGCCTCACAGATACTCTCATCTGCATCGAAATGCCGTTTTTCGCCGCAGCCCACATGTACGCATTCTCGTACCGTGATTTCGTCCAGCCACCTGCCAGCTCAACAGTCGTTGGCAAACGCCGTTCTCCGATCCACGTCGCACGGATGACGCTAGCCTACGCCCTCCGCGATGCGTTCGGTCTCAAAGACCTCGTCGAGGACACGCGAGCGACGCTTCGCGGCGAAGGCATCAACTACCGTGCGTTCGAGCCAAGCGAGGGTGGAATGCATATCGGCGTGGCAAGGGACCGCCGGATCCGCGCTGGGCTCCGCTATGCCGCAGGCGGGAAGCACAAGTATTGGCTGCCCGAGGTGCGAGGGCCTGACTACGACACGGAGGCGAGTGCCCCATTGTTTGCCACGAATGCCGAGGATGTGGTGCATGATGCACCGGACTTGGTGCAGGCTCGGCGTGGTGGAGGTGGTTGGGGAGGTGGTGACGACGGCGACGTGGATGACGGGGACGAGTACGCGTTGACGTTTAGTGACGCGTTGGCGGGTCCGGAGGGCGTGGACGAGGCCTCGTACGAGGACGCGAGAAGGTATGTGTTTGGGGACTACTCGTACCCGGTGGTGGACGTGACTTCGGAGGAAGCAAGATGGGCAATGTGGGAGGATGACGAGAGGGCTGTACGGGAGATCGCGTCGGGCGTGTATGACAGGAGGGGTGAGGTGGGAACAGTTTCGGGGTACGGCGCTACGCAGAGCGGAGAGAGGCGGCCGAAAAAGTATGACGATGGGGACGACGGCGAAACGAGTACGAGCATGGGCGTTGGCGCGGTGTCGCGCACGCCACGAACGCCATCTCCTCCACGGTCACGCGGAATCCCTGGTAGCCGGCCGTCTTCCCGGCAGAGCCATGTTCCCCGTCCCCATCCACCCACACCTACGCAGGGCGCATCTCGGCTACAACTCCCGCGCCTCCTATCGCCTTCGATCCGCGCCGTCTCTTCCACCTCATCGACGTCCGTGTCAAAACGCCCGTCATCGCGCACGCCCCGCACGCCGCTCGCGAAAGAGGACGCGGTGGACTTGGTCATATCTGCGCCTGCGGATGGGCTGCAAGTACCGGCGTCGTCAAGAGGTGGGCATTCACCGCGGTCGCCGGTGTTGATACGGGTGTGGGACGAGGGCGAGCATGTGCCAGAGGCGCAGGTGGTGCCCGAGCAGGAAGTAGAGGCGGGAGGGAGTCAGCAGGGACGAACGTGGGAAGCGTCAGACGTGCGGTTCGTGATCACGCCGGAGGATGACGACGGGGGCGGGGATGGGAGGCGCGAGCGTGCGTATGATGGCGGGGCGCGGGAGGGGCTAGTGAGGGAGCAGACGCCGCCGCCGTATGCGCGCGTACGTGGGAATGGATTCGGGACACCAGAGGAGGAGGCGCATAATCCGTGGGCGTGAGGCCCTTCTCGATCTGCCACGCTGTATCCCCTCTTGAATGGACTCTCGATCGTTGGTCAAGGCCTACATTGCTAGGTAATTTATGTTTCAGGCGGTAGTACCGCGGATCTGATCGAATGCAGGCCGGCGGCAGCTCGTTCAAAGGCAATGGGCTCGGCGAAGGGGATTGGAACATAAGTAATACGCTACGATACGCTGGATCGGAGTCAGACATCGTACGATGGTCGAGTAGACGAGAAGAATCGAGCGTCAACGTAGTGACAAAAAATGGTTGTTGCAGTGTCCTACTCTCCTTTTTGTTGTCATCTCGTCTAAATCGTCCTCTGCACCCCTCCACCGTCTGAAGAAGACGTCATTCAACACGGCACTGGTACTTGTACTTGAATTTTTTTTTCTTTGCGTCAAGTGTAGAACGGGAGGGGGTAAACGACTGCGTGTCAGTACAACTTCAATCTTCGGTCACGAACGATTACACGCACAACGCAAATGTGATCCACACGCAACAACTGTATCCAATACAACAGATGGACAACAATGCGGCCTAGGACGGCAGCTTAGGTACTACTAGCCGTAGCGGCATAACCAGGATCAGTGTATCATCTTTAGTGTCTAGTGCGAAGACTTCATAGACCGGGACGCAATGGCTTGTTGGATGTAAAGCGAGCTCCTGTGAAGACAAGTACAACGCAACATCGTCTCATACGGATGGTCCCTTGTTCAATCAATATTCGCTTCAAGTGACCCACTTGAAGTTGCAAGTATCATTGTGCCGCGGATGTTGAATCGTAGTCATGCGCTGGGTTTCCACCAATCCACGCGCGAAATCTTTCAGGTACACGTGGCATTAGACCAGATATCGAACATCAACGATTCAACGTAGTGACAAGAATCTGTTGTTGTAGTGTCCGAATCTCCACTTTGTTGTCCTCCCAGACGAATCGTCCTCTGCATCTCTCCACCGTCCCAAGGACAATATTGCTCATCATGGTGTAGGCCCCTGAGTGATGGTTTCTATGCGGTGTCATTATCACGCTGTTCGAAAATAATAACCAAACTGACCTCCACAGCTACTTCGCGAGCTACGATTAACTGTGAGTGCATTGAAACTCGAGTTTACTGCTACAATAGGGTTATAGATATCCACACTATTGATGGTTGAAACGGTCGGTCGGTCGCCTTCGTCTTCCTCATCGTCTTGGTCGAGAATGCTTTCTGTATTGGCGAGGGTGATTTCTTGTTCGTCTGATTGAATCATATCAGTCGTTATTCCAGAGTATCGCTTTCCTTACCATCGCCAAGTTGCGGAACGAGGCAGTTATCTTGGAACGGATCGACCTCTATAGTAGCCATCGTATCCCTCGCTTCGCCGATCGTCCGCTCCACATTCTCGTTGAAACCATCGGGCAGCATAATTGCGATCCCGCCGACTTTAACGCCCTGAGATATGGGACCTGAGGAGCAACCATGCGTAAACATCGAACCAGGAATTGAGACGATCAGACTCGACTTGCCAACTACCCTTCGCATTTGTGTCCGCGGGACCACTTGTAAACTGTCTACCTCTCTGTGGATCTTCTCAGATGTGCGCTAATCAAGGACACGTTGAACGGGTGAACACCAGTAGTCGAAAAACCCAACCTTGGTTTCAAGATACAGAGATTTGGATCCTTCATGAAGCAACCGGGCTGCTCTATAGTTTGGAAATATCTTGAACGGGTTAAAAGATTTGCGATTATCCTCTAACTTGGCTTGCTTCGACCTCCAGACTACTATCACGTGAGCAGACGGGTGTAGGTCATAATTAAGCACTGACTTTTCGAGTTCAAGCCTTGTATTAAAAATGAAGTCCTCATTCTTGTGTCGATCGATACCCAGTTCGTTAATCTTCTCCATTTCTTTCAGCGTTGCTTTAATAAGAACGATACCCTTGTCGATATTGTTGTCTTCTGCATGATATTCGGCAGGAAAAATACTTGGGTCAAACGCAGCAGCGTTTCCGAGGTCGATTGGAACGATGGCAACGGATCCCATCGATTGAGAGTTTGGCTGGGTGATGAAAGGGGAAATGGTCGGAAGTAACTTCGTTTCAACAGGGATTATAAGGGACACCTGAGATTTAGCGACTCACCTTAAGAGAGCCCCGGCGCGAAGGCGACAACGGTTGCTTGTTCAAGGGACCAATCTGCGAAGTGATGGATTGAAATTCGGCGTTCAGATCAGATTCAGAATCCTTTGGATTCCTCGAAGCGGAAACCTGCGGATCTAAGTCACTGTTTGGGTCACTTGTTTGCCTGCCAACAAGAGCCCCACTCTTTCTCTCCAGACGCACTACCCCTTCGAGGAATGTAGCAGTCGCAATGACTCGTCAACGACACCCTAACCTTCGTGTGAGACTATATCATAATTCTGAGACAGCACTTCTTCAAGACGAAAATCTTCATCAAAATCTTCTGTCGTGAACGATTTCTAGGAGCCGATGATCAAACTTCGATGTCTGGGACGCGTATCACTAGAATATGACCTTACGTCTTCGAGGATCGACATCCAAATGCTATCACAAGTGATTGAAATGCTTGCTGAAGGATCCTAAAACAGACGTTCATACTCCTTGCATGCGTAGAGTTCCAGTACACCAACCTTGCGAAGCAAATATCGATTAATCGCATTCGAGGGATGAAACGCCTATCATGGCCGTCAAACGCTCGCCCTTCATATACAAAGTAATGTACGCACCGGAGGTATATTTGGTACCCGCTGGATTTCTACATGCATACCATCATACCCACCCTGATCGGAGATGTTACTTTCTGCCTGCTCATCGGCCGCGTCTGTCGACTGCACTGTATGCATGGTAATTCGGGAGGTGCTTCTCCCATCCCTTCCCATCACGCTTGCCAAGCTGTCGCGTACCCGAGAGTTGCTTGGAACAATGCTCAACGGCTTCACGGGATTGGATCGAGCCTTGGATGGGACATCTGCCTCAACTCTGACCCATCTGGAACCTAAAAATCCGTTCCGTAGCCCTATTTTGAGCCCGCGAATGAATACAGTTTGGCTAGGTGTCCCGGCGTGGTCGATGGAAGTCTCAGCACGCCAATGTAAACTTGCACGCGTGGTCTCCCAGCCGTACGTCAGCGCAGTGGAACTCCTGTCTGGTATATGCTTGTAGTGCGCCGCGTAAGATTCGTTTCCAGCAACATTTTCGAAAGCTGCGACAGACCAAGAACGAGTTTTGTAAAGTCCGGTGATGACATAGAGGGCATCCTGGCTGATGATTCGATCGCGACGGTCCACAGCGTAGTTGTACCATTTCGCTGCATTTTTGCTAGCTTGCTTGACGAAAAGACCATCGTTCAAAAGCTCATGTCGTTCAGCACCTTCTGGAAGAATGAGGAGTGCGCCTTCATCGGGAGATAGGTTAAATCGATAAGTTGAAACGCCCGATTCGTCTCTGAAAAACAATCCGATGTGATCAGATGACTTTCTTTTACTAATGAAGAACTGCAATGCACCTCTGTGGTGCCTCAGTCGATGAATGAGCAGCCCCGACTCGGGTTACAGAAGGAGTCAGAATAACCTGACCATGTGGCTCTGCAGCGAAGTCGGTCCAGATTTCCAATTCTTCTGGTCTAAAGCAGGTAAAATTGTCGGGTACGCCGAAGCGAGTGTGAAAAGAATGATTCGGTGGCAGGCATAAGTTGAAAAGGGCGTCAAAACCGCCTAAGTCGGGAGTGACGATTCCGACGTCACCGATTCTGAGACCTTCCGGACGTTCAATCAAAAACTCGTTTCTTGGTTCAGGAGTCCAAAGTGGGTAACCGCGAGTAGAGGAGAGTAACCTCGAGTACAGGTCCTGGGGAGATCGAGACATAGCGTGCTTCCGTGCAAAACAGAGGCCCTAAGTCTGTCAGAGGGTTTGCGTTTTCCTCCGAGTCCATTATAACTAATGCTGGATGCTGTGAGTTGCTGTGAACGGCCTCTTCGGAAGTGGTTAGCCGCTCGAGTGCGGAACCACTCGCTCGATGGGCCGCACTGCCAAGCTGTTACCCCGTGTGACAGCTCCAATGTCATATCCAGGTGCCAAATCGGAATACAACTCAAGTGAGGTGATATGCTTATCCGGATACGTTCAAGCAGGAGCCTGAGATGTGCCTCTCCCCACTCAGTGAGGTGAGAGAGATGTTCCGCATTCCATAGTGTAGTGCCACTTGAGAATCCAACTCCAGGATAATTAGGTACTTGCTCGTACAGTGTAAAATGCGATGGTAAAGGTCATACAGAACTGAATCTACATAATGGCATTACAAAGAACGGTGGGAAGATGGGGGTGACATTATGATGCAGGCTCCTGAGTGATGGTTGCTATGGGAGTGTCATTATCATGTTGTTTGGAAACAATAACCGAACTGACCTCCATGACTGTCCCGTGAGCGATGGTTGTTCGTGAGCCCAGGGAGATACGAGTTCAATGCAATTATAGGGTTGCGGAATGTGATGTTAGTGACGGTTTTGGGGCCAGTCAGAGGGGCTAGTCGTGGATCCTGGAAGGAAACGGTCGGTCGGTCGCCTTCGCCTTCCTCATCGTCTTGGCTGAGAAAGCTATCCGTATTAGCAAGGGTGATTGCTTGTTCGTCTTATTGGATCGTATCAGTCATCATTCCCGACTACCACGCTTTCCTCACCGTCGCGAAGTTGCGAGACGAGGGAGTTTTCTTGGAACGGGTCGACCTGTGTACTAGCTATCGTGTCCCTCGCATCGCCGATCGTCCGCTTCACATCCTCGTTGAAACCATCGGGCAGCATAATTGCGAGCCCGCCGACTTGAACGCCCGGAGGTATGGGACCTGAGGAGCAACCATGCGTAAACATCAAACCCGGAATTGAGACAATCAGACTCGACTTGCCAACTATCCTTCGCATTTGTGTAGTCGGGACCACTTGTAAATTGTCTGCATCTCTGTGGATCCTCTCCGACGTGCGCTAAACAAGAATACGTTGAAAGGGTGGACGCCAGTAGTCGAAACACCCGACCTTGGTTTCAATATACAGAGATTTGGATCCTTCATGAAGCAACCGGGCTGCTCTGTAGTTTCGAAATGCCTTGAACGGATTGAGAGTCTTGCGATTATCCACTAACTTCGCCTGTTTGGTCCTCAGTCTACCAATACATGAGCTGACATGTGTAAATCATAGTTGAACGTTGAGCACTGACTTTTCCAATCTAACCCTCGTAGTGAAAATGAAATCCTCGTCATCTTCCAAATCGATACCTAGTTTCTGAATCTTTTTCATTTCGTTCACTGTTGCTCTAATCAGAACGACACCCTTGCCGAAATTGTCGTCTTCTACATAATATTCGGCAGGAAAAATGTTCGTTTCGAACGCGGCGGCGTCGCCGAGGTCGATTGGAATGACTGCAAAAGATTGAAGGTTGGTGGAGGGAGAATCAGATTGAACGATTGCATCGGAGGGATCCGAAGCCATCGATTGAAGGTTGGTGGAGGGAGAATCAGGTCGAACGATCGCAATGGAGGGATCCGAAGCCATCGATAGAAGTTTGGTGGAGGGTGAATTAGGTCAGAATCAAGTTCGTTTGGATTGGGATTATAAGAGATACCTGATATTGCAGCGCCTTACAGGCTGGAATCAATGACTTCCATCTTGGAGCGGCTTCTTTGAGCACCCTTATCTTTTGAGGTTACACGCTCGCAGGGTCAGGATACCGCTAAACACTGGCAGACAGATAGATTGCACTTTGCAAGCAAATAAGAGGTATCGGTGCATTCATACTTACTTGAATCCGCCCTCAATGAAAGTTTTAAAGACACATTTTATATTTCGCGTGGAAGTAAAATATTCGCCGCGTTGGAAACGTGCGTTCAGCGTATGACTCCGATTTAAATCCCGCGGCAAGATGATGCATGTAGACCGCTGTGAGTGTCTGTTTGCGTATATTTTTAGCATCTGAATGATAGGCTTCAACGCACCCTGTCGCGCATCCTAGTGAAGTAAACGATGTCGGACCAGCTCTCCCAGGATATAGCTGACATATGGGGAACAAACGACCCCATACCGCCCGAAGAACTAGACCCTAGGGAAGTTTGGTGGCGTGACCACTACAACCAACTGAGCAACCGTGGATATATGCTACGTCCTCGTTACTCCCCTCAGTGGGTCCCCTCCTGGAAAACATCACAAAAGGACTGTAAAACCAGTGAAGATGGAATGCGACTAGAGGTAAGCATGTTTCTTCTCCCCGTTCATATTTGACTGCATGTCAAAACAGTCGCGCTCAGTCATTGATGCAACTCGGACTTCGGATGGGAAACTGGTCACTTTGAAGCGGATAAAACGAAGAGACCATCCGTACGAAGCGGATATTGCCTTGTATCTGTCTTCACAAGAGCTAGCTTCGCATCCAGAAAACCATTGCGTCCCTATCTATGAAGTCTTCGCACTGGACACTCATGAAGACACACTAATTATGGTTATGCCTCTACTTCGACCTTACGACAATCCTAAATTTGACACGATCGGGGAAGCAGTGGAATGCCTTCGCCAAATGTTTGAGGTAACGTGAATTCGCGGTTCTCTTTGACTAGGCTTTGAAAATTCGTTCAGGGCATCCAATTCATGCATAAGTATCGAGTTGCTCATCGGTACGCCATGTACCGATTGTTCCCTTCTCAAGCTGACCTCTGCAGAGATTGCATAAACATGAACTTCATGTTGGATCCTGCTCGTCTCTACCCTGAGTCGTTTCACCCGGTAGCCACAAATCTACGCAAGGACTGTTCCGGTGACGCTAAGCACTTTACGCGTACTCAACGACCCCCAAAATACTATTTCATCGATTTTGGGATTTCTCGGCGTTACGATCCGGCAAACTCCAACCCCAAGGAGATACCGATTTGGGGAGGCGACAAAGATGTTCCCGAGTTTCAGAATTCCAACGAGCCTTGCAATCCGTTTGCCACTGACATTTTCTATATCGGTAACTCTATTAGATTGGACTTCATCCTGGTAAGTTGCCTGTCTTACCCTATGGCAACATAGTATCTCTCCGTTGATCCGTGATTCACAGGGAAAGCGAGGCTTTGAGTTTATGAAGCCCTTGATTGTCAGCATGATCCAGGCAGACCCCGGCAAGCGCCCCAAAATCGATGAGATTGTCGCTCGATTCGACGAAATCCGGCGTGGGCTTGGTCGGCACAAGTTACGCTCACGTGTTGTGGATGTTGACGAGGACATATTCGAACGGGTTGTTCGCACTACTTCCCACTGGAAGCGTCGGATTTGGTTTGTTGCTAGAAGGATACCGGCTATACCTAACCCGCCATCCTAGGTGTGCTTGTCTATTGTCTTGGATACGTATTTCGTATGGATTTCAGATCTGTGTTGTGTTTACTGTTCGTGACGGGCAATTCCGGAGAGACGATTTTCCTGACGTATGTACTGGCGCATCGTCAACTTATAAAAGCAGCTGAAATCTTTCCCAATGGTATGTACTCGACTCGCTCTCACAAAAAAAAAAGCGTTCAAATGTGAGAGACTAATCGAAAGATGGCAAGTCAACGAGTATCCGAATGAACGTAGGTATCATGGCTTTCACTTGGAGATCGTCTGGGGACCGCCAGTGTCTTCGTGTCTGAATTGATTTCACACTGGAAAAGTCTCGGAGATCGCAAACGATAAGGGCAGACGTCATCAACCATAACTCACTGTAGTTGACAGTTGGTCAGGTCGAGATTCATCCCGACCTTCTCCTATCGTCGGGTAGCTCCGGATGAAATACAAGGATGCGACCGTGTTTTGGGCATCTTGGTCCATATGGCAGAAATTGTGTAGCGAAGGCGGCAGACTGACAATCACAGGCTTCATTTCGGCAGCCAAGTGAGAACAAAGAACGAACTTTGATGTGAGAGTCATGTGAACTTGCCCGTGCCGCAATCCAGATCGATCGTTATGCGTAACGCAGGTACTGTGATAAATTCCTAGATCGAAGATCGGTTCGACGAGTGACGTAGCCCTCTATGCGTTGCGTGTGCGCACGCATACACTGCGAGCCTTGATGGTGACCAGAAAATGTACCCTCTTCTCCGACCGTTTTGGGGTCGGTGGTGCACCGGAAACGCGTGCTGGGTGCCACAATGCAGAGTAACGTTTCCATTCGCCAAAGCTTCACACAATTGTGACAGGCGATGACGCGCCGATCCAGGGATGGAGACCTGAGGAAAGGTCCTGGTGAGTATTCAAACCAGGCAAAGGGCACGTCAATACTGTTAGGAATGGAAGACAAACCGGGAATTGGGACGCACGATAGGCAGATGGAAGACACGTTTGAATGTCTGAGTGCTGGATACGAAGGTTAGTTGTGCAGAAGAGGAGGGAAACGCAACAGGGTACGCTGCTGTCGCTGATGTAGTAGTAGACTCGAACCCCAACACACGGTCACGGACAGGAGCGAGAAAGGCATAGATGGGATCACAGCCAACCTTGTCCACACCAATGACAGTGATACCCGCCTGCTCTGTGAGTGTGATAATGGGTTACTTATCATGTTCCTGCAGTTAACGAGGTTTCTCCGAGAAATCCACAGGTGATGTTCTCCTGGCCGGGTGGCTACGGAGCAGCCAAAGTTCCTGCATGGTCAAACAGGGACGTGCCTTTAGCAACATGGATCACAATGGATGGAGGAACTGGGAAGAAGAATACTGGAGGTTCAAATTGCGAGCCTGAGAGGACGTCTAGGGCCTGCCTAGGTGATATTGATGAGAATCAACCGCCTATAGTCACGGTACTAATGTAGACTAGCTTTTTGGGAGCAGCGACTGCCAGGGAAAATTGACGAAAAAATCGCCAGCGTTGCTGGCAAACAATACAGGAGTTGGTACAAGTAAGGGACAAAAAACATGTTCTGGTCCATAAACGTGGCAGCCGGTCGAACAGGTTCTCGGCGCCCACCAACGCCATCAAGTATCGCCGGCCTTCGACGAACGCTGGCTGAGTTCTGTGTCCGCTTCTCCGAATCCAGTTATCCCTGACAACACGGTCGTCCTGCAAAAAGCTGACTCATATTCTGTCTGCACGTCATGTGCATCTCGAAGCCCGACTTTGACCACAATCAAGAGAGGCGTCAACACCTGTCAGACACGCGACAGGACATGAGCATTGGTAAAAAAAAGAGAGAAACAAGAGAGCCGTCACCGCGAGCTGGCAAAAAACATTGATAACTGAAAACGTTGATGGGACGTTGTTGGCATAGAGTCCTAGCATGATAATGGTTGCTCCCACAAAGAGGCCGCCCGATCCGACGATGATGTTTGCCACTAAAGTGTACCAGTTTTGCATTGAATGACCTAGCAGCGCGATTTTGTGGCTCATCCACCAAAGGCGGATAGCGATGGCCAATGTAAGCGAGACGTTGATGATGATATCCAATGCCCACCCGGCCAATGCAAGACGAGTGACCAACGAGTCGTAAACGTCAAGATTGGGCTTCATGATGAATAAGGTGACTGATGCATATGCAATCGCTGATAGGTAGAAGTGAGCAGTAGACTACTGCCCGGCGGTGTGCCCTACCTATGTGCGCAGCCTGCACCAGTATCTATGAGACATGTGAGCAGAGCACGACGTACGTGCTCGGAAAACTGGCTTACAGGAACCACCATAATTCCCCAGTCGCAATGATGGTACACGACACGGAAACGCCAGATCTTAGCAAATGCAAAAGTGAGCACGAGGGGAGGTACCGCTAGAATTAGATACTTGCCAAAATGATATTCTGCATAAAGACCTATAAATTCAATTGGTTGTACCCATGGCTCACACGAATTGCATACTGAAGTGATATAAAGCACGTCCTTGAGGGCGCCCAGCGGCGTCGGTATAAACCAGTAAGTGTTAGCATAACCTGGCACGTCGGGAGGGGCATATACGAATACATCCAGCAACTGCCGAAGGGATACTGCCATGTGGGCAGTACACAGAAGGAAAATGATTGTCGACGCCATGACCAAGAGCCTGCAGATGAACACTTGTTGATATGCTTCCCGAGCTATAGGTTCAAACTCACCAATGTTGATGGCGGTGCAGCAGGACGAACATGCAGTATCCGTAGATGGTACAGCTAGAAGTCTTCCTTGGGTAGGTTTACCTGAAGGAGAAAGAGAAACTTACTTAAAACCTGCCGGATCTTCAGGCTTCAGTCGTATTCGCTAATCACGGTGACACACGTACCATATAAGATACTCTCCATGCATGTCCCAATGATGGATGATGTAGCGGGTGTGGCCATGGTCGGGTATGGCCGCCAAAAGGGTCGATTATTCCTGGCGCCGCCCTGTGTATGTATACATAGGTACTGATAGGCTGATAGGGGTTGAGTGAGAACATTAAATAGGGCAAAAAAAGTTGTTTGACTTACCGAGGCCCCGATCAGTGATTGTCACACAGATCCGGAGTTTTTAAAAAACTATTCGACTGGACACATTTTCGCCGAGGCATGAAAGTGTTCAAGAGTTCACTTCCCGCACCTGATGGATTCAAAAAAACAAGGCCAAATAACCATGGATACAGGACGCCTGCAGATCGCGCACCTGATGATCAAGGCCTGATGCTGACTGACCGCCGCTTGATACTATGTTGACCATATACGGGGCTTCTGAAGCGACCTCAGGCAGTGGCTATTGTCGACTGCTCCGTGCGAGGATGTGCAACGTTCCGAGTCATTGACAGGTTGGAGCGAGATCCGGAGGCCCGTGATTCGGATCATTTGATTACTGTATAATACCTGCAACATGACAGCCTTGTTCCGCCCAACATATTATATTTACCGAATCCTTCCCCTCTTCACTTGACGACTAAACGACAGTCTCCTAAACGTCCGAGTGGTCTACAGGTGTTCCTGAACCCGAAGGATTCAGGTGTAGGATGGAGAAAAGCGTGCGACGGACCAGGTCAGACAACTGCCTTTCGAGGGTGGTGTCTTGGTTTTCCGGCTTTAGATTAGGCGTAGAAGGGATCAGGTCAGACAGCTGCCTGTCGAGGTGACTTGGGGTTTGTGAATTCAGTCAGCTGATCTGAGTTGACCTCGGCTGTACTGTCTCGCATGACGTTGGACCATCGCGTGATCGACTCAAGATCTTGGGATCGACATTGGGGACACGACGAAGGATGCAGCGAGAGGCGCGCATTTGCGGGAGGATAGGTCGGGGTTGGCGAAGTACTCATCGTTGTTGGAAGACGAGGTAACGAGGGGCAAGAGGAGGTGCGTCGACAGTAGCATCGAGGAGGTAGCATGTAGCCGTTTCCAACGCTTGAGAATGGACGAGGGCGAGGTGGCGCTATAGCATGACGAAGAGATGTCGTTGTCCGTGTTCGCAGCCACAAGGGCGCAAGGGCGCACGAGAGACGAGGAGGCGGCGTGATCGCGCTGGTCAAGCGCATTTGCGCCTGAGGCGATGAGAAGGCTGATAGGCAGGTAAGCAATCTTGAGCGAGGGGATGCGGCGTTTGCGTCCGTGACAAATTCGATCTAGAAGTCGCAGAGTCTGTTTTTCTTTCTCACGCGCCTCTGCCGTTGTGGGTTCAAGAGGGCCCAGAGGGTGTTGCCCTGACGTCGACCGCACATACCAAGGAAGCATCCACCGCAACGCTCGCCGAAAGTGTTGACGTTGCAAATGGACGTGTTGTTGCTTCAGGTGTTCAGTGGCAGAAGACGGCGGTGGTGATGCATGGAAGGAACGAGGTCGGGTCAGCATCGGCGGAAATTGGACAGAACGAACCATAGCATACGTCGGTTGTTGGGTGCAGGGTGACGTTTCCGTGGGATCATAGCTCGTTTACCCTCACACGTATTTCGTATGGATGCAAAGAAGATTCAGTGTAAGTGAGAATTTGGTCCACGAATCGCATTGACCGAGACATGCCAGCACCCACGGAGATGGCTGCAGCCTTGACAACCTTTAGTAAGTAACCAGCACGGAGATGAACAAAAATGAGAAACTGACTCGCATGCTACGTGGGACATCAAAAATACTACAAGATCGACTCTGACCTCCGTCTCCTAGTCTGGTGACCAGACCGCCTACGCTTTGGAAGTGGATCACTACGGCCAACCGCTCGCTCGGTACCCGAGGAACAAAGTGCGCACATGCAGTAAGTAACTCCTACTACCTACCCTCAGCTCGCACCTCACCGCTGAATTCTAGGGTATACCCTCCTCACATTCACACCAAAGAATCTCTACAGGCAATTCCGTCGGTGAGCCAAACGTCCCTGTCACACCCATGCTCGCCGTCCCTGATGCAGCCTTACAGAATAGCCAACCTCTACTTTCTGTCATCCAAAGTGAGCACGGCCCACGCGCCAATTGTCCCAATCTTGTCCTAACGCGTCGCAGTCTTTCCCATTTTTAGAGGTTCAGCCGCGACCGCCTGTGTTCCCATCCTCGTCACCGCCATCGGCGGCGAGGGCTACCGCCGCGCCAAGCTCGATGAAGAAGTCAACACCTCCGTCGTCACTCGTCTTGGTCAGTGGCGCAACGTTGATCCCCATCCGTGGTAGCGACTCCTACAGGCAAACGTGCCAGGCAAGTCCCCAAGGGCGTCCAAAAGCTGCGTGAAACGGAAGCCGGTGAGGGTATGAGTATAGTGCAAGGGCGTCGAGAGAGACAGGGTCAGCGCGTGACTACTGTCGACGCCAACGAGAGTGTAAGTTGGTCTCGGGAGGTCCACAGGGGCTCGGGAGACATCTCGAGGTCATCGCTAGCATGGAAAGACATCGATATACACTACAGACCCTTCGACATCTGCTCGATTCACAGTGTTGTGTATGGAGAGGCATGGTGACGCCGGAAGGACGTTCGGACGCAGTGATGCCGGAGGAGCTCGTGCGCAAGCTGACGTTGCTCAAGGATGTGATGGTCTCCGTGCTCTCATGGACGTTCAAGAACCGGTACACAGACGGCCCAAGATGGTCAAGGATCTCGCGGACCAGTGCTCGATGCAGGCAGGACATGTCATTGCGTTATTTTGCACACCGTACTCGGCAAACGGCACGGTCAGTCCGGGCGCCCGTACTATCTGGAATAGAAGCCCGAGTCGCCGGACGATTGGTGGGATGTCGGGTTCCCGTTCGCTAGAAAGAACAAGGACACGAGGTAACCGGGACGGTATGCGCTGCTCAAGACGCTCGAGTTTAACAACCCGCAGATCGTGCACACGCCGCGGCTTGCGTCGGGAATCGATCTCAGAGGGCGCCGTCGAGTGGTCAGCGGGAGTATTGCTCGGGACGACGGCACTCGTGTACTGGAAGCGATTGAGATGTTGCATCGGGCGGGGATCAAGCTTTTGATTCTTACGGGTGAGTGAGCCGTAGCTGGGACTGAGGTTTATACTTGACGCATGAAATGTTAGGTGACAAGCAGATCGAGTTCTGCTGTAACCTGCTCAAGAAAGATATGGTGACCATGATCCTTTCCGCCAACTCTTCAAAGGAACGCGTGCGCAGATCGAAGCGACAAGACTCGCGGGCGTATGTTGCGAAGAGCGCATATGCTCACCCACACGTCATGATCAACGGTTACGTCAAAAAATGTCAGAAAAACGATGAGGGTGTCGATCAGCGACGGCGCTCGACTGTGGGCTGCTGGGCCACGAAGGCTTGCAGGCCGCCACGTCCGCCGAGTATAGTGACAAAGTGCACGAGCAGTGTTCGTATCAGCGGATCGAGTAGTAATTTTTTTACAAGGTGCGTCTGCTTCTGCCGAGAGTTCCTGGAAGGTTGTTTCACCTTTTGGGAGAGTAGTGTACCTTTGTAGGCTTGTTAATAGGAGGTATACCCCTATAGAATGAATAGGAGTTAATAGAGTATAAAAGGAGCTTCGCACGGTCATCGCAGTGTGGCTGAGTTAGCGTGTACACTGCCGCATTCGCGCAGTCTCCAAACCCATCGAAACGGTCGCAGTCGATTGATTTTACTCCCGTGCTGGCACTCGGAAGACCTTCAAATACCACCAAATGGCTTCGCTGTTTAAGCGACAACAACAACCAGACAACGACAAGGACGACAACGACAACGATGCTCAGATCGACTCTGACCTCCGTCTCCGCACGGTCCGCACGGCAGCGTCAACCATCGCAGAGTCCATTCGCTCAGAGCTGCGCGCACAGAGGAGAGCAACAAAGAGAAGGCTCTTCTTTAGAAAAGACAAGCGTCCAAAGACCGCAGACTCGACCGTCTCTGAAGCACCGACGAGCGCTCAGATACCCGGTCAGCGTAGAAATGTATATGTCAATACCCCTCCCTCTGCAATGGAAGTAGATCACTACGGACAACCGCTTGCTCGGTATCCGAGGAACAAAGTGCGCACGAGCAGTGAGTAACCCCAACCAATTCGTACCCTCTCGCACCTCACCGTTTCTAGGGTATACCCTCCTCACGTTTCTACCCAAGAACCTCTACGAGCAATTTCATCGGTGAGCCAAACGTCCTCGCCACACCCCACGCTCGCTGACACCGCTTCTCAGAATAGCCAACATTTACTTTCTGTCCTTGGTCATCATCCAAAGTGAGCAACCGCTCATCCTTCCATCCTCACTCTAATGCGTCACAGTCTTTCCCGTATTTGGAGGTTCAGCCGCGACCGCCTGTGTTCCTATCCTCTTCATCCTCGTCGTCACCGCCATCAAGGACGGCGTCGAGGACTACCGCCGCGCCAAACTCGACGAAGAAGTCAACACCTCCGCCGTCACCTGTCTCGGTCAGTGGCGCAACCTCAATCAGCCTCTCGATCCCCGTCCATGGTACCAGCGACTCTTGCGCATAAACGCTCCCGGAAAGCTCTCCAAGGGCGTCCAAAAGCTCCGCGAAAGGGAGGCCGGCGAGGGCATGCGCATAGTGCTTAGCAAGGGTGTCGAGGGAGACAGGGTCAGCATGAGCACCGCAGATCCAAACGAGAGTACGTTCAGTCTCGGGAGACCAATGGGGGCCGGCGGCAGACATCTCGAGGACATCGCCAGCGTGGACTCACATGCGTACCCTCCAGGATTGCCCTCCGCGACCGACGAAGTCGGAACTTGGGCTCGCAACAAGTCGCTCTCGGCGTACCAGCAAAGCGTACGTTCCCGGACCTCGCTCGGGGTCATCGACTGGAAACGGAGGACCAGCGGGGCAGCCAAATGGGAGAGGACTCTTTGGAAGAAGCTGGAGGTGGGGGACGTCGTGCTCCTCATGGAGAACGAACAGGTCCCGGCGGACGTCGTCGTGTTGTCGACCTCGGATCCGGACGGCCTCTGTTACCTCGAGACCAAGAACTTGGACGGAGAGACCAACTTGAAAGTCCGCAAAGCCGTCCAGGCGACTTCATCGATCCTCTCCGAGGAAGACATTGAGAAATCGTCCTTTGTCCTCGAATCGGAGCCACCCCACCAGAATCTGTACCTGTACAGCGGGGTGCTGCGCTTCACCGACCCCACCACCGGGGACACGCGAAAGGAAGGCGTCACGATCAATGAACTGCTCCTTCGTGGTTGCACGGTACGGAACACTGCCTGGATCATCGGTCTGGTCGTCTTTACCGGCCCCGACACCAAGATCTACTTGAACGGAGGTCTGACACCGTCAAAGCAGTCCAAGATCGCAAAGGAGACCAACTTCAATGTCATCGTCAATTTTGTTGTCCTGTTCATTCTCTGTGCTATCGCTGCAGTAGTTTATGGTATATTGGATGGTCTGCCGGACACGAGTATCAAGATATACGAGCCGGGCGTTGATGCGACCACCTCTTCTGCGCTCAACGCGCTCGTGATATTCGTGTGCGTCTGCTCCCATCTCCACCCTCACACCCAACTAAAACACGACTTTGCAGCACATGCCTCATCGCGTTCCAAAACATCGTCCCCGTTTCTCTCTTCATCTCAATCGAAATCGTCAAGACGATCCAAGCCTACTTCATCGCGCAAGACGTTGACATGTACTACAAACCATTCGACGCCGCCTGCGTCCCCAAAAACTGGGGTATCTCGGACGACCTCGGCCAAATCGAATACGTCTTTTCGGACAAGACCGGCACACTCACGCAAAACGTCATGGAGTTTCAAAAGTGCTCGATACATGGAGTTATTTACGGGGAGGGCGTGACGGAGGCGCAGCGCGGTGCTGCGACACGCGAAGGACGCGCGGATGCAGTGGAGCCGGAGGAACTTACGCGCAAGCTGGCTGCGCTCAAGGAGGCGATGGTCTCTGCCCTCTCGCGGCTGTTCAAAAACCGGTACGCACAGGCCGACAAGCTCACGCTCATCTCGCCTAAGCTGGCCGAAGACATATCGGACCGCAGCTCGACACAGGCTGGACACGTCATCGCATTCTTTCGCGCACTCACACTGTGTCACACCGTGCTCGCTGATCGGCCCGACAACTCCGGGCGCCCGTATTATCTGGAATACAAGGCAGAGTCGCCAGATGAGGCGGCGCTCGTCGCGGCTGCGCGGGACGTCGGGTTTCCGTTCGTAGGCAAGAGCAAGGACTCGGTCGACATCGAGGTGATGGGTCAGCCGGAGCGGTATACGCTATTGAAGACGATCGAGTTCAACAGCACGAGGAAGCGAATGAGTGTCATCGTGCGCACGCCAGACGGAAAGATCGTGCTGTACTGCAAGGGTGCTGATTCGGTGATTTTCGAGCGGCTCGTGACGGGGAACGATCCGGAGCTGAAGGAAAAGACGAGAAAGGACACGGACACGTTCGCGAATCAGGGTCTGAGGACGCTGTGCATCGCGTATCGCGTGTTGGACGAGGACGAGTTTTTGGTGTGGCAGCGGACGTACGACGCTGCGACGACTGCGACGGAGAACAGGGAAGAGGAGGTGGAGAAGGCGGCAACGAGCATCGAGCGGGATTTGGTGTTGCTTGGGGCGACGGCGCTGGAGGATAAGCTGCAAGAGGGTGTACCAGAGTCGATCGAGATGTTGCATCGGGCGGGGATCAAGTTGTGGATTCTTACTGGTGAGTGGGCCCAGAGGCTCAACAAGAGGTTTGCATGCTGAACGCTTGCCATTGCTAGGTGATAAGCTGCAAACGGCCATCGAGATCGGGTTCAGCTGTAACCTGCTGAAGCAAGACATGGAGATCATGATCCTGTCCGCAGACTCACCCGAGGGTACGCGCGCCCAGATCGAAGCCGGGCTAAACAAGATCGCGTCTATATCTGGCCCACCGTCGTTGAATCCGAGCAAGCAAAAACAACAACTACGGGGCTTCGTGCCGGGCGCGCAGGCCGCGTTTGCGGTCGTCATCGACGGGGGAACGTTGACGCACGCGCTCATGGCCGAGCTCAAGCCGATGTTTCTCAATCTTACGACGCAGTGCGAGACAGTGGTGTGTTGTCGGGTATCGCCGGCGCAGAAGGCGTTGACGGTGAAGTTGGTGCGTGTTTTGTGTTGTTGAGGGTGCATGATGCTCACTCACGGGTCACGCAGGTCAAGGAGGGTCGCAAAGCGATGACGCTGTCGATCGGCGACGGTGCCAATGACGTGGCGATGATCCAAGAAGCCAATGTCGGCTGTGGGTTGTTGGGCCACGAAGGGTCGCAAGCTGCCATGTCTGCGGACTATGCATTTGGCCAGTTTAGGTTCCTCACAAAGTTGCTCCTCGTACACGGGCGGTGGTCGTATCAACGGATCGCGGACATGCATAGTAATTTCTTTTACAAGGTGCGTTTTGTTTGTTTTGTCGTTTCGTCATTCCTTCTGACGAGAGTTCTTAGAACGTCATCTTTACGTTGGGCACCTTTTGGTTCCTTATCTATTGCTCGTACGTAATCATCTCTTCCATGTGATGATGACGATGGTGACGATTTTTTCCAGCTTCGACGCTACCTATTTGTATGACTACAGTTTCATCCTGTTCTACAACTTGGCGTTCACATCTCTGCCGGTCATTGCTCTGGGTGGTAAGTACTTTGGACTGCCTCTGTATGGCGATGCGTCATCCTGACGGTCTTTCTTCTTTCACAAGCCTTCGATCAAGATATCAACGCGAAAGCCGCCTTGGCATACCCCGAGCTCTACATCCGAGGCATTCGTGGTCTGGAATATACTCGCATCAAGTTTTGGTCATACATGCTTGATGGACTTTATCAATCGATCGTCGTGTTTTACATTCCGTATCTCGTCTGGTCGCTCGGTCTCGCTACGTCGTGGAACGGCAAGGGTATAGATTCGTTGGCTGATTTCGGTACGACGGTTGCGGTCGCTGCTATTTTCGCTGCGAACGTGTTCGTTGGAATGAACACTCACTAGTGCGTTTTCTTTACGCTGTTGGGAACGAATTGTGACTCATTGATGCACCTCTCCACACAGTTGGACGTTCATCATGTGGATCGTCGTCATCGGATCATCGCTCTTGTTGTTACTGTGGCTCGTCATATACTCATACCTCCCCGCCAACAACTTTTTCTCGACGACAGGCGCGTTTATCGAAGAGGTGTCAGTTCTGTTTAGCAACATCACGTTTTGGGCGACAGTCGTGTTTTCAGTGATTGTCGCGTTGGGTGAGTACGACTCAAGTCGAGCTCATGCGGGTGTCTGATCCTTCCCCCTCGCTCAGCACCTCGATTCCTGTACAAGTACGCCTCATCGGCGTACGCACCCCTCGACAAGGACGTCATCCGGGAGATGTGGGTCGGCGGGGACCTGAAAGACCAGTTGGGCATCCGACATCGCAAGGCGTCCAAGAACAAGTCCACATCCGACCTCGAGATGGCACCCATGTTTCGAGAGCCGCACGCAAGGTCGGCCTCGGAGGTGAATCTGTCTCAAGTGTACGAGCCTACGCAGGTAGGACTGCCTATGGCAGGATCGTACGAAAACGAGAAGAGGGCAGGGTCGTCGCCTGAGAAAGGCACGCCTTCGCCGTCTGGATCGTTGCCGCTGATCCACATGGGATCGTCTCCTTCGCCCGAGATGATAAAGGGAATGGAGGGTGGTGAACCACATAGTGCGCCGTTGTCTGGGTTGTCGTATTATTCGCCCGACGACATTCGGGAGTCTTGGTCAATACCGCCTTACGGGTCTCCGGATGGAGATGTGAAGGAGGTGGAGCCGCCGTCGGTACCTGAACCGTCGTATACGCGCGAGTCGTATGAGATGCAGGTTGGGCAGGGCTCGGCGCTGTCGCATTCGCGGCCTGGATCTGGGTCTGGGTTAACAGGGTACTGGATGCAGGACACGCGTAATCAGGAGCGGGTCGGGTCGAGACCGAACAGCATGCAATCGTGGGCGGGTGGTCGGGCCTTTTGAGTGCGGGAGAGAGGTGTGTATCATAGCTGTGCACTGTTGCGCGAGCGTGGGGGGACGGATCTGACACACGTTAACTTGTTGTACTTGCTTTATCATGATTGTCTTTTTTCTTTTACTTTCCCTTGTTTCTCTAGCTTATTGCCGTTTTCACTCTGACCTTTTTTTTGTTTTGGGCGTCGGAGCGATTCCGTGCACTACATGTTCTGAACAGTATTTTTCCTACAGCTACAGCTATACGACAGGACGGGATCGTTTTGATATGGACCTATTAGTTAGCTACAGTAGATATCATAATTTAAGGCTTTCCCTTTTCACTCGTCTTGGTCGTACTGCCAGAGGAGTCAGCAAGACAAGACTCGGAATTGTTTGAACGAGGAGATCGAGAACGAGGGTCCGCGCGGTCCCGGGCCGCTTCTTGACACCTTGGAGGGCCCTGAATCGCGAACAGCTCATTGCGCGCCCTAGATCTATGGGGAGACTCGGACGACGGAATTAGTATCCTACACTATCGAAGCTTTCATTCATTCAACTGGTGCGAAGATCTGTGGGTCCGTGTTTGCCCCGGTCGCTGGTCAAAGTTCAAATTTCAAACCGCAGTCACGGTGTTGCCAATGATGTTACGTTACCGCTTAACGATGATTCAATGGCAACCCTCACACAACTTCACTTCTGTGAGAAGTTTTGGTGGCACGTACAGTAAGTAACCTGGACTCGGGTTATCGAATTACGAATTGCGAACCGAGCGTATGGGAACGATGCAGAGTCCAGGCCCAGGCCTCCCAAGGTTCGTGGTCTCTGATTGGAAGATTGGGGCCCTTTTTCTGATTCCCTCCACAGAACAGTGACGTTGTTTTGACATAAACGGCGAGACCTGTGGCGCCCCCTCTTTCCAGTGGGGTACATAGGAAACATGCCACAGCGCCACAGCCAGAATTTGCCACACCCATCATGATGGCGGCGACCCGGAGGCTCGATCCGAGTCGCTCGCCAACCTTGGAGGCTATTCGAACTTTGGCACTGAACGCTGCCCACCTCCCTTGCGTAAGTTGTATTTTCGTCCGAGTTTGGATGCTTGATAAGTACTAGTTTATGATCAAGTGGTACGTACTTCCATCACATCTTCCTCCAAGTGCGGTACGTTCACAGGACGATGAGAATAGAATGCTATGTTCCAGGGTTTCAACCCGATGGACTATCCTCTGAGCGATAGAAACGCCATCGAGCTGGCTGGCTAGTCCGTCCTTCTTCGTGTTCTTCGGAAAGAACCGTGCGGCGTGAAACGTGTTGTCGAAATCAGTACTAGTGACGGCATGTTTCCGCCGAGGGTTTCGGTTCTTCTCCGGCTAAACGACCAAACACCTAGTTATAGACAACGTTACGACTCCCCGTCGTTTATTTCCGTCTTGGGTCAGTGACTACACTCTTCGTTGTTCTACGTATGGGACTGAAGAATCCATCAAAACGAGCGGGGTCTGTTTATATGGATATATTTGGTACGAGCGATATTAAAATAAGTAAGCAACACAGTGATGGTAATTGTTCAAAATAGCACGGCGGTCACTGCGGCCATTAACCATCGTGGCTGAAGAGTCCTCAGGCTACCGGTGATATATAAGCTTGGCTGGCGCTTAATGGGCGGAACGTTGCATACTCCTTCGCCTTCTCCTCCAGCCAGTCCCCACCTGTGACTCGACTCGACTCGGCCCCGTGTCTTCTTCCGAGGTGTTCTCACACGCGGCCTGGAAATGCTCACCCATGATATTCCTCTTAATAAGGCAGAGCTCCTGTCGGTGATATTGGAAGCGATCCTGTATGGTAAGCCTTTTTATGGATGATTCACGAGCCTAACGATACTGAACCATTCCTTTGCTAAGGGTTCTCACTGTTGATGTTCGCTGGTACGATCTGGGTGCTTGTGTTTCGAAAGTCCACTCAGCAAGTGAACCGAATAATGTTGACGGTGTCATGCATGTTGCTGTTTCTGAGTACGGTGGTGTGTATTCTTCTTCCATTTGAGACGCTGCAGTTAAAGGTTGATTTCTGGGATGTCTACAGCACCTCGTAATCCATATCATAAGGGTCATGGAGGGCCTGATATTGTACGGAGACTCGTACCCAGGAGGCGTTAATGCATTCTTTGGGAACACGCTGCAATGGACGTTCATGTGGGCAAACTATGTATATATTGCACAGTCTCTCCTAGGGGACTTGGTTGTCGTATGTGTCTTTTTTTTCGAGATGGATGTTCGCCGCTAATTTCATTGTAGATATACCGCTGCTACATGGTGTGGCAATCTTACCTCATCATAGTTTTGCCTGTACTCCTCTGGTGTGGAACCTTCGGTTCGTGTATGCAGTGTGGTTCGAGGCGATTGAGACATTGACGTTTCTAAAGTATGCGCCGTCGAGGGAGTGCGCGCCGCAACTACAACAATCGAAGGAGGGATTTTTGCTGGAACCCTTGCGCAATGGATCGCAGGGTTTTGGTCAATGGCATTATCGACAAATTTGTTGACCACTGGTAGGGTCGTTACATTTTGATAGAGGCCGAGTCTTTCTGAATTGTTTTTCGCGTCACTGTCAGGACTATTGGCTTGGCGAATTTGGTGGGTCGACCGCCAGTCCAGGAGGCTACGCGCCCACCAGAAATCTCACCTGCGACATATTCTACGCGTTATTCTGGATGCTGGCATGATTTACTCCCTCACCCTTCTTGCGGCGATGATTTGCTATCTGGAGAAAACGAACGGTCAATACGTGACTCTAGATATGGTCAGTTGCTCGTTAATACAGTATGAGGAGAATAGTTTTGCTGACAACCACCTTTGTATTTTTATTTATTTATTTTTCCATTAGGTCACGCCCATCATCGCTATAACGTTTTACATGGTCATCATCCGCGTCGGATTGCACAGGCCCAGTGGTCAGTCGTCGAGCGCACTTCCGTTTGAACAGCATTCGTCATCTGGACAGAGCGCCAACTTGAACAAGGACAGGAGAGGGGGAATACCGGTACGGGTCACGACACTGACACAGACTGAGAGCAACGTCGAGCACGATGCAGGATATCATACGCCCTTAAAATTGATGGAATCGATTCCCCCGATTCCCCACGATACCCGACTGCGGGACGAGATCAAGTTGGAGGGCGTCAGGCTGTCCATTTGATCATTTGTTGGCCTATATGATGAGTGGTTGTACCCCAAGATGAGTAACGATAGATGTATATCACTTCTTGACTTGCACGACACTTTGACTCGTAGTTTTCAAAACGTGCTACAGGTTCTCAGACTCTAGCTTTGTATTGTTAGCAGCACATAATCATACTTTACGACGAACTACCTATTTGATCCTGGTTATCTGATAGCCCTGCTCACCAACTGAAGGGTTTTGTAGGAAACAATCATAGGGTAAAAATGCTGCGGCGCTCGGCAGACTACTGTGCCGTGGGTCCGGTGCGCCTTTGCTGCAAGATCGACGTGCGTTTGGAGCGTGCGACAGCGTTTAATACACCCGCTGTGTAATGTGTTTTTACGTCTGTGTCCGAATGGCTCGGGAGGAGGAGGGGGTCGGAACTGCGTATACCTATGCTTGTCTTCGTTTAGTAAGTACTATCCTCAATCGGCCGAGACGGAGTTTGTGCTGATATAATTGGTTAACCAATTACATAAGTTCATTGTGGCGTCAGTACTTCCACCGTACCGCGCAGAATTTCAACATTTCGAGAAGAACAGGTTTAGAGTCGAAGCACGGCCTCCATTACGCATCAGATTCATAATGGCAAACACATACGAGGCGACGTATGTCACATATCGAAATATAGAGTGGGCAACCCTAACCTGCTTCCTACAGTCCGAGTTTTTGACCAAAAAAGCATATGTCAGCATCTGATTCGTTGCCAGTGCTGGAGGCACTGTCGAGCACCTCTTTATTAGCTCACCTTCATATGTACTACATACTACCAAGTGGTTCGATGAAGGTTGATGATCATTGGGTGTCAAATTCTTCCGTCCGACAGGTGTGGTTTTTGGGGCCTCCTCATTAACCACAGGACGATGCATCAATCCTATGCTTCGTCGTATGGTTCAGTGCGGTTTTAGACGGAGTGTGGTCGAGTAATAATGTTCGTCATCAACTTCTCGCCGCTTTTCCCGGGCTAATGTGTCGTGAAACGCGTAGTACTCACCTCATGGCATGTTCCCGAGGGTTTCAACAGCATACCCCCGGCTGAACTATAGATGCGGTACCAATCACTAGATAATGCACCTCGGATGACAACACACGCTGCTTTTTACCCTAATCCAGCTGGAGGATAGTAGTTCCCATCTACAAAGGTAGAGCTACACGGCAAACAGGGTCCGTTTCCTACCTTTGGAACAAGAGGTTGCAGAAACTGGTAAACATTGCAAGGCGGTCACGACGGCGATCAAATATTGTGGCTGAAGGTGATATGGATCATGGGGAGTGGGGCAAGTTGCCCATCGTTCTACTCTTGCTTTCGACCCCCGCCCGCGCTCATCTCGCATTGGCATCGTGTCCGCGCGCTGTGGAAAATGGTTGCTCACGACATCCCTCCCAAAAAGGCAAAGCTTCATATTGGAAGCTATCCTGTACGGTAAGATATGTTACCAATGATTCTCAGTAAAAGCGTACTTACCTGCCGTGGGTCCAGGGTTCTCGCTAGTATTGATGTTCTCAGGAACGATCTAGGTACAACCGAACCTCTCAAATCCCATACCTATTTGGAAAGCAGTAGTCGCCGAACCATGGTTTAGATTCTCAAGGGTGATGGAGGATCTGATATTGCACGCACACTTCTCCCCAAGCGGTCCCGATTTCTCGTTTACGAACGTTTTATAATTGACATTCAAGTTCGTGCGGGAGAACTACGTGTTTACTGACAGTCGCTCGTAGAGGACATGGTTGTTGTATGTGTCTTATCCTCTTTTCCGACCCGCACATCCGCACCAATCTCATCATAGATCTACTTATATGCAGACCCTTAGGTAAGAAGACAGTCGTTCCTACTCTTGTAAGGAGATCTACTGCTGTTACGCGGTGTGGCAATCTAAGCTCGTCACAGTCCTCCCTATACTTCTTGGGTGTACAACTCTCGGTTCGTATATGTACGTCTTCAGTGATGGAAAATATTGACGTTTCCGAAGTATGCGCAGGACAGTGTGCTCTTTAGTGGGATATTTGTGGAATGGGTTGCGGGGTCTTGGACAATGGCATTGTCGACCAATCTGTCGTCCACTAGTAGGTCATCAGGTTTTGATGACTGCTGGATCCTTCTGAGTTATCTTTTTCTCTGTTGCCAGGACCGTCGGCTTGGCGTATCTAGTGGGTCGACCACCAGTCCAGGAAGTTGCATAAGAATCTAAATTCTCACCTGCGACTTGTTCTACATATCGGCCTCGATGCTCATCTGATCTACTCGTTCACCCTTATCACGGCGATGATTTGCTATTCAAAGAAAACCAACGGTCACTACATGACTCTGGACATGATCAGCCACCGTTTATCGACATCCTAATTACAAACGAGAATGGTTCTGCTGAAACGACGTACGTACGTGACTTCTCATCAGGCCACGCCCATCGTCGACGTTACGTCTTAGACCATGTATGTCCACCATCCGCGTGATCACGCTGGCTTTATAGGTTCAGTGGCGAGTCGTCGAATTCGTTTCCGCTCAATTAGCGTTCGTCCTCTGGACAGAGCGTCAACTTGAACAAGGACAGAAGAAACGGAATGCGTGCACACTGACAAAGACCAAAGGCGAACAGGTATGGTACATAACACTTTTCGAGATTCCGTCAACCGACTGCGGCACGAGATCAAGCTGGATGGCGTCACGCTAGAAGTGTGAAGTCATTATTTGGTCCAGGATGGATGGTAAGCGATGCATGGGATTTGCACGCTGATGGTTGTATGATGACTTGATCCGTGATTGGTTTTCAATGGATTAGGAATCATGCAAATTCGATTCTTAGACAATCGTCAGCAACTTTGATACTGTAGGACAATTCGTCCCATCATTGTGGACTACAGAGCCACCTCCCCTTGATCCTGCTGATTAAGTAGGGAAAACAAGCAATGGTGACCGGGTGCTGAATATTTGACCACTCATTGCATGAGCAAACCATTCCTCCTCCACTTCCTGGACACCGTTGATTCATATCGAACGTCCGAGATGACCAGGGTGTGGGAAGTGGAGGTGAAGAGTAATTGTCTGCGTTGTCGTATTGTCGTAGTATTCGTCCAAGGATGGATACCTTTTTCACATTGATACCGCCTCCGATGGACTCAGTAGTTTCATGATGCTTGTTTGGAGCTTACGACTGTTTGCTAGTACTAGTGTAGTCACTGACTCATATAGCTTGACACACGCCCACTCGAGTCGGATAGCAACGTGTGCAAGCATCATGATGACCGACTCGCAGGAGGCTGTTCATGGTGGTTAACGCCGCCCGCGTCTCACATACCTGAAGAGGAGTAGCCAACCGTAACCTCCGCACAATCCGAGGCTTTGACCGGAAAAAAATGTGTCGTTCGGTCGCGGCACGGTGCCGCCTGGACCCCTTTGGTTGAATAATTTGGTTCATTCAAATCAACCACTACTATCAGTTGAAATCCCACTGTTGCACTTAAGGATCTGCGTCGTATGTGTGTACTACTTATATATACCAAGTGGTTCGTTGATGGGTCGGCTGATAATCAGCGGCGCCGGATGAGTCTTCTTTCGTATCCCCCCGGGTGCGGGTGAATAATCGTTTGTGTCAACTCATCATGCATCAACGTTCACAGGACGACGCACTACAATATTAATCCTATGCTTCGTTGTCGTGGGATTTCAGACGGAGTGCGGTCCAGTCTTAAGTTGCCGCATCAAGTTGGCTCCGCTTCTCCGGAAGCAATATGTCGTTAAACACGTGGTCATACCCTCGGCGAGTCGCTAAAGCCTTACTAAATCCTGGACAAAGTTGTCACAGCGTTGCGTTACTTTCCACCTTGGCACTTCCTCGTTTCCTCTCGTCCGTCTGCTGGTGCAGCAGAATCCATCTAGCAGGCACAACTACAAACTGAACAAAGTCCGGTCCTATTTGTTACGAGATATTTTCAAATCGGCACTGATATGATTAAAGATCACAACGCGGTCGCTGCGGCTATGAACCATTGTGGCTTCTTACTATATAAGCACGGCGGGCGCTTTAATGAGTTCAAGTTGGGCCACATTGCCTCGAGGCTCATCCTCTTCTACCCTTGCTTTCGCCCCCTGTGGCTTATTCCGCCTCGATACCTACCGCGTTCTTCCTGAAGCGATCTCGTGGTACGCGCGCTCTGGAAAATGCTTGCCCATGATATTCCTCTCGATAAGGCAGAGCTCCTGTCTGTCATACTGGAAGCTATTTTATACGGTAAGATTTGTTATCGATTATTCGTAAGCAAATCTATGCTGAGCCTGTGACGGGTCAAGGTTTCTCGTTATTGATGTTCGTAGGAACGATTTGGGTGCTATCGTTTCGAAAGCCTACTCAGCGAGTGAATGGTAAGATGCTAACGGCGGCATATATATTGCTGGTCCTGAGCACAACGGTGCGCATTTCCATTCTCTCTGACAGCCCGTTAGACATAGAGATCGATTCTTTGGATGTATACAGCATCTCGTGATCCATATCGTAAGGGTCATGGAGGGTCTGATATTGAACGGAAACTCCTACCCGGGCGGTCCCAATGCCTTCTTCGCAAGCGCGTCGCAATGGACGTTCGTATGGGGGAACTATGTATACCTTGCACAATCTCTCGTAGGGGATATGGTTGTTGTGAGTATTGCTTTGCTGGGATAAATAACCACTGCTAATATCATTATAGATTTACCGCTGCTACATGGTGTGGCAATCTAAACTTATCATAATCCTCCCTCTACTACTTTGGTGTGCAACATTCGGTCCGTGTGTGCACGTTCTGAGGTTATTGAAACCATTGACCTTTTTGCAGTAACCGGATTCGCGGCAGTGCACGCTGCATCGGTAGCGACCGAAGGCGTGTTCAATGGGTCTCTTGCGAAGTGGATCACGTCGTTCTGGGCAATGGCATTGTCGACCAATGTTTTGACCACTGGTAAGTCGTTCCGATTTGATAGATTTCGAGACCTTTGTGTAACTTTTACTCCATCCACCAGCTCTCTTAGCTTTCCGGATCTGGTGGGTCGACCGCCAATCCAGAAGGTTTCGTGGTCACCAAAAGTCTCACCTGCTACCTGTTCTACGCATCATCCTTGATTCCGGCGTGATCTACTCCCTCACACTTCTTGCCAGCTTAATTTGCTTTGTAACGCAAACGAATGGTCAATACGTGACTCTTGACATGGTCAGCCCATTGTGCCTCGTTTGCTTGGCATCGAATATGAACGTCTTTTCTATTTTCATCACAGATCCCACCCATCATCTCTCTCACTTTTTATCTGGTCATCGTTCGTACCGGGTTGTATAAGGCCGGTGACCAGTCGTCGAACGCGTTTCCGCTCGGACAGCAATCATCCTCCGAAAATAGCGCCCGCATGAACCGAAGAAATAGAATACGTGTGACGACGTTGACGGAGAACAAGTTCGAGGATGGTATGCATACGCCAGTAAAGTCTATGCCTCCAATTCCCCAGCATGACGGACTCCGGGACGAGGTTGTGATAGGTGGTGTCCCATTGGAGGTGTGAAATCGACTTGGGGCTTGTAGGATAGTATTCAAGTGGTGTTCGACATGACTGCAGTGGTTATATGTATGACTTTTGGACTTCTGGAACATGCTACTTACGAGTTATGCAATGACCAATTGAAAAGGTACATACCTACCCAATCGCCGCTCTACATCCTATTAGTGTAGTACAGCCACGAGCCAAATTTGACCATGCAGTACCGAAGTTTTTGAAACGCCACATTTTGTTCCGCCAGCCAGGACGAGTCACTCAGTGACAGTTGGGGCGACACCGCCCCCTCCCCGCTGTT
Source organism: Leccinum boreale (assembly GCA_038092235.1). Classification (NCBI taxonomy): domain Eukaryota; kingdom Fungi; phylum Basidiomycota; class Agaricomycetes; order Boletales; family Boletaceae; genus Leccinum; species Leccinum boreale. The sequence goes on along the minus strand of JBBPPX010000020.1, from coordinate 38,263 downwards.
CCTCTTTCGGTAACGCTCGGTCATTGGGCGCTCGATGCCCTCTTTTCGGTTATTGAAGACACGGTCGAGGTGAGCTACAACGTTTGGCCATGTTCGTTTCAGGTCCGCGCAGCAGTTATTCTAGTAGAGCAGCTCAAGCGAAGAGATGTCATTACGATCGCCCAAACTGGCGTTGGCAAGAAGCTAACCTTTTGGATTCCACTTTCATTGAATTGAGGTGGGATCTCGATAATCATCATATGTGTGCTGAACGGGCTAGGAATTCGGAACATTGCAGAGTTGAAACGTATTATGACTCATCCTATTAAGTATCCATCGCGAGCTATTATGCATTAGTATGCTGTGCATCATGAGATAGTAAGTAACTATTGAAGTGGTTCGTTGATAGCGGATGATAATCAGCGGATGAGTCTTCTGTCGTTTCCCCCGGGTGAGTTCATTTGTGTCGACTCATCAATGTCCACAGAACGACACATCACAATCCTATGCTTCGTTGTCGTGCGGTGCGGTTTCAGACAGAGTGTCACAGGCCGAGTCATTGATAATAAGTCATCAAGTTGGCTGCGCTTCTCTGCGCTTCTCCGGAAGCAATGCGCGCGAAACATGTGGTCATATCACGGCATGTTCCCAAGGGCGCTCACTAAACGATCGCATCGGGCCGTATCAAATCCTCGACAAAGTTGTCACAGCGTTAGTACTTTCCACCTCGGGCCACAAGGCTCCTCATCCGTCTGCTGATACATACAGCAGAATCCATCTAGCAGACACAAGTACAAATTGAACAATGTCCGGTTCTATTTGGTACGAGAGATTTTGAAATCGGCACTGATGATTAAAGATCACAGGGCGGTTGCTGCGGCGATCAACCATGGCGGCTTCTTTGGAATACATATATATGCACGGCGGGCGCTTATAATTAGAGCATCGCTCCCTCATTTACTCCTCTTGCTTTCGCCTCCCTGTGGCTTATCCCGCTTCAATACCGCGTCTTTCTTGAAGCGATCTCGTGGTACACGCGCTCTGGAAAATGCTTGCCCATGATATTCCTCTCGATAAGGCAGAGCTCCTGTCTGTCATACTGGAAGCTATTTTATACGGTAAGATTTATCATCGATCATTCGTAAGCAAATCTATGCTGAGCCTGTGACGGGTCAAGGTTTCTCGTTATTGATGTTCGTAGGAACGAATTGGGTGCTATTGTTTCGAAAGTCGACTCAGCGAGTGAATCGTAAGATGTTAACGGCGGCATATATATTGCTGGTCTTGAGCACAACGGTGCGCATATCTATTCTCTCGGATAGCTCGTTAGACATAGAGATCGATTCCTTGGATCTATACAGCACCTCGTGATCCATGTCGTGAGGGTCATGGAAGGTCTGATATTGAACGGAGACTCCTACCCGGGCGGCCCCAATGCCTTCTTCGCAAGCGCGTCGCAATGGACGTTCGTATGGGGGAACTATGTATACCTTGCACAATCTCTCGTAGGGGATATGGTTGTTGTGAGTATTGCTTTGCTGGGATAGATATCCACTGCTAATATCATTATAGATTTACCGCTGCTACATGGTGTGGCAATCTAAACTCATCATAATCCTCCCTCTACTACTTTGGTGTGCAACATTCGGTCCGTGTGTGCACGTTTTGAGGTTATTGAAACCATTGACATTTTTGCAGTAACCGGATTCGCGGCAGTGCACACTGCATCGGTAGCGACCGAAGGCGTGTTCAATGGGTCTCTCGCGAAGTGGATCACGTCGTTTTGGGCAATGGCATTGTCGACCAATGTTTTGACCACTGGTAGGTCATTCTGATTTGATAGACTTCGAACCCTTTGAGTGACTTTCACCATACTATCCACCAGCTCTCTTGGCCTTCCGGATCTGGTGGGTCAACCGCCAATCCAGGAGGTTTCGTGGTCACCAAAAGTCTCATCTGCTACCTGTTCTACGCATCGTCCTCGATTCCGGCGTGATCTACTCCCTCACACTTCTTGCCGGTTTAATTTGCTTTGTGACAGAAACGAACGGTCAATACGTGACTCTTGACATGGTCAGCCCATTGTGCCTCGTTTGCTTGGCATCGAATATGAACATCTTTTCTATTTTCATCACAGATCCCACCCATCATCTCTCTCACTTTTTATTTGGTTATCGTTCGTACCGGGTTGCATAGGGCCGGTGACCAGTCATCAAACACGTTTCCGCTCGAACAACATTCGTCTTCCGGAAATAGCGCCCAGTCGAACCGAAGAAATAGAATGCAGGTACGTGTGACGACGTTGACGGAGAACAAGGCCGAGGAGAGGATGTACACGCCAGTAAAGTCTGTGCCTCCAATTCCCCGGGATGACCAACTCCGGGACGACTAGTTGGTGTCCCACTGGAGGCGTGAAATCGACTGGGGCTTGTTGCTGTATGGTATTAGGTGGTACACGAGTAACACGACATCTACGGGAAGTTATGCAATGACCAATTGAAAAGCTACCTTACCTCAGTCCTGCTGGAAGTTTGGAACGGAAAAAAATCTTTGAAAAATTCCTACTCATATAAACATAGCTAAAGTGATCAGAAGAAGGTAATACGTCCGAACTAGAAGATCGGTCAGAGAGACAGAAAGGACGGAAATCACGCAGAGGAAAGCTGCGAAAATTTGTCAAGTCTGATTTTGTGGGTGTTCCAACTCTGACAGCCTAAAAGAGTAAATTTTGAGTGCCGAGCGCCGTTCTTCCGGGGAGTATTTCCCATTTTAGACGCCGCCCGACCTGGCTCACCCCACCTTACTCACTTCCCCCGCCCTCCGAGCCTACCTCGCTCGCCCTCTCATCACTCTCACGTGCATACACTCGCCCTCGCCCGCACCACCGTCTGTGTGCATGGACGCCCGCCCGCCCGCCCGGCCTCGCCCTCCCCACTTGCCCAAAAATTCACGCAGGGCCTGGCTCGGCTTTTTTTTTTGGGGGGGGAGGAGGGGATTAGGCTAGCCGGCACATCACTTGGTCTCGCAGGCTCAGATCTGTCATCCTCGTAACTACTCTACGAGGGTCCCGGAAGCTACACTGACCTGAAAACCGTCAGCGATGCCACAAGCCTGCCATGCACGCAGCCTAGACTACTTATCCGCTGTCTTCTTTGGCATTTTAGGTTGCATTGCATTAAGTTGTCGCGTGGTCTCTTCCAGAAGAGCAGCTGCGCCGACTGTCACAGGGATTGTTCGTTTTGTCACATCAGAAAACACCCCAAAATGGAATGGGTGGGCCGCACCATCACGCATGTACTAGAGTTTTCCATGAAGAACGGCGTTTGGCGACCGCGAAGTCTTGAACTTTTCCTTTCGCTTGTTCACTGAGGTCGAATCTCACTGTCAACGATGACCTGGTTCCCTTGGTCATTCAAGTTGATCATCCCCATGTACACTAAGTTCAACCAGTACACACAGGATGAAGGATATCCTCCTGTTTGCCGTCTACTCCTATCTTCCCCATTGACCGGTCGTAGTTGCATCAGCATCAATCTTCTCACGACGACGAGGATTTCTGGACTCTGTCATGTCTGTAGTTTCAGACCTAGAGTCGGTAGGTATAAAAACAAGCACACCGCCGAGTTGACATCTCTTCTCCCTGTTCGGAACCTATCCTCCATGAAACGTGTACTCAAACCGCTGCGTATATCCGAGGGTTTGGTCGCTGTCCGCTAAATGACCGACCGTTCCACACACATTGCAGTGCTTTGCACACCAAACGACGTCACCCTCTATTGCTTCTACCAGGTCCGCCGCCTGTATGAGCTATCAAACAGTTACGCAGGTGGTATTTCGTCGTCCCCGGATAAACGGTCTCGCTTACGAGGAATTTTGAATCCAGCAGGGTTACAAGATATCCACAACTAGTCGTTGTGGAGATTGTGCTTTCCTGTGCTTTCCTGAAATATAAGACCGAGGGCGTTTGTTGGGAGGGGCATCGCCCTGCTTGGTCTTCTTCCCTTCCCTTCTGTGGCTTGTCTTTTCTTGGCTCCGCCTCTTTCATTGTAGTGGTCTTATCGGTACGCGAGCTGCTAAAAATGGCTGCCAACGGTATGTCCATGGACAAGGCAGAACTCTTGTCTGTGCTCCTGGAAGCGATCCTGTACGGTAAGCTCTATCAAGGACGAATCGTATGCGAAAACTTATTGATTCTTCCTTGAGCAAGGTTTCTCGTTGCTAATGTGTGGAATAACGATCTGGGTACTATGGTTTCGAAGGATTGGTCACCATGTGAACTATAAGATGTTGACGGCGGCATGCGCTTTGCTGGTGTTGAGCACGATGGTGCGTACATTCGTTCTCTTGGTTCGAAAGTACTGACGGAGATTGATTTCATGTATGCAGCACATTGTGATCCATATCATCAGGGTCATGGATGGTTTGATATTGTATAGAGACTCCTACTCAGGCGGTCCCGATGCCTTTTTCGCAGACGTTTCACAATGGACGTTCGTGTGGAAGAACCACATATACACTGCACAGTCTCTCGTAGGGGACGGCGTCATCGTAAGTATTGTTTTCGTGAGATGATGGATTTCCTTGCTCAAGCGCACTGGAGCTTTTCCGCTGTTATTCGGTGTGGCAATCTAAGTTGGTCCTCATTTTGCCATGGTTGTTGTGGGTCGCCACCGGTAGTAAGTGTGTGGATGTTGCGAGGAGATCGAGGCAGCTGACATTTCCGAAGTAACCGGATTTGCAAGTTCGATTACAGCATCAAAAGTAACGCAAAATGAAGTATTTGGTGGGGCCCTCGCGGAATGGATCACTTCATTTTGGGTACTGGCCTTGTTGACTAATCTGTTGACCACTAGTAGGTGTCCCGCATTGATGGGCGTCGAGGACAGCCTCTGAAACCTTGTTTTCACCGCTCCTTAGATCTATTGGCTTGGCGGATCTGGCATGTCGACCAGCAGGCCAAAAGAATCCGTGTAAACCACAAGTCTCAGTTGCGGCCTATTCTAAACATCATCGTTGATGCTGGTGTGATTTATAGCCTCATGCTGCTAGCGGCGTTGCTCTGTTTTGTAACCAACAATAACGGTCAATACGTGACTCTAGACATGGTCAGCCGTCCTACCTCGCTTGCCTGACTCAACTCGTTGAACAATCTCGCTGATTTTGCGTTTGTCACTGTCGTTGTAGGTCACGCCCGTCATATCGATCACGTTTTACATGGTCATCATCCGCGTCGGGTTGGCCAACAAGGCGCCGGATAATCCGACAAGCAGAATCACGATCGACTATACGACTTCATCGAGACAGAGTTTCAGTGTGGACAGAAGAAACAAAATGGAGGTGCACGTCATGACGTTGACTGAGAGCAAGATCGAAAATGGACTGCGCTCGCCGATGAACCCGATCGGGCGCGAAGACCGATGGAACCAGATCAAAATGGATGGTGTCACGCTGGAGGTGTGATATTGGCAGATCCGATCGAGGAATAGGTGCCAGGCGACGTATGTAGGCCAGGTGGGCGGCAGCTGGCATGCTCTACTTGATCGTCACTGTGGTACGGACTTGATTTACCATAGATCTTTCCCTTCCAGTCGCTCATATATTGTTGTGTAGCCTTATCTCTGTTTTATGTAGCACCCATAACGTCGTAGAGCATCATTAATAAGCCCCTTACGATTCGTAGGTGTAGTGGATACGCATGCCACAACGCGGAGGCCCAAGTCCCATGGGATGTGCCTCATCCAGACGTAACGGACCAAGGTCGGGTTTAAGTTTCAATAACACTGGCTCATCTCATGCCCGCCTGATTTGCCAATCAGGGTTGCATAATTTGTGTTTGGCATGTCATATCGGTGCATGCCGGGCAGTCGATGGGCACAAGACCCTGGCTGCGCACTCGTCTAGAAGCTTCGGAAGTTCCAGCCACTTCAAGGAGGCTAAGCGAGGGACTTGACACCAAGAGACTCATCAGGCAGTAACGTAATATACTGTTTTGCCGCTGATCATCGAAATTGAGCACAATGGACCGTCGTTCTGATTGGGCACAATTTTCCAGTACAGCCTGGCTCTTGCATCCTGTATTTCACTACTCAGTGACCTTGTTTGTATACTTTATGTGGCGCGGCGGGATCCGTACTCTGTGTTTCACAAAAGGTAGGTATGTAGGTGGACCGATTTCAATTTTTGTCGTGCAAATAGGTGATTCCTCGAACAAAAAGAATCAATCAAGCGTGGACAGTTGTTTCAAACGACAGCGAAAAGTAAGTTTCCGTATGAAACCAACAATGCGACAAAGATGTTTCAAGGGGTGTGTGGAGCGCCAGCCCATGCCAGGTAGTGTTCAATGTATGGGTCTGGTTCCGAACCTCGCTTCAACCCGGACTTTTTGAGAACTGAACACTTGGTTGCGTTTAGGTTCACGGGTATTTAAATGTGTGATTGGCATTTGGAGTGCGTTCGAACGCGTTTGAACATAGTTGTTAGCGACGACGTTAGCCACCGTCACCCTCCCCAAAGGCCCGTCAACCCGCAACATATTCCCGCCCGGCCGCCGCCAGTCACCGCGATCCGACTTTCAATATGCAAACATGGACGGACAGTCATTCTGCCTCACTCATAGATGATAATGGACCCACTAAAGTTTGACTAAAGTGCTCCCGTCTTATATGATTACCTTCCGTGTGGGGATCGCCAAGTGTATCGAGGCGCCGGCAACTACGTCCTGCGGGTACGAGTCCAGGGACAGCACTCTCAACATGAAGTGAAGGCACGAGATGTAAGTTCAAATTATGGCCCAAGTTGACGGTCACCGAGCCAAGTCGAAAAAGGTCAATGCTCACCGCAAATCAAGTAGTCCCAAGTAACGTTGATTCCCTAATGAAACCTCTCGCTCATCACGTTTGACTATCATATCCTAGTTCTCTAGAGAGAGATCCGAGTCACTAGAATATTCAAAGTCGGATTTCAAGTGAAAAATGGTTACGAATTTGCAGCTTGTTGAAGACAGGATGGTATCCGGCTCAGCGCCATCACCATCAGATCCCCTTCGGACTCGCCTCCTCGTGTGATCTGTCGTGGCGTAGAATAGGTAAGTGATTTCCAGCGCCATTTACTTCACAGTGCATCGATGTGGCCCCTCGGTACCATGAAATATGCAATGCACCAAGTTACTGGCCACCAATTTTATCTCGCGTGACGCTGTCGGTGGACGGTTTTGAGACTTTTAATCGTTCGTTCTAACCAGGCTGGCACTGCCGCATCCTGTTATTATATCATCCTTTGGCAATGGTGGTGTATGCCACATCAAATTGAGTATATGGTCACCTTTAAAGTAAATCGAGAGTGGGAACGACGCGACAAGTCAGTATAAACGGTACGAAAAACCTCATTTACGAATACTTCGCCATGGATTGAAGGATCTCGACGGGTAATCATGTAAAACCCTGTGAGTTGGCAGGCACAGATTTTGATATCTCGGCGTTACAATAACTCGAGACGGACGGAGAGGAGGTTTGGTGTTTCAGGTTGGCATGGGTGACAGTACACGTGGTTAGATTATCGCATCGAATTCGGATAACACGAAGTGGTCGTACACATGGACTGGGTCCGAGAGAGAGATAGACTCTGCGCGAGAAACGGAGGAACGCATTCGTCTGGCGGATGAACCATTGTTCAAGGTCATCCAGCGGTTCATTGCGGGACAGAGATCTCCGCTAGCGTACTATAAATGTTCGTAACTGCACGGATCTGAGGTCGCCCCATGAAGAGTTGCGCACTATAAACAATACATGCATCAGATTGATTTTTCGCGGGAAATAGAGCCAGAAGCGCACGGCTATGCTCCGAAAGAAAGAAAGAAAACCTATGTATTAAGAGCAATGTATTGCAGGAACCCACGGTCGGCGGCAATGGAGATCTCCTTGTTCTTCAAGTTCTCGGGGATATGTCTGCTAACGATCGATCCTAATGGATCGTTGAAACTTGAATTATTCTGGCGGCAAGAATATTGTTGATTGCGCTTGCTCATCCACGTTGGCGCTCACCGAGCAGTGCCAACGCACGACAGGTAAAATGTAGGGACACCGACACCCGGGTCGTCAGTCTGTCGGACATTTGTACTTGATTGCATTTGTATGCGCAGACCAAAGGTGCCAACCACAACAGCTTGAGGCTGCTTCCAATCTCTGACGTCCTAAAGTACCTTCTATCAGAGCCCTATAAGGTAGGAAACGTATGTCACCGATTTCTACCCCGAGGTTATTGTGTAGTAAGAGGTGTTGCAAACTGGTTTTCAGCTTTCCGAGTCTTTGTTGAATGGGGCTTGACTGGCACAGCCACAAAGGCGGTGGCGGTGGAAAGTGCCAATCTAATTTATCCTGATCTAATTCCTCTCGTAGGTCAGTCTGGCAGGTGCGGAATCTCATCCTCAGTTTCGGGAGAAGCGGACCAGGACAAGCACATTGGTAGAAACCTGTGGCTTGTTGAAATGACGGGTCGCCACCCAGACGTGATCCTATGATTGTGTCGCCTCAGGTGCGCCAGTGCGTTCCCCAAGACGAGCAGCTCAGTGCTTGCCTGATTGCAGACAGATCTCTTGCGATCATCACACACGGCTAGTACTGATTCTAAAGGTATGTCTATCATTGATTTTGGCAGCCAAGTACCTCATCGGTCCGATTGAAACTCATCCAGACTCTACCACACTGGCAAGCGTCGTAAGTGCTAATTTAACGCTCATTTCTAAGGTGCATGACCAGTACGTTATTTTCGCCGATCATCTCATCAGCCAAAGCAGTACAAGGCTGAGGTACCTGTAAGAACAGGTGCATGATCTTTCACCTGGTCCGATGTTCAGTCACAGGTTCTTCCGGCCTCGTTTACTCTCCTTAGTTCGATTACAGTAACACCGAAATCGGTTTGTGCGTCTTTCCCCGATTTTTTACTTTTACAAGGCTCCTCTGCCGCACCTCTTGCTTGATCATGATAGCGATGTAGATTGATTATAGATTGATGAACCATTCGTGCGGCGGAGATCCACAACATTGAAAGGTTCCTCCGTTTCTGCAGAAGTCGGAAACCAGCTTGATATCATGCCATGTTTTCGATGCTCGTCTGCGGGCCTTACTCCATCGTCCCACAACCAAGTCCCTTCACCCATGTAGACTATGCACTGCTCTCGTTCATTGAAAGACCACAGCTGGGAAATTCTCGAGTCCATGTACAGAGTCCGCTCCACTTCCATTGATCTCATGCAGCGACTACTATAGCGTCCACTCCGACACCTTCATTTAGCTCAAATAACTCAAGACCATACCCTTCTCAACGGAAGATATGTACTTGCATGTGACGCAGCCTTCTGTAGAACTACTCTACACGAGTTATATCCTTTTCATCTTCGCTCCATATCTTCCAACCTCGAGGCATCTCCAAGCATTTGATTTGTGGCGGCGAATTACGTGTGGAGGTTTATCATCAGAGACTGTCAAGCGGTCAACCCATTTGTATCGTTCACGAAGTCCGACCCTCGGTCGCGGATAGGCGCAAGAGGCCTAGATCTTGATGTTATCGATCGACTACATCGGGGCCTCTGGCGTTGCGGTGGTCTCCGAGCAGTGATATTTTTCCCATTCCTAGCGGAATATTCGAGGTGGCGAGAAAACGCAAAGCTCATCATCCCTGGGGTTCTAGAACATTGTTTCATCGCATCCGGGGTGGTGGTGGTGGCGGTCTGCTGGAACTAACACTACGCCACGGGGATCATTTATCATTATCACGGCGCTTCTACGCAGCCAAAGGCTGTTGCTCGGTGTCTCGCAATTCTGTGGATCAGCTGGTCATATATCGGTAATAGAAGCCGCCACCTCTCTTCACACTCTCCCATGAGCACACGTTCCCGCATCAGACCGCAATTCGGCGTCTGTGATGGGCTCACTGATCCCGTTTCTTTTTTTGTTTTTGTTTTGTTTTTGTCCTGTTCTTCGCTCTCCGTCTGACATCCATTCTCAAGAAACGAGACGGCGACGTAACTTACCCAGTTGACTTGCTTCTTCAACGTCCACATTGGTTTCCGGAGAACCAGCTTCAGGGGTCAGATGATAGTTTACTTCCTGTTTAATATGTTTGGAGATTACACGAGGCGTACCGGTACTTGTGTATTTTGCTTTGGGGAACGGGGAAATGTGGATATACTCCCGCGTCCCCGAGGTGATGCTACATCTGGAAGGAAGGACTACCGATTGGCGTAATCCTTGTGAAGAAGTCGGTGCAATCCGTCCAGCTTCGGGAGAGGATATTTCTTGGGGAATTTCGGCGGGACAAGAAGAGGGGAAAAACCGGGGACAAAGATCTGGTCCTGCCAGTGGACTCCTGCTACGCACAATTCCGTTCTTCAAATGACGATCTTGTGAGATGACCATGTCATAGTTTTTAGCGGATTCATAATCTGACAGGGTTTCGTATTTGCAAATCAGGGGTTGAAAAAAACAAACAAACCACGACTTGAAATCGTATTTGACGATAACGACGGGATATTCGGTGAGATCCTATGATGTACACGTGTTGCTCCACCTTCATGTCATAGATGATACATATGTGCTTGTCTGACTTGGGGCTTCAGCTGTTTATACATAGCATTCAAAAGGAGATCATAAACTGATTTTGCAGAGCCTGTCGATCGCTTTTCTGGGGATATGAACGAAGCCGCAGCTTGGTAACCAGCTTCATCATTACCTCACGATCTGTTCTGGTTTACGTTGATTCCGTGGAATTAAGCCCATCCCGAATCCCGGACATGTATACTGAATTTGCAAGTGCAGCGAGATCGACTCGGGTCTCCATGCGGCTGAAGAATTCATAATGGAACAGGACTCCCATGAGACTCACATTCTTATCATTCTTGTTTTCAGCAAAAGAAGCTTTTTGCATCCGTCTCAGACGGCCTGGAAGGAGGAAAGAGGCGATAATGCGCATCGCGGGGCGTCATTCAAGACGCGTTTCGACGCAGGGCGAAAAACTTAACCAAGGACAGATCGATTTGGAAACTGGAGATCGTGGGTGAGCTGAGTGAGAGAAGAAAGATGGCACTTGCGATGCTTCGGTGGGTGGTGGCAGGGCCCATTCCCAAGCTGGCCGTGGTTTCCGCCCAGGAAGAACGACCTCGTGGCTTCATGCATGGTATGGAAACCGAAGACGCTTCGGAAGGGTCAAAGTGTGCGCACCCGAATTCTCCCGAATGGGGCCTTATAGTATTGGATCTTGATGTACATAGCCTCTATGGGCGTTCTAGGAACGAGTGACGACGAGTCAGGGTTCAGGAAGCAAAATGTCATAACGTTGGCTGAGTGTGTTCCCGCATCTGTCAGAATGCTCCAAGGTTTTTGTAAGCACTCATGGAAAAGGTTTAGCTCGGGCTGTGGATCGCGTCATCTCACGAATGCAAAGAGCACGACATGATTTATTGCGCCTAGGTGGCAGCGCAAGTTAGGCACAAGCCGAGTTAGTCCGAGCGATAATAGCGCTCCCGGATCCAAAGCATCCGCAAGATGAACTCCAGGGTCAGACTTCTTTTACAGAAGTTGCAACCGTCATTCATTCATTGGTCCAAGGAAGGCACGAGAACATATACGAAAGAAAAACGTACCTACCAGACATTCGTTTGTTTTTGCGGGAGTGACAAGCCTCCATCATGTCTTTACATACACATATACCTTTACTGGGTCTAAATCACGACCGTCCCATCTGTTGATAGACGTGCAATTGATCAGACGGACCAGAGAGAGACCAGCGCCGACACTCGAGTGATGTTTTTACCTGATTTGGGCCGCACATCTTAAGATACCTTTGTTTGTTTTGGAGTGGACACGTAACCTCTGATCTGAGTTAGCAAAAGAAAACGACAATGAATAGATTTCTCGCAAAATCTTGCCAAGGCGACCGTCGCTGATGATCCGACTGATCTCCATTTGGAAGCAAAGTAGTGACGAGAGTTCCGTCCCGTAAACGCCTTACGACTGCGGGGTAGGGATTTTTTGCGACGTGCGTGGTGACCATTTTTAATATATGGCATGGTTCGGCTTGCAGAGACGCTCCGGTTTCCGTTCCGGAGTCGAAATTGCAATTACATTGTCGGAACGGTCTTCTTTCAAGTCGCGAGACCAACACACGGGGCTGCGAAGCTGTTGGGCTAAGGTCCCGTCCACCCCGTAATGAAAGGTCGGTCTGAGGGAGCTAGGGCACTCCGAACGGGTTCACAGCGCTTGTCTGTCGATGGCCCGATGTCCGCGGCGTTTTGTATGACATGGCCAACCCTGGCCCATCTCCCCAACAACTCCCGGGGACGGCAGTAATGTCACTTTCATATTTCCATTGTTGCACTGCGGCATAGTTTTGAAAGCATCTACTAGAGGTTCCTTTGGGGAGGGTGGTATGTCCGCCGGCAGTGACGATTTCGACGCAAAGGTGGGCGCAGTTGATCGGCGAACAGAAACAGACAAGGAGGTCGCCGCGAAAACAAGACGATAAGGGGTTGAAGGAGGAGTTCTATCAGCTTTAATCGCGACGATCTTCCGGTGGTTCGCGAGTTCGAGGAGAATTGGCAACAAACTGGACAAACTGAGAGTGCCACACGGTTGTTTCAGGAACTTGCCACGGACTGCCTCGGTCGTAATTAATCATATATGGCCCAGGTACGGAATATTCCGGTTCGGCCCGGCAGACAGATTGCTTGATGTTGGCCTGATGAGTTGCGCTCATACTTAAGCGTTCAGGTTTGTTCAGCATCAACTTGCCTTCTGATCCCTGTCCGCCACAGCACATGTCTCCAGCACAAGAACCGCAGGACAAACCCTCCTCTTCCATCCTCAAGGAGCGCAGATTCAAGCTGAGCAGGTGAGTCATTCCACCCGCTTCTTCGCCTGCTTTCTCAGACCCTCCTCCAGGGCGTGCGATCGCTGCAGGTGGGTATCTGTGACCGCCCCTCGCATCATCTCCTCTTTACATCTTATGCAGGCGCAGGAGGATCAAATGCGACGAAGGTCATCCTTGCCAGGCTTGCCTGACTGCCAACTCACCCTGCACCTTCGAAGAGCCAGGGAAGCGAACACATCCTCACAAATCAAAGTACGTATACGCAGACACACTGATTACCGACACTTATCCGCCTATCCCAGACGCACCGCTACCCTTGAGGACAGGATGCACCAGCTCGAGACCCTCATCCAAGCCATCCCTCCCGCCGTCTTTGCTGCCGGGGGCTTGAGTCCTCCACAGCATCTCACACTAGATCAAAATATCGCGAGCCCGCTATCCACGTTTGCTTCTATAGACCACTCTTTTCCCTCGGGTGTCCCTCCCCCGTCTCTCCACGTGTTCCCACTTACAAATCCATCCACGCACTTTACCACTCAACCCCCAAGGGGTTCCCCCGGGCAGGACAGTCCAACTACGGTATTTCGCTCCATCGTAGGACAATCACCTCACCTTCAGAATGGGTTTGCGGCCGACCATTCTTTCGAAGAGAGTTCCCGAATACATGCCTCTTATCTCTACTTCGATGATGAGGGGTACACAAGATGGCAGGGAGAAACGTCTGGTCTACCTCTCCTCGATCTCCTATTGGAGCACCATCCTTCAGTCAAGTCTGAGAAGGAGAACGGTACTCCAGATCCAAATTGGGCTAATAACCAATCACCTTCCCCCAACGCCACTACGTGGTTCCCAAACAGAACGCCCAGGCGAACTGACGTCAACCCGGAGACGCTCTGGCGGCTTATAACCTCATACATCGTCCCGGAATTGATGGACAGGTGATCTCTACCCCTTGTCTTTATCTTAGAATGCAATTCTTACTCGTTTTATTGTCAGTTTGGTGCAGTGCTATTTGTGTACATCCTATTACTTATTGCCATTTCTACATGTTCCCACGTTTCTTGCGGTTCGTCGACTCTCCCGTCCTGTTCTTTTTTTGGCTTATCGAGTCTTTAGGATTATGGCAATCCCAGAAAATGGGCTGAACCCGGTTTTGCTGCCTTTGTCGTTGCCATTTGCTGTCTTGCTTCACGCCACATTGATGACCCCCGTGTCCGGTCGGATCCAAGTGAGGGGATCTCGGCAGGCACGCAGTGGTTTGAACTTTTCGGCCGCCTCCGTACGCTCCCGATCGCAGACCGCCCGACACTATACACCATCCAGGCGTACCTGATCGCCGCCGTCTACGCAGTGGGACTAGGAAAGCTTTCCAAGGCTGCCGCTCTCTTATCAGAGGCCATTACCATCTCGATAGACGCTGGTTTACACCGCTCTGCCGACACATATGATCTCTTCGACCCCATCGAAGACGAGGTTCGTAAACGCACCTTTTGGTGTGTGTATATCTGGGACAAACAGCTCTCGTCACACTTTGGCAAACCGCCCATGCTTCGCCTCCGGGATTGCGACATCGGGGAACCTGCCGTTGTTGATGACGAATTCGTGACTCACGAGGGCGTGTTATCACAGCCTACAGGCACAGAGAGTCGAATGAGCGCGTACGTCGCAGTGGTGCGGATCATGGTCGTCATGGAATCTGTGTTAGATATTCCGCCACCGCGCCATCGAACCGGGGACTCTTCGCCTTTTTTGCTGCATGCCGCTGCAGTGCTGTCTGTGCACACACGGCCAAAGGACCTACGTGAAGAAGAAGACTTATTGGAAAAAATACATCGATCCATACCACCATATTGGGCTCATACGTCCGAAACACTGGCTAGCGAGGACGTCATCAGGGTCACACAGGCTGTGCGCCTCCATTGCGCTGAGCAGGTTGTTCGGATGTTGATTCACAGGCACCGATTTTCCAACTTCGTGGCGGAGAGGACGTACAACGGTTCGACGGAGGAAGAGCCCGGCGACATTGAGCGAGAAGCCATGGCCGCTGCTCATGCGTGTGCCATACAGGTTATCTCGTCCTACATGCAAGTCGCGGCCAAGGGTCTGATGACGTATTGTGAGCCAACTTCTTCTGCATATTTCCAATTTGGCCAACCAATCACCGATTCTGCAGATGGGGTTCACGTTATCCATCAGTTGACACAAGCAGGACGCACCCTCCTTGCTGTATTAATCAATTGCAAGACCGAGAAACTTCAACCACTGATTCAACCTGCGCTCGAGACTCTTCGGTCGTGTGTCGGGTTGCTGCGACGATTTAGCGGGAGGTACGTGTGCGGTCAGCGGTCAGGTGACCTGATGGAGGAGTTTTGCCGACGTGAGTTGGTCCTAAACCTCGGCTTTGATTATTTTGGCTCACCCCTGGATCAGTCACTCAGATACCACTTGAACCCTCTCGCTCCGACTCCCAGGAGCAAGCGAACACGCGACCTCCATGGATAAGACCCGTGCGAAAAAAGACCCCCAGCATGGCAAAAGGGACTGGGAGCGATGGTAGTTCCCACCACAGCAGTCCGGAGGCCTTCTCGCCGTCCGAGTTCTTTGTTGACCCGGGTGTCGGCATCACAAGTGCTCAGCCGTTCAATCCGACATCTGCCGCGGACGGATCAGCTGGTCATTATCTCGGTGCCCGACGCTCATCGCTTACGTTGCCTTCGTTTTTGGATACGGCCGCCGCTACCATGGAAGTGGACCCGAGCATTTACATGTCGTCTCCGGCGGAGATGATGAGCATGCTCGGGGACGGCTCTGTCGACGTTTCGACGATATTTACTCCTGATTTCAACACGATGGGACCGCACTCGACTGAGTCGAGGGAATCTTCTCTATACGGGCATCTTGGTAGCGGCGCCAGTCTGGTCACGACGCCGTAATGCATTGGGATTATAGGCTCACTTGGTCCATCCTGTACGAGTAAACCGCCAGGCTGTTATTCTCTTTTTCGTCGTCTCTTCTTGGCTTTTGTTCTTCGATCTTCATTATTCACGGCTTGCTGCAATACAATGAAGTCAACCAAGACCACTGACTGGATTACTACGTACAAGGCGCCCGCTCCACAGTGTCACGTGCTCTTTGATATGCTGCGTAAACCTGAGTGACATGCCAAAGTTGTTATGATCAGATTCAAGTGTTTAGACGGAGTCCAACGTTCAAGTTGACACTGACCATTCGTTCCTTTAACCATCACGCTCCTTTTTTTTCAGGACCATCTAGAAAACGCTTCCCGCTGCAATGGGGCATTCGCATCGTACAGGACGCGTCTTTATACCGCTTGTATTATCCTTGATTCTCAGCTGCTACCAGGTTCACGCGACGGAGGAAACGAGGCTCACCGAAACGAGGCTCACCTCTGGAGGCGTCCATGTCCCCATCGTCAGAAGACCCGCATCGGCGTCGGCGTCGAACAAACAGCGGCGTTCCGTGAGCACTGGATCCATCGGCCTTGGCGACTACGAGGACCTGTATGTAACAGTTCGCCTTTAAGAGCGTTCTTCCGGTTCTGATCCCCAACTATATGCATCTTCAGAACGTACAACATCCTGATCCAGGTCGGCGGGACGCATATACCCGTCATATTGGGTAAGGAACCGCCACTTTGTCGGTTCCCAGGTTTGTTGCGTTTTGAATTTGACGTTCTCTCTCCCTCTCTCGTGGAAAGACACCGGGTCCTCCGATCTATGGGTCTTGTCTGATTCCTGCCAAGGATCGTCGTGTTCGGCCAACAACGTCCCGCGATACCCGCTTGCGAGTTTCCATCCCGCGCAACTGGATGCAACATTGAGCTACGGTGATTCGAAGACGGGAACGTACGCACAAGGCCCCGTTGGGTTCGATTTTGTCTCCTTGGCCGGGCTGGGGCTGCAGAACCAGTACTTTGCCGCGATCAACTCCACGAACACGTCCGTCGTCCAGACGAGCTCTGGCGGTATATTTGGGCTGGGGTTTCCTTTCAATAGGTGTGTATATATTTATGTTTTGTTTAGGTGGTGGTGGTAGGGTTTGGCGAAAAGGGTTTCGTGGGCATAATGCTGATTCTAGGGCCTGTCTAGCCTCGTTTGGAACGATCTGTTTCAGAGTCAGAACACCGGCTCAGGTGCGGTGGTAGCTCGCGACGTGCCTACAGTTATCGACGACAACTCTACCACCACTCGCTGGCTCCCGAAGAATGGAAATAGCTTGGGTCCGAGAGATAACGCGCGAACGCCGCTCACACGTTCGATGCCACAGTCGACCAACACGACGACGACCACACTCCAGTCGTCCGTTACGAGCTATGGCCCGCTCATCCCACGGCTCGTGGCTCAAGGGATGTTGGACTCTCCGATGTTCTCGATAACGCTCCAGCGGGATGCCATTCAGATTGGAGGCAACGAAGGGATGTTGTCGATTGGTCAGCTTCCACCGACTGTGGAAAGCGAGAGTTTGACCTGGGTGAGCGTGCGTGGATATCCAACGTCCCAGGGTGGATTGAATCCTCCGTCGGATGCTCCTGGAGAGGTTCGTTTGATACGAGCAACGGCGATTTTTATGACTTTTCATTTATATTTTGACGTGTAGGTGTACCCGGTAGCGTGGGAGATCCCGCTGGATGATGTATGGTTCGATGGTGTCAAGTTGTCGAGGTCCAAATTGACGTCTCCGTATATTTCTCTCTCAGCCCTGATTGATACGGTTGGTTTTCTATCCTATGTGTTTCACAGTCTTGACGCTGTTCTTGTACAAAACAGGGAAACTCACTCATCCGTGGTCCGCCAGACGTTGTCGCCCAGATCGAGAGCATCCTGGGTGGCAGTCAATTCGCCTGTTCGAACCCACATAACTTGGCATTTCAGATTGGCGGGAAGCTCTTTCCTGTAGATCCTCGCGATTTCGTCAGCCAAGTTCACCCAGGAGATCCCAGCATTTGTTCTGCCAATGTGGCGCCGACGGACGTTCCCGTCTGGGGTGGTTCTGGGTATTTGTATAGTTGGAACTTGGGGGATCCATTTCTGAAAGGGTGAGTCTCGCTGTTCATTTTTATGGATGTTCCGATTATGGGGTGCGTGCGTGCACTGCAAAATGCGCCGACGCACGCGTTATAGTGGACCTTATGCGGATGAAACGGTGCCGTTTGATTGGATCGGCATGTGTTCACGGAGACTGGTTTGATCGGGACCCGGACAGCTGGGCTATTTGATACGTTTACCTGTTTGCACGGGAGCGCAACGCTCCCGTTTTTTTTCCAGACGGAAGCCTTCGGGCATCCGACATCTGTTTGCGCCACGTGATCGACCAACCTCTAACTCCGCACGTGTGCATTTCCAGCGTGTTGGCCGCTTTTCACTATGGTTCACTCACGCGACCGTCCCAAAATCCGCCAAGGGTAGGGTTACTTTCGACGGTTGATTTCGATGCGGGCGAGAAACTGTGTGAAGAGGAGCGGCGGGTCAAGGTGGAAGATGAAGGATTTGCAAGTTTGTCTTTTTATAAATATCTTTTTTTACTACTCTTTGATTGCCCTTCATTTACCTTGGTTGGTTTCCGTTTTCCCCGGGTTTTGTAGTGATCGTGGAGCTCGCGCCTTCTTCGCTCCCACCTGCGAGAGGTACTGGGATTGGAGGGGTGCCGCTCGCACCGGTGCCGACTGCGACAGAGAGCGTGAATGGGAGCGGGGCGAGGTTGACGAATGGTGGTGTTGGTGGCGTATCGGGAATCGTAGGTCCAAGGGTCAGTGCAATGTGGGCTGGTGCATTGGCTGCTGGCTTGTTGGGGTGGGTGACGTGGAGGGTCGTCGAGTGAGATATATATGAGCGTGAGCGAGGGATTGAGAGAGCCAAGGGTGGATAGTCTCGACCAGAAGGATAACTTAGTGGTGGGAACGTTTCTGTTTTGTTTACTCCTTCCATTTCGTGTTTCAAGCTTCCGTTATATACATACGAGACAGCTAGTACTGGTACGTACGACTTGTAGTACTGTTTAGATTGGTTTGTAGCAACATAGTAAGTAGGGAAGTAAGGCGACACAGTAATTCAGGATACAACAGACAACAGGAGGAAGTTGATGGGTGTGATAGTACAAGAACAGTAAAAAAAATGAAAACAAGGGGAAAAAAGGATAAATAGGTAAGCGTCTTGATAGATCTCTAATGAAAGATGACAGAAATTGCAAACCCCCTCAAACTCTCGCGGGATCAACTCGCTTGCGACGTCAAGCCAGTTTCGAAAAGACAGCCGTCGGAAGAGGCCTACATGCTCTCACCCGGCGTTCGTGCCTAGTGACTAAGTGTCATATCTTGTTCAAAACCCCTGCATGAGGGGCGTGCCGGAAAACATGTCCCAGGTTTTTTGCAGCAACTCCCCACCTCGGGCCTGGTTGCTGTCATGGAAGTAGTTCCAGTAACCCGGTAACAGGTGGTGAAGCGAGAACCAAACCTGTGACAGACACGCGCTCGGTATCAGTATACAATATTCGTCAAGAGAGACAAGCAGACAGGGGAGACAGGCCTCGCGCTCGTCATCGACGACGCATAATTCGGCCTAGCAGGATTGGAGGGGGGGAGAGGGAGAAGAAAATACTCACGCTGTAATACTTGCATGATCTCTTGTCCGCATCACGCGTCCTCAAGAGCAAGAACCGCGCGCCGACGAAGCATCCGTAGGCGACGAATGCGAGCGTGCAAAACCAGTCAATGTCCCAGATACAGCAGAGCAGGAAGGACCAGACTGGGAGGCCGAGGCCGACTGCCAGACGGGATGCGATGGGGAACATGATCGGGACGGTGCGGCGGCCGGTGATACGGTCTCCTTCGACGTCCTTGAAGTCTTGGCAGTGCACCGTGGAGGCGAAGACGGCGATAGTCAGTTGTATCGCGAGCTTGCCAGTTTCGCTGATCTTGGACGGGTCAAAGCCTGCAAAGATATCGTGAGCAAAATGAATAGCTGGAAAGAGTGAATAGTGATTTATGGCGCACCTGCAACAAGGGTACCACCGAGTTCGACGCAACCATACATGAAAGCGAGGATGACGTTCTTCGACAGCCAGTTTTTGTCTCCGTCGAGCTCGTTGTACCAAATAGTAAACAGTTGCATCTCAATGCTGGCAAACACCAACTGGAGACTGAAGAGCGAGGAGAATGCAAGACACAGAGGGGCCATGAGCCATCGAAGGATCGTCGCATTGTGCAAAGAAATTCTGCCTGCGGGAAGGGGCCTGTGTGGCTTGTTCAGCTTGTCTTCCTCCGGTGCCTTGATCTGATTTGAGATGTTGAACTGAAGAATATGAATCCAAATCCACACGACTGTGGGCAATAGGTGAAGGGGACTGCTCAGCGGTGCTGAGGCGATCGAAAATAGTGTCTAAGATTCCATGAAATGAGTAGCGACGCAATGATGTTGGAATGATGCTTACCGTTGGAATAATCGCAGTCAAGACGTCATTTTTGGTGAAAAGGAACATAGTATAAAGGTGATATTCGATGTCAGACATGCTGAGGCGTGAAGGTCGTACGGTCATTATGCTTCAGGATGAATCGGCTATGGATAAATCGGCTGTTGGTGTCTGTACGCTTTGGCTCAGATATCAGAGCGCATTTATATATCTGGTTTATGTCTACATTCCGGTTGTCGCCTCAGAAGCGACCCTACCATAAGCACTGAAGCATGTTTGCGCACGGCGTCTCACATCAACCGGAGGAGAACGAAATAGGAGAACGTTCTATCCGTGGATCAAGGGGATAACAAGCGGAACGTTGCCTGAACTCGGCCATCGGCAATTAGCCGGACCCCGTCACGAGGCAGAGTTGATTGCCAGTGCAAATCGCCGTGATAGGTACTGGGCTTCCTGTGGCTGATGACGTTGCCAATGAATATGGATGAGTTCGTTGCATCCAACACAGCTCTGCCTTGCCCGCATATCGATGATCGCGGCTCGCCCTACCTCCGCGATTTCCTCGAGAGCATCACGATGACGAGGCACTTGACCTTTGCATCGGCGTGAGCATTCGAGCCTACAGGGGTCAGTATGTCAGAAATATTTTCAATGACCAAGTAAAACAAATGATTGCGTGGAACGTTGCCTCCACGAGGTTCCTGTCACTCAACTGAGTGTATTAGATTTTGACGCCGCCGCGGCGAATGGCGAAGCGCCCACAAGCGGTGCGCTGGACACACACTGACGCCGCCAGCGGTTTCTCCCGTGCTTACCGACCTTTCCTGTAGAGTGGGCGCCCCGACCGGCACGCAAATAGTTGTTCACCCGGGTCCCGGACGCTCATCTTGTTAGTCATGAGAAGTGACCGCAACTTTGTCGCGGAACAGAAGGCTCAGCTAATTAACTCTTGCTTTGCCTTATCGAACCCACATTAATCTTGAGCTCGTTGACATGCGGCGATGTTGGAGGCAACCCTCAAAATTGAATCGGCAATCGAGTTGGCGCCTGCCAGCATGTGAGATTTACGACCGAACTTTAACTTTTCCAGCTCCGCCCAGCGCTGTTTGAACAGGTTGGGGAGGTGTTGGTGGGATAGCTCTCCCTTCTGACTTACCCCCTTGTTATTTCCGTGGACTGCGTCAGCGAAGTTCACCATGCTCAACGACGTGTGACTCTTGTTCTCGCGATTACCACTATCTGACCACATTCGAAACTCCGCTTCAGCATGTGAACTCCCCATAATCAATCAGTTGATCAAGATCAAACTGCAAGCAATTAGCTGAACGAGGGTGGATGTCAAACACTTGGAAAGTCAAAACTCTGATTGCATGCCTGTAATCATTGATCCCTAATCCGGGAGATTCGGAAAACGTTCTACGTGACAGCGGAAATAAATTTGGCAGGCATTTCATCACGGTCTGTCAATATATGGCTTGCTTGAGCACATCCGATATGATCTACTCGTTGAAACTACTCTCACTACCCCATTCCCCTCCTTCCGACTCCGAGACACGTTTACCTCATATCAACTGAGCTGAAATCCATCGTCAATTTTTTTCTCTCGGCGAAGTGGTTTGCTGATAATTTTGTTCCCTTTCTCACTCTAGTGGGTCCACGGGGAATGCCTTCTACCCGCATCGACTGAGCTGATGTATAGACTGACTGCATGGCCCGCTGATAGATTTTCGATTGGACATGTCTAAATTTTTGTCATATTGTCCCATGGGAGCGTCCAGTGGCAGCGTGACCAGTAAAAATATGTAAATACATAGAACCGATTCACCCGAATAAGTAAGAAGTAAGAAATATATGCAGCTGTCGTATCGTAGGGAACCTGTATCTGTGCAATTAGAACCAGTTATCGATATGATCACACTCCTTTTATTTCTTTTATTTTGTCATACCAAAGGCGATATGCCTAAAAACATGTCCCACGTTTTCTGCAACAACTCCTCACCTCGAACCCCAGCTCTGTCATGGAAATAATTACAGTACACCGGGAACAGGTGCTGAAGTGAGAACCAGACCTGTAAGAGATTCAGGAATGGCATCGGCATCAGTACTGAAATGGCCAGTGGACAGATTTTCGGAACACTCACGCTGTAGTACTTGCATGACAGTTGGTCAGCGTCGCGTGTCCGCAAGAACCAGAACCTCGCGCCGACGACACATCCGTATGCGACGAAGGCGAATGTGCAGAACCAGTCAATGTCCCAGATGCAGCAGAGGAAGAAAGACCACATGGGAATTCCAAGCCCAGCGACGAGACGGGAGCCGAGGGGAAACTTGATCGGAACAGTACAACGGCCGGTGAGGCGATCGCCTTCCTCATCTTTGAAGTCTTGGCAGTGTACAGTGGAGGCAAAGACTGTGGTGATCATTTGAACCGCAAGTTTACCTGACTCGCTAACTCTGGAAGGATCACGACCTATGTTTTACACAGAGAGTAAAGAGGGGATCGTAAGTCGATTATCGATACCGACGGTGAAAACAAAATGTGAACGTACTTGCGACCAGGGTGCCTCCGAGTCCGGCACAACCGTACATCAAGGCCAAGACGACGTTTTTTGACAGCCAGTGACTATCGCCGTCCATCTCGTTGTACCAATACATAATCAGCTGCAGTTCGAGGCTCGAGAATACCAACTGAACGCTGAAAAGGGAGGAGTATGCCAGACATAGCGGTACCATGATCCACCGCAGAATCGTCGCGTCGTGCACCGTAATTCTGCCAGCTACGATCGGCCTGTCTGGTTTGTTCGCCTTGTCTTCCTCTACCCCCTTGATCTGGTTTGCAATGTCGAACTGCAATAAATGCAAAGAAATCCACAAAATTGTAGGGAAGATATGGGCAGGGCTACACAGCGGTGCCGAGGCAATAGAGAATAACGTCTAGCAAATTGTGAGAACAGAAACAGGTGAACGCCAGATCCAAGCTTACCATAGGAATGATCGTAGTCAGGAAGTCATTTTTCAAGAATAGAAATATAGTATAAAGGTGATATCCGATGTCGGATAGGTCAAGGGGCGAGCGTTGCACAGTCATGGTACTTCAGCGGATGAATCGTGTATAGTGCTCTGGTCTTTCCAACCCATGTTTTTGGTAGACCTTCTTATATGTCGCATTGTCTCTGTATCCCGGTTATTGTCCAAACCGATTGACCTGGACAGCTTGTGCAGAAAAAGCTGTTCCGAACGTTCTCAAAGTTGTACTGGCCCGAGGTATATCCCCATATGTCGATCTGAGCGACCTTGCACGGGTTCCTGCCATATCGGCAAGTTAATATTAACGTGGAAAACCCAAACGCACGGCCGAATGATATGAAGGTCAAAGTACCATTCTCAGCTTCTTGGCTGATGACGATCGCATTTCTGAGTCCGGCTTTAAGAGCGCAAAAGACGAATCAGTGGAAACAGTTCGTACGATCGCATGAGAATGGCAGAACAGAAAACGAACACTGGTGGCACGTGGTTCATGGGTCCATAGTTGAACGAGAATTTCCATATCTAATTGAGAGGGCCTCGAAGTCGGAAGACAAACTTCAGCGGGACTATAAACCTGTGCATTGCACAGAAAAGCAAGAAGATTCTACAGGCACCTCCGAGTCGGAGATTGCTGGCTCTACATGACCATACTGTGTATGGAGTGATGGGCCCATGTACCTGAAGCGCGAGAGCTGGTGTTCGGTCGTAACGAATGAATACCCGTTGGAGACTCACTGATATTTGATCATCAATCAACAATGATGGGCGAAAATCTTGTATTTTAAGGCTTGAGATACTTTGCCACAGTTTCAATTCGGAGCCACCACTGCTAACTTCCGTTCAGACCAAATATGTATGAATAAAAGCGCACCTCAGACTTACTAAGGCATTCAACTCGCTCCGACCGCCCGCCAGCCATTCCGTAATGAACTACTCTTTGTCAGAGCCTCCTCTCCACGAGGCAGGTATGGAAATAGCATGTTTTAGGTCGACGCTCACAACGTTATCCGAATGATACCAATTGCGTCAGTCGTCGACTGATAAGGTTTATATTGGTCCTACGGAATATGACCAGGTCCGATGGTGGTTTTCCAGGCGCCCAGTGCCGGTAGCTGGACACCCTAGCGCGAGCCCCAGGCTATGAACAACATACAATACTTTGAACCGGGACGGGTGTCGGGGCTGGCCCGAACGGGTTTGGTAAACTTGTTGACGTTTGTGGTCAATGTGGTCCTTGGCGCCAGTAGATTATGTAACATGGTAGATAGAGATAACACTAGTACTAGGGCAGTGATTAATTGATTGCTCTCAACAGCAAAGCGACTCGATTCGGACTCGGACTCCCGTCCACACCTCCGAGATCATCGGATCGACTGCAAAATTCAGAG
Source organism: Leccinum boreale (assembly GCA_038092235.1). Lineage (NCBI taxonomy): Eukaryota > Fungi > Basidiomycota > Agaricomycetes > Boletales > Boletaceae > Leccinum > Leccinum boreale. The sequence continues at coordinate 13,583 of JBBPPX010000020.1, read as the reverse complement.
CGAGATTTTGTGCCGTCTCAGACGAGTGCCTCGCTGCACTAGATCATGATGCAAGCGTCAACTTAGAGGGGGAGTGATGGGCACCCTCATGTTCATGTTTGCATCGCGTTCGTCATACGCGTACACACGACACCTATCACCCCTTCCACCATGCCCCCACTCTCGAGTCTCGCCCTCTCGACGCGTCACGGTATGGTGAGTCACGACAACTCATTATCCCTTGCAGTACTAAGTAAGTAGTCTCGTAGTCATCCCACCGTAGAATTGCCATATTTTCTGTTTACAAGGTACTGGTCTTAGCAAAGTTTCGAAGGTCATTGGCACTCCGAACATGGGAACGGAATCGAAGGCACCATTAGACAGGCTTCTCCGCTGAAGACGGTGTTTCAACTATGTCGGTCGATTCCAGAGCGCTATTCAGTGAGTTTGCGACCCATGCATGATGTCCTTGTGTATATTTCGTTCATCTTTCTGTCCACACCAGTCGCGTTCGTCGTCATCGACAGTTTGGCGATGATATCCACGCTCTTTCGTTTGTTCTTTCGATTGCACATACAACGATTTTGGTCCGACTGACGACACGACAAGGACACGTCGACGACGACGAGACGACGATGAGTCCATCTCATCCTCGTTCTCATCCTCCTCCTTCCCTCGCTCAATAAGCTAACTGATGACACAACGTGGACGCGACGACTACACACGACGCGACAGTGCAACAACAAACGATGCAACGGTGTACCATGACACAATGACGACAAACAATGACGACGCGATGGTACCACGATGCGACGATGCGACGACGGCCGCCAACTGGCAACACAACGACGCGACGCAACAATGGCGTGACGCCGACTGGCCGAGGAGAAGATAGGGGGACGAAATTTGAATGGTAAGGATTTGCACTGCTAGCACTCATGCTGAGCTCTCGTCAGTGCCCGGCGGCCTTTACCACTTTTGCAGATTTTTGACGGTAATTACCCTGTTTGTATCTACTATTCCATTTTTCCAATGGATGATATGGTACACCTTGAGCCACTTTTTCTACTTTTTTTTTCCAATCGAGACACTCCATCCCAAGTACGAAAAGTGCAATAAAAGTGTGGTACAAGTCGGATCCAAGAAAACGAGTGGCATTGAGCGACTTGCGCAGCTTTGTGCCTCAATTTGACAAAGTGCCGAAAAAGTACTAGAAAATTGCGGATAAGGCCGGATAAGGCCGTGCACAAATTACTGATGTGATCTGGATACAGCGAATAGAACAGCTATTTTCCTCGTAAACGTGGCCATTTACTCTCCTCCGAAATCCTCTAAGATCAAAAAGAAAGACAAGATCGGCAAATTGAAGGAGGCCAAGCTCATCACGACTCATAACTTGGGCTACGTTCAATTTCTCCATGCAATATTGGCAACACACGATCTCGATTAAGAAAACAAAATTTGTTTACAGCGAGCTCACGGAAACAGGCACTAGTCGCTGGCCCCTCAATTAAGTTGTGAGCGATAATACTGGTGAGGACCGATAGGAGTAGCACGTCCCTCGAATAAAGCACCCTCTGCAAACAGATCCGATTTTTTCGCCATGTAGTCCGATCATCCTTTCCAGCTTCGCACCAAACATGAGGATCTCCAGATCGGGCGCGATGTCCGCAATAGATTTCTTGTAATAAGCGTTCGAGAGCATTCCGTTCGAGTGCATGGCGGGAGACTTGTTTGCGTGCCAGTGAGAAGCCGAGACAAAGAAGAGTGCGCCGGAATGGACACGACGTCGATGACATCACGTCGGCTTGCTAACTCCTGCTGGGATTCATCTAGGTAACGGGTATTGGACTGCCGGTACAGAGCCTTGATGAGATTGAGATCTTCAGATGTGAGAGAGCGAGGCCTCAGGCCTCAGGCCGTGCTTGTTTTGGTGACAGACTGTGACAGTGCGATCCGAGTTTTCCCGGGGAGTCAGGTTTTGAAGGGTGCTGTTTTCTTGACTCCCGGAATGCTGCAGATCTCTGGGACATTGTAGATGAAGGCCTAGGATGGGTATGCGACCCTTGAGATCTGAATCGTTTAGGGTGGCATGGCAGTGAGTATGATCCGAGTCGTCGATGCATTGATGCGCTGCGAGCGCTGCGAGCCCCCGGGTCTCGGCACACGTCGGCACTATTTAGAATCATACTGTGGCTACTATGACAGCCTGAGCGCTACGAAGGCCGACCCGGGAGCAACCCGGGAGAGCCCGATAGTCCGATAGTCCCGCCGCACGAAAGAGAGTCTTCACACGGCGAAGGCTTCCCCGAAGGCAGCTCTACTTCGTGTGATCGAACGTGTATAGATACTTTTGGCTACAAAGTCAGATAGTACAAGTACAGCAGCCAGATCAAAGGTCACCGAGGCCATGAGACACGTGCTGAACGGCCGTCACAGCATCTACCGTCCCATCCTACGTCATCCCCTGACTCCTCAGCGCCGGTGCGAAGATGATCGATGTCTCAGGCACAAGCCTGACTTGAGCATCTACTCCGGCTCTGTTGAACGTATATCAAATAGTGACAAAACGGACCACCGTGTGCGTGAGGTAACTATATAGAACCAACAGAATGCAAGTCCAAGCGTACACTCATGGTCATGGTGAAAAAGACAGTTTGAACACGAGACTGAAAGTGGGGTCACCATTCCGAAGAGCTAACGTGGGTATTGATGGAATTTCACCCGGGGTACGGTACCGATCGCTCCACATAGTTGCAACAATATGGCATGCAATATTGCTCGCGTCCATTGTCAAGGTGTACATGCTAAGGATCAGAGAGGCAGGGTACGCAGTATGACAGTCACCACTCAAGGAGTCAAGGTGGCCCGGGAGTGGACTTCCGGAAGAGCAAAGCACGCCGTCTCGAGGTCCCGGCTGAGACGGTCCCCCTCAGTATTGCGCGCAAGGGTCGAACGGAGGTTGAGTATCAGTCGACAACCGATCACTACCTGCATCGGTGATGGGAATGCCTCTGAGACCTTCGTCCACGTGATCTAATGCACATTTCGATTCAGTGCGTGTTTGAACGCCGTGGGAGTGGTCAGAATGAGATACGTACACCAAGGAATTGCCCAATGATGATGTTCACGATACTAACGAGGATGACGCTATCGCATGCATGGTTCACAATGTTTGGTCATGTCAGCGTCATTGTTTGAGGTCGAGATGAAGCAGATGATAATGCGCACCAGAGAAAGTACCCCACGTTTCCCTTTACGAGGACGTCTGAAAGAAACACTCTGTTCTTTCCCCTGATACGATATCCCGACATCCAAGTGCGGATGCCGTGCGACAACGCTAGTAGGCACAATATACTGTCGCACACGATTGTGGGCAACCAAAGCATGTACAGCTGATAAAAGGATGGGGCGTCTTCGTCGGCACACATGTATGACCCTGTGATAATCTCATTCGTCACTTGTGTCCAAGTAGTTAGCACGTCGCATCGCGAGTAGCGAAAAAACTGTGGTGCAGGGACGTACTGTGCCAATACATGTCAAGGAAACCCATGATAGTCGCCATCGCCGCGATTTTAGACACACAAACAAAAACTATGATGGCGAGGATGCATCTTGACTGTTGGTACAGGGCATATAATCGAGCCTGGAGCACCACTTGGAAAAGGGTCAAATATGACTAAAAGAAACTAAGGCTTTCGGACGCACGTTCGACCAAGAACGTTATCAGAATGAACAACCATGTCAGGAATAAGAAGTAGATTTTGCCTTGAACGAAACTGAGAGGAGGAAAGAGGAATCCATGATTGATGTTTACTCACAGCTGTGAAACGTTGATCATTTGGAGGGGTTGATGACGTTTTTTCTCGAGTGGCGACAGAAAACGAACTCACAACTATCAGGTCATCAGAAGGGAATATGTATAAGAAGATGTTCACGCACGATCACAGTTTGGACTCCCTGCCCCAAGAAATCTGTGCAGAATCCAGAAAGTACCATGGGTGGCATATAGTCATCACTTACTGATGAGATTCAAGCTGAAAATTTGATCGTAGTGAGCAATATCATTACAACCGGTGTCGCATGTAGACTCACATGGCCATAGCATCACCAATATAACGGATCTGGAGTGTAGAGTGAATATACCCTCAGAGATGATCACCAGGCGAACAGACTTACCACAATATAGTTGACACTTCCAAAGGAGATAGGATGTTTCTATGAGAAATGAAATTATCGTGTGGTCAAAAGAATACGAAGCATAGATGATTACCCAGACGTAATTAACCTTGTTGATCAGATAGTCAGTACAGGTATTGAAAGAGACTCGATAAAATCACCTCTTGATCGAGCGTGATAACTATGTGCACGGTCAATGGTATATCGAGAGCACTGAGCACAGATTACTTACCATGATCGTACAAAATGGCCACAGAGCCGGCCGCTGCGAAGTGATCCTCGTGAACATCATTGAGTGATAAATCAAAGAAAATGACGAACTTTGACACATCCTGGTGATATTGAGAACACGGAGAATGACTTCAGCCTGAGGCTGCTGAGCTACATGGACACCTCCCATATCTTCAGTCGGACGGGACGGGTACACACCCCTTGTGAAGCAGGCGATACGGACGCCTGAGGGCTGCGGCCTGACTCGGTGGCTTCATTTAAATACCTCGGAGCGTTACGATGGCAGGTTATATTGTAGGCAGGGAGCGGCACGTGTCCTTCCTAGAATAAAGTCCGTCACCACTGTGAGTTAAGCGACCAGGGTGACCACCTCGGCTCACCGGCTGCCAGCGCATCTCGCCGCTCGCGGACGCTTTCGTTTTTTGCTCCCGCCCACCACTCTCAGTAAGACTCAGATCTCAGGTCTCACTGGCAGGTCCAGCGGCCGCCTCTTTTTTATCGTTCGTTGTGCCCGCTCAGCCCTTGCAGCTCGCTCGACGGAACCAGCAGCAGGCTGGCAAACCACCGCTAGTACTACCAAGCCTCCCCGGACCGCTCCGACCGCTCCGGCTTTCGCCCACTCCTACAAAACCCTATCCAAGCTATCTGCCCTCGCACCTCACTAGAGCCATGAATTTCAGTTATTTATAACAACAACGACCCGCCGGCTTCTTTAACTGTTTTTTCAAACAATTTCACAGTGTGGTTATTACAGCTGTTTTCATAAACATGCAGAATCGTGAAATCAGTTTACAAAATGCCGACACGTGCCGAAAGAACTCCGACGCGAGACCCCGAGAGCATCTGACTGCGGCCGAAGACACTGCAACGTTGACAGCAAATAGCACAGCTATTTTCCTCGTAAACGTGGCTATGTATTCTCCTTCGAGATCAAAAAGAAAACAAGTCACTGATCAGCAAATTGAAGCCTCCTGCAAGCTCCGATCGCTCCGACATCCCAATTCACAACTTGGGCTACGTTCACTTTCTTCATGCAATATATTAGTACGAGTACAGCAGCCAGATCAAGGGTCACCGAGGCCATGAGACATGGGGTGAACGGCCATCACAGCATCTACCGTCCCTGCATCCTATGCCATCCCCTGACTCCTCAGCTCCTCCAGCCGCTCCATCGCTACCCTCTGGAACGACTCGTACCCCCACACCCCCGAGTCCTCCTCGCCCTGCGTAACCCACCCGAGCTTCCCCGCAGTCAACCACGCCACGCGTGCGAACACGCTCCCGTCCAGATACGCGTACTCTGGGTCCACCTCCACCTCCGCCCCGTCGTCCCGGTCCTTGCACAGCGAATCGAGCACAAACCCAGTCTCCCGGTGCCCGTACATCACGCTAAAGTGCGCCAGCGCCCGTTGGACTTTGCACAAGTGTTCGTTCGGGTGTACCACAGCGTTCGCGAGGATGGGGTACCATGGGTTCGGAGTGGTCGCGTAGGGCGACGTCGGAGACGGGAGTGTGCAGGTGCCTGGGGTTGGCTGAGACTCGGAGCCCGGGAGGGGAGGAAGTGGTTGGGACGTGAACGCTTTGAGAGCGAATCCTGGGCGTCCACGAACGAGCCACCAGGTGATGCTCGTCAAAAAGTGCGCGCGGAGCAGCTTTGTTTGGGACGAATGCGAGAGGTATGCACAGATAGATGGGACAAACAACATTGACGTTACAATATGCGCGCTGGACGTGATGATTAGATATGCATGAGGCACGGAAACTACACGTACGTGAAAAAATCGGCACGATATTCGGCCTCGGTGCTGGCCCAGCTTCCGACCCCATACATGAGGGTCGCCATCCAGACAAGCTCCTCGATGCGTTCCTCCAGGTCTTCCTGGCTCTCGATATCGCAATCCCAAAATTGTGCATATTTGTTGATCACTTCACCGTGAGACTGGAGCATTGCGGCATACTCGTGCTTGTCCAGCACTTTGGATTGGAAACGAGGATCGCGAATAATGAGGGACAAGATGTTCAATGCCCTCAGGCTGGAGCCTGGTTTGGGCATCCACTCCGGCTCTGACGTGCCATAAGGCAAGAACGAGATGAACAACAGTGGGGACGACTCACTCTTCCTCTCCTCATCAGTAATGGGAGTAGTACGCTCGGGCGTGAAGAGCAGACGCGTAATAAGCGTGGTTGCCCCGGCAGGGTGAACCGCCGTCCATGCGAGGCCTTTCAGAGACGATGAGCGCGTGCACGGAGAAATTCGAGGCGCCCACATACCTTCCGCGATGAGACCCATCATGCCAAACTCGGCGCCGTAACCGACGTGAATGATCGGGTGAATGAGAATCTCGAGCAGCCGGTTTAGCATCTGGGGCTGTTGGGTGCCCTCTCTCGGAGTGCGGACGTTATAGTATTGAGAGAAGATGTATTTCTCTAGGATGGAAGAAATGGTAGCAGTGGGTTCGAGCACAACGCGTTGGAAGTAGTCGAGGTAGGCGTTGTAGTAGCTGTACGGCGAGCGTCAGCAGGCAAGAGATGGATGATGCACGTCATACTAACTGGTCGTTTCCCAGATAATCTGTAAAGTTGTCGTCCGTGATGGTGACCTTGTTTGGCGCGACGAAGGCGGTACGCATATGGTCGAGGTGGGTGTCTTGATAGGCAGCGACGATCACGGGACCCGGTGCACCAAGCGCATATACGGCGAGCAAGTGGTGTACGGAGTGACTGCTCGAATAAGAAACCGACGATCTTTTCCAGACGAAGGGCAACATACTTATGGAAGCTGAACTCGTTGAAAAAAACATGGCTGCGCTCGTGATTGTCTCTGAGGGCTGTTAACAGTGCAACGGTAGCCTCTGGGCCCGAGATGGGCATACGGCCAGGAGCAAGGAGAGAGGGTGGTGGCTTGACACTCGGAAAAAGGCGGGAGAGGACCTCATGCGAGGAGGGCGTCGTAGGGACGATGATGTCTGGCGGTGCAGAGGTTGTCATGAGAGCTGGGACGTTGAGCGAGTTTGGGTGCCAATTTATGGAGCGAGTACTAGTGGCCTATCTGAAACATACTCGGATGTTCTATCCTGTCAAGACCCACACAGTCCGCGCTAAGCTGCATCCATCTTGTGTTATCGACATGGATGGCAAGTGGCCAGTGAGTCATCTCCAGAGCCTGGGATAGAATAAGACGTTAACGGGATAGGAACCCACACCTTATCTTCTGCGTACACACGCTTTGGAGCAGAGCGGAATCACTGCGGTGTGGCGAAGTACTACTTACCACATTCACAACACCACCACGCAAACTAGGACGTTGCTAGCTTTAGAGTTTGCGGACAGCCATTGGCAGTCGGTCCGGTTCAGTGCTCCCAGTAATAAGTATGCTTGCTTACAATTGGTATTCGGTCGTTCGCTCATCTATTTTCTATCGTTGCAGCTCAGGCTGGTATAGCCATAAAATCGCGCGTGAACCCTCGACCTTGCTTTCCTTTTCTTTTTTCTGCGGCGTGTTTAAGTAACTTCTGAATCGGTGAGATGCTTATTATGTGTGTTGCTCGGAAATCTCAAACGCAAGATGAGTTTGCCGACTTGCCACCTCCGAGTCCCGGACACATTGTGCGGAATGGCCGCATGTTCATTCAATGCATGAATCCCATTTCAAGAATTCTTTCGTCTCGTCGCGTGATTTAGCACGTACGAGAAGCACTTCACAGCGGCCAACTCTGTTGTCGATCATGGTGAGTACTATTTACTCTATGCCCTTGGTACCGTCATTAATGTACACAGTGGTTATCCTCACCGGTAGGGGATGTCTAAAGGGCACTCACTGTACTTGGATCGATTTCTTGGGAAGCTTGGGGGCGTCCAGACTAGATGTACGTATAAGTACTATGTCTGCCACCACGCCAACGGATAGTGTCGAGCAGAGATCACATGCGCCGACATCTCTTTTTCGGTTGTAATGGTGTCGGGCATCCGCAATTGGATGTCGATCGGGATATCTTACAGCGCGTTGCAGATCGATAGAGCCTTTCCATCGTTCTGCAACGCGCTGTGATGCGGGCTACTCTCTCTAGCGGGCATCGAAACCGATGACACTGATGTGGGCGGAAGTTGGAACGCCCTGTGTTTCCTCTGTTCTTGTTTCACCATTCACATTCATACGATAGCATAATACTGATCAATATCGTCATCAAGAAATACCTTGAGGTGTTCTTTCTGTCCAATCCTGTTCAAATATGCGTTAAATCACCTAATGAGACACATTAGATCATGCGGAAGCTGGTCTCATAGGCATTTCCGGTACCAATACAGGTAGTGATGGGCTGTCGAGTGATCCTCAACCTCTGTCTGGCCTTTCGTCCACGACGCACGCAGACTGCTGTCTCAGTGGGACAGTCGCCGAGACGCCACACTTTGTTCCTCTGACCGTGTCGCTTCTGGGCTTGGCGGCAGGTGTCTCAGGCTGAAGCTTGAGACCCAATACTGCGCCTTCCTGATCTAATGTAACGCCCCTTGAGAATTAGTAGTATGCTATACTTAGTGCAGACATACTGGAGCTAGTTTACCCACCGTGACTGGCAGTGACTGGTTCCTCGAAATGAGAATCCGCTTTCGGTCCGTCCCTCGGGCTCTACAAGTTCAAGGGGCACATTGACATCGTGACTTACGGCAAACCCAAAGTTTCCCGGTCGTCTCCGAGGTTATTTTCCACCTGTGATGTCGACACGAACCTTACCCTGTAAGGCGTGGCCATTGCATGGAATTCCGGATCGGCGTTATTGTGAGCACAGCATGTACGCAAAAGGCTTCAAGTTCACTGCAATACGACTGCATCCACCGCAGCTCCTCTTCGATAGACATCCATGTTCAAGTCAGCCGCGACAAAGATCGCGCACAACACTACGATACCTGCACTCGCAGGTAACTCCGACCTTCGACCCCTCCAGGACCTCATTACTGCCGAAAAGACCGTCCTCGTGTCGTACGTTCGCTGTGACCTTCTACTACCTGCCTCGTCCTTGACTTCGTTCAATCCAGACTGCAGAAGCTTAGAACAGATCTTGTAAAGGAGGGCGATGCACTTCGTATCTGGGGTCAAGGAGAGGGCACTGATCTCGGCGTACGTCCGTCACATCTCATCTTGATACGCCCAACTGACCTGTACACTCCCTCGCAGGACATCCTCACGGCATCGTCGACGATACTGGCGCACTTTGCAGCAGCCCTCTCGACCTACTCGAACCTCCACCACACCGTACGGGACAGCATGAAATCTGTGCGCACCCGCGAAGAAGCTCTCGACGATATCCGTCGTCGGCGTCGGCGTATCGGCACATCCGCCGAGGCCGCGGAGAAGAAACTCAACAAGATGGGTCCCGAGCACAAGAACCTCAGTGCACAAGCAGAGGCCCTCAACAGGTTGCGCGAAGAAATGCGGGCGTTGGACGGAGAGATCGTCCGCGAGGAGGCCGAACTGGGGGACTACAAGCGCAAATGTACAAAAGATTGGATGGGCTTCAAGTTTGGCGGTCTCGTCGAGTGTTGCGAGAAGGGCGTGGTACGTCCGTCTCCCCCTGGTTCTCCTCCTTCTCTGAACCAGCTCTATCTTTAGATTGTAGGTGATATTGGCAGGCAAATTATCCAGGCAGGTTGTTCCGTTGTCCAGCCACACACCTCCTGACCCCGTCTGCCATGTCCTTGCCATGTAGTCCATTCCCGAGGACATCACACAACCTGGCCTCCCACGTGCGTATTATAATGCGCATGGCCATGTAGGCGACCTAGTTGTTGAGGCACAACGTGCGGTCTCTCAGGTCGCTTTCTCCACCAACCCCTCTGGATACAACCCCCTTATATCTCAGCCACATCCCACCTCTCAAGGTCCACCGGCTGAAATTCCTACCCTTCCCACTCCTTCGTTGGGTAGTGAACTCACATTGGGTGTTGCAATGTACAGTCCGCCGCAAGGCCCTCCACCTGGCCACGTACCTGCGGTATGTACCGTCATCATGTCGCCTTGCTGTTGCCTGGTGGCCGGTATTCATTATATACTGCCGTCATGCAACACATGTGGAAAAACATGCAAGCTGACGTATGATTATGTTTCAGCATAGGCGTGTTTCGGTTGACGAGCTTGGGGCACATGTTCCTCCGGCTCAACCCGTCTCTCAAATGCACTCGCTGCCTACGAAAGAGAAACCTGACCCGGCCCCCCCGGTTCCAAGCTTTTCTGCCGGTTCTGCTGCAAAACCACTCTCCGTGCCATATGACAGCGGGGTGGCTGAGACAGACGAGAATCTGTCACTGATGGCGTCCATCGCCGATGCCCTGTCGCAATCCCATCGTGGATTTTCGCTCGAGGAAGACACACCCACCGACTCGCCGAAACCACAAGCTCTGGCACTCAACGCGGCGCGATCCGTGCAGAGCGAACCACACGGGCCAGTGACCATGACGAACGGACACGCGGGCATACCTCGGCTCCCAGAAGAAAAGGAGGGCCAATGGCATAGAAGAGCGACGCGACGAAGTACGTCACCGCCAAGCCTTCCACCGGGCGCGGCGCCGGCCGAAGTTAGGGCTTGGGATGATGGCATGGGTGGTCAGGGTGAGGATGACACTCGTTCTGATCGTCCGGCATCCTCGAGCGCGCGTGTGCCTTTCCAGCGACTTACTTCTTCCTCGGAACGGGATGGGGAAGAGGAGGAAGACTATGTTTCCGATCGTAAGAGTGTGGCGTCTTCAATGGGCGCGGAAGGGGATGGAGATGGTAAGCATCAAGAGAGAGACGGATCGTTGTCCGAGATTGGCGGGGAGGTAGCGAGCGTGGATGGGGCCGCGGCGATCAGCAACTCCAACGAGCAAGGGTCTGTGTCGACGGACGCGGCGGACAAGGCCACGCAGTTATCGCGCGCTGCAAGTCAATGGCGGATACCACGTGTTCCGCCTCCTGCCATAGATACAGAAGAAGACGATACCTACTACACCCCTCCCACCGCTACTGCACAAGGAGAAGTAGAAGGGGAAGATGATGAAGACGAGACGCGGACGGCAGAGTCTGCAAACACGAAAGCGCACGTCGAGGCAGCAAAACGAGAAGTGTCGCGCGCAATGGACCAGTTGATGTTTACTGCTATTACCTCGCCGTCGTTGTCGTCGAGCGGGTATGCTACGCCCAGGGGACCACCTCCACAATACGGATCGGTGGGGTCGGCTGCTGCCGTGGTTCCAGCTGCGGTACAGTCGACCATGTCTGTGGGTGGGACACTGTACGATTCCGCGCCACCGTCACCGATCTTGCCGCCACCGAATCCTCCATTCGCGAATCGAGGAAGGACGTCGTCTATTGTGGAGATGCGAAGGCCCCCCGTTGGACAACATCGTCCGACCCCGTCATTGAGCGATCTCGATCAGAGGCCTCCGTCGCCGGTCTTACAGCCACCCAATCCACCGTTTGCGAACCGAGGGAGGACGTCGCCAACGATTGATGTGCGACGCCCTGCTACGCATCGTTTGACGATAAGCGACGGTGGTCTTGGGATGATGACTATCTCTGCGCCGAGTCCTGTTGTTACCAATGCGCCTGATGGTGGTAGAGCGGTTTCACCGACGTTGTCGATGTCAGGATCCCCTGTACCGATGTATCGTTCGCCCCCACCCGAGTATCCGCGTCTGACGCCGCCGTATTCGACGAATTTGATGGCGACCTCTTCGTCGTCGTTGTTGAGTGCAGGAAGTGGGGGTGGTGGGGGTTTGAGCCCCGGTGGGACGCCAAGGATGATCTCTGCTGCTGCGTTTCGGAGGCCGCAGGGGCGAGTTCCGAGTGGGTCGGGACCAGGTATGGGGATGGGGACGGAGACGACGTTGGGTCCTGCGGATACGAGTCCGTTGATGTTGAGGAAGCCATCTGGGTCGCCTTTGCCTATGTTACCGACGGGATCGGGGTCGGGGTCGGTGCGGGGACCGCCGACGAGGGCGCCGCTGTCGGTGGTGAACCCGGATCCGCGGGTGTCGGATGAGGAGGAAAGGCACGAGCCAGGGTATGACTATAATGCGCATGGTGGAGAGAGTGCGGGATATGGGGCGGGGAGGTACGTGAGCGATTTGGAGAGGTTTGGTGAATGAATTGTGGACATGTTACAGGAATTTTTCTTGATTGACGGACGAACGGCGTCCCAGTGGATATTCGAACGTGTTTTGTTGTAACATCGGTTCCATGCCGTGACTCTTGTTTTGTTATTGCACTATTAGTTTTGGTGATTGATCAGACTGTGATGATACGTATGTAGGACAAGATTGCCAGCATGTCGTGGACGATATCTTGTTTCTGTCGACGTTCGTTGGTTATGTACTTATGATAATGATACCACCTGGCACTCGAAAGACTAAACATCTATTCCATGCTATGCATTCAGGCTAAATGACCGTGAGATCCAGACAGCGACGTTCCCGCCAGCCCATTCCTGCAATCACTGCCTTCCCCCTACCCGAACGAGTGCAGCCATTGTTCTCCGTCGAGAAATAATGCCTGCTATTCGCACTCGTGATACCGCCTCGAGTCAATGTGAGTCCTCCAAACGGTTTCCCTGATCAGCTCGTCGTCGCCATCAGTATCTGATCACTCACCGTGTCCAGCGCCTAAGGTGATTGCGGAGACCTTTCAACCGTCAACCCTGGCCATTGTTTCGCCAACGCCGCGCGCCTTCACATTTCCTTTCTCTTTCTCGTCATCCGCATCAGTCTTCTCGCCAAAGCCATCAACGACATCGCTGCCGACATCCCCCCCGATGCCATTATCACAGCACAGACGACGTAAGTCATCGGAGCGCAGCGGTAATATCGAGCGTAGACCGAAAAAGGGCGATGACGACTACATCAAGCGTCCCGAGAATGCATTCATTCTGTTCCGCAGAAAATGTTGCGAAGACCGTCAGGCTGACCAGGAGGGCGCACTCGATGACCTTGCGAAGAAGCAGAGCTGTGCCGATCTATCCAAAACGATCAGCCAACAATGGAAGGCACTCACACCCGAGGAGCGTCTGTATTGGGAGGAGCTGGCTAAGGAGAAGAAGAAGGAACACGAGCAAATGTACCCCAATTATGTCTATCGACCCCAGAGGAGCAAGGATCGCAAGGGAAAGAAGGGGAAGCGTGGCGAAGAAGGCGACCTCGAGTCCAGCATTTCGTTCGTCCTTCCGCTC
>JBBPPX010000019.1:0-191923 GCA_038092235.1 Leccinum boreale | reverse complement strand
CTCAAAGACGACTGGCAGCTGTCCATCACTCTAGAGAGCCTCAGCATCGCCGGCGACCAACTGTCATTGTGACCAGAGGGCGAAATGATCGTCGCAGCACCGACTGTGTGCGAAACGTCTGCGGATGTGCCTTTCATAAGCCTGTTGATATTGCTCGCACCGTCTGCTCCAACCACGGGGCCTCCTGGACTTTCCTCTGCACGGCTCGGCGACAACGTTGCCGAGAGAGTGGGAACGGACAGGCTATCCTGGTACGTCTCGCCTGTTGCACGTGAAAACATACTAGCCAGGGCCTTCTCCTCATAGGTCATGGTTGGCGTGTTGACTTGCTTTGCATCCTCATCCGCGATAATTGTCGAGCAGTGAGATGTGAAGGACATGGCTGGAGACGACGGACACGACCATCCGACAGGAGAAGGTACCATGGGAGGGTGAATATCGGCTACCGATTCGACTTCTGTGAGCTTTCGATTGCTAGTCTGCGTTCCCATCTCACAACGCCCGACCAAGCCAGATTTCTCAACACCAGCCACTGTGGGCATGGCCTGCGCCACCGTCTTGGCCACACCAGCGCCAGTAGAGGACGCCTGATGCTGAGATGTTCCCAAGTTCCTTGGAAGGGTTCCCCCTATACGACCTTGGTTCCGCTTGCCAGCTGCGTTCACGCCGACCGAGGATTGATTGCCGTGGAAGCCCGGAACGCAACTAGGTCGAGGCAGGCCTTCGCTCGCAATCTTCCCTTGCGTCGAGAGCGTGGATGCCGGGCGTCCGTTCATCATCTTGCGATCCTCCAATTTCTGTACAGTCTCCAATGGCTTGGAGGCAACGGTCTTCTTGGACACACGCTGGCTCAACACACTCAGACAGAACTCCAGGCAAGCATGTCGGTTTCCGCACCTCTGTGGTCTTGTTCGATCCGCGGGTAGTGGCCACCCCGACTGTACGGCCCTTGTCAGCTGCTTTGACGCCGACCGAAGATTGATTGGCGCGGAAGCCTGGAACGCAACCAGGTCGAGGCAGGCCTTCGCTCCCAATCTTCACTTGGGTAGAGCGCGTAGATGCCGGGCGTCCGTTCATCATCTTGCGATCCTCCGATTTCTGTACGGTCTCCGACGGCTTGGAGCCAACGGTCTTCTTGGAAACACCCTGGCTCGACACACTCAGACGGAACTCTAGGCAAGCATGACAGTTTCCGCACCTCTGTGGTCTTGTTCGTTCCGCGGCGCGATTCCACCTTCGAAACGATAGTGGGTCGAGAACCAAGTCGCGGCTGGGTCGGAGCTCCCCGAGGAATAGACCGTCCTTTCTTCGTGACCGGAGGCCTTGTACTGTTCCTTCCCGTTGGAGCATGCCGCTTAGAATCGAGGCTACAGACCACGAACGGGCGTGATCCCGCCATCGCCTAAGGTTCCGAGTCGGCTCAGCTGAAGAAGTCCATCAAGTTAGCACGCTGAGGACGTACGAAGGGTGGCATATTCTCAGTCTTGCGAGTAAGGTGGGCGTTGATGATGTAGTCGATCATCGGTGCAGGTATAGTATGGATAGAGAGAACGATGCTGTGGCTGACCTCACATATGAACAAGTCTGAGCAGCGGCTGACCGACCAGCCATGTAATTCTCACAGGTGGTATTCGTGCCAGCCACCATGATCAGCGGCTAGCCAGATGCATAATTCCATTTGGATATCTGTTGCGGAAATAAACGAGGCCATGGCACGGTGAGGAATGCTAGGTTGATGAGTTTCATGATGTGAGTTGTCACATGTCAATTTTGAACCGTATCTTCAAAAATACCTTGCAATAGTATGACGACGATCAGGAGATGAGAAGTAGTGCTTCCAACAATATTGCAAGCACTGCGTGGTCGATGATTTACACGGTAGGTTTGCCTTCATCAGATTTCGCTTCCACATGTCGCATTCCATTTTCGGTAACTCACCCCTTTTTCAAAATTTCACGTGTACCACCCGACTCGTTTCTTTTCCAATGCCTTCGATTGTAGCTAGAACAGCGAGCTGACGATTTCTCTCAGCTGTACAATCACATCTCACGGAGTTTCATCATCTCGTTTTAAGCAGCGTTACAATGTTATACATTTCCAAAGTACATGATTCCGTGAGTGATATATCCGATGAGTGATTGACCAAATATCATACAGGTTTAAGCAACGTTGTGATGTTATACATTCCAAAGTACATGATTCCGTGAATGATATATCCGATGAATGACTGACTAACAATAGCGTTATGGTGTTATACATTCCAAAGTAAATGATTCCGTGAGTGGTATATCCGATGAATGATTGACCAGCAATATACGTTCTGCATCCGCGCATTCTTCCCGACACGACGAACTGTAAATGTAAATAGAAAGATTGAAACTGCTCAAGTTTCTCTTTGCATTTGCTGTTTCGTCGCCCCTAGGTCTCCAGTTCGATCATGGGACAGAAGACAAACGTGCCTTCGTCCATCACATTCATTAGAATACGGGACAGCGCCCCGTGCTTCTTTGATTCTTCCACAAGGACGACACGTGTCGGCTCACTGCGCGAAACATCAGTATCCGTCGTGCTCAACCAAGGACGTCCAGCAAGAACTCACATGTCATCCAGTACCACCTCCTTCGACAACGGCGATCGGGCATTCCTTGATGGAAAATCAGGTTTGTAAAACGTATCCATCAGCATAATCTTGCGCTGGATCTCGGTTACCGATACCCGCCTCGATGGGTTCGGGTCCCAAATCTGACGCAATAGCGCATTCAAAGGCGCTGAAATCGGATACTTCCGCAGAAGATAGTCTTCGTCAGACAGAAATTCCCGGAAATTCTTGTCCGCCGGTCGGGCTTCGTCCCATGGGAAGTGGCAGGTCACCATGTTGAATAGGATGACCCCCAGGGCCCAAATATCTGCAAGGTCGCCAAAGTAATAAACCCCCCTCTCAACCCAGCAGTCTTTAGGCGGGTCAGTTTAACCAGTCTTGTGATTTACGATGAGTGACTTACCTGGACCAATATAGGCGGGTGTGCCACACGGGCCGTCGTCGCACACACGGTTGTTCGTGGACAACCCAAAGTCAGCAATTTGAACACTCGTGCCATTCGCATCACACAGTATGTTCTCTGGCTTGAGGTCCCGGTGGAAGATGCCATTCATGTGACAACCGAGGACGCCGTTGAGCACGTCCATGAAGACCTGCTTAATGAGGGCGTCATTCTTCCAGTACGCCCTCCGTTTCCAAATTGCTTGATGCATGTCGATATTGCACAGTGGCATGACGAAGAAATAGTACCCTTCGCTTTGGAACACGTCGAGAAGCTGGAGTACGTTCGTACAACGAGCTACTGCGTTCTGGTTGCGGATCTCAGCGACTTGCTGGTCGCGGCGCCAAGGATAAATGCTCTCTCGCACAACCTTGATGGCGAGGGCGGGGGAGTCCGCCATGGATATTTCCACAGCCTGGTATACTGTTCCACCTCCGCCGGCGCCGATGGTGGAGGATAGGATGTAGCGGTCGATCTGCATGCCAGCAAAGTCTCGA
Organism: Leccinum boreale; assembly: GCA_038092235.1. Taxonomy (NCBI): domain Eukaryota; kingdom Fungi; phylum Basidiomycota; class Agaricomycetes; order Boletales; family Boletaceae; genus Leccinum; species Leccinum boreale. The sequence continues at coordinate 188,385 of JBBPPX010000019.1, read as the reverse complement.
ACGGCGTCCATCGTGTTGTGGGTATTGGAGGAAGGTAAGCAGAGAGAAGAAATAAATATGTAAGCACGTAATAAGAGAAACTGTGAAGCTATTCAGAGCGACTACTACAGAGATCGTGGATGCTCTGGTCGAGTTACTGAGTACCACCAGGTCGAAGCTCCTAAATACCAAATCGGGTTCAGTGGCTGTGCCGATTTAAACAATCCAATTTAGCCCCTAGGTGTACAAACTGCAACACACCGCTCGACGAGCTGAGGGACTCAATTCACGATTTCCCAGCTCACGCATCGATTTCTGTTTAGGCCTGTCCCCTTACACAACACATACGGAACAATGTCAGATGATCCTTTTGGATATACCAGATCGCAGCAGGTCCGTCACCCGCCTCACACAATGGACATGTTATACGTTAATGTTCAAGGCGATGCCATTATAAGTATCTGTAGTACAGTAACTGAAATGAACGCTATCATACAACGCCTGCCGGAGTGAGTGTATGCAGGCATGGATACATGACAGCCAAGTGGACGAGCAGGAGCGTTCTCCGAGTCACGCGTAGACTCAAACACTATGCGCAGCTCACCCGAACGACAACCACCACCACCACCACCACCACCACCACCACCACCACCGTCGAAGAAGAAGGAAACTCCTCCTAAATATTCAGGTCGTCGAGATGAAGCGCCATCTCGTGCGTCCTCGGCGGCAGCACCGAATTCGTCCTCGGAGCCATCATCGCTGACGACCTTCGTCGTCACTCCTCCCAAAGCCATATTACGAACTCGGTGAGTACACATGTCCAGCTCTCTCGAGTTCCTCTGACCCCAGGTGTCGCAAGATATGGCCATCTTTGACACCCTCCGACATCTCTCAGACTACCTTCACGACACACATACATCTCGCACATGTCTGTGAACTAGTTCAGTACGGTGGAAACATCGTCCCCCGCCTCCACATCGTGATCACCTGCCCGTTGGGACCGATTCCGGGTGAGCCTTCTCCGCGTTGCGTCATCCGTATACGTTCCCTGCGCTCATCACTTTGAACATCAAGCTCTGTCGGCGATACAAGATTCGTGAACATTTGGTGAGATCGCACTTTCCTATGCACATAATCTTTAACCTCGACAACGAATAGGAAGACGACTGGCAATCGAAAGCGACCACGATCCTCAAGTTTGTGCGCGAATGCACCTCCATCCTCGCAATACATGTCGACTCTCCCTCGCTCTCAGTCTGTCTATTCCTCCTCGCGGCCCAAATCGCCTCCAAATACGGCTCCGGGTTCGAACACCTCGCGTACGACCTGTAAGTCCAAGCGTTTTCGGTGTGCGAAGACTCGATGTCGGAGAGCCGAGCACAGTTAGCTGTGGTAACGTTGACCATCGGGACGTTGCAGTGCTCAAAGGTGTTCTAGGTGGACGGATATGACACGTTGATCACCAAGGTTGTTGAAGAAGCCGGATCAGGCGACGGCGGTACATGCTGCAAGTCGTTTATGGTGGCAGGAGGCAGCGGTGGAGGTGGAAGGAGATGGGGGAGGGGGAGGGAAGGAGGGGAGCAAGGATGAGGAGAATGGGGAGCGTGCTAAGGCGGTGAGTATCGGTTTGTGCATTCGCGCTGTCGATCGTGACTCATTGGTTGTCGGCAGTACCCACACCAGGACAGAAAACGGGTGCTGGAATGTCTGCAGAAGTCGTTGCGGATCGCACATTCGGCGACGGAAGAGATCGTCACTGTTCAGATATACTGTGATACGCTCGATCAATATATGTATTCCTTTAATCGCGGGGCAGTTGCTGTGAGTCTATCTTCCCTTTACAGTCTCTTGATGCTGACGAGTTTTTGACATTGTCACAGGTCGCTCCAAAATTCATCGTCTCGCTCGTCTCGCTCGTCACGTCCTCGATCGACACCTCACCCTCCGAGTCGTCTTCAGCTTCGTACCTGCACCCATCGCGATGAATCGAAGGTGTCGCGTTTCCGGACATGATCCAGCGACATTTCCGGAACGCACTCAAGGATATTCATTCGAAAAACACGTAGGAGAAACCGGGGCGGTATGACGAGGTAGAAGTCATGTATAGAGTGGAGGCGGTGGTTTTTCAATTTCGATCTGTCAATGATACTGTTTTTTTTTGTCGTCGTCGTTTTAGCCAAGGCCCTTTTGACCTGACTAACAAAAAAGTGTTGCGAGTCCCTGCCAATATATACCTTGGGCTGTGCGAACAGCCTCCTGGCATTACATTGGGCAGCACCGCCATGCGAGGGGGAAATCGGTCGACCGATTTTGGAACTCAAGCCACCTATTTCCTATTTCTGACCGTGCGTGGCGGTGACGGGTGGCAGTGTTTCGAGGGGGGAATTTCGCGAAGGTCGAAAGGGGGGGTCAGTGCGCGGGCGTAGGGGCAACTAAACGGCGGTAAGTAGGTCGTCTGTCACGGTGACAACTCGTATTCGACGCCAACGGGTGCCAGTGGGGTGGATACAACAGAATTACTCACGAGGGCCGGGTCGTGTGCATGAACGACTGCACAACATGCACAATTGTGTGCGTTGTGTGGTCGCTCCTGCACGCTGACGAGGGCAGCGGCGATGTGGGTGTGGTGCGAGTGCGGGTATGCGATGAGTAGTAGTGACGACGCCGAGGGTCGCCGGGGCTCGTGCAGGAATGACTACAGAACGCGCACGATTGTGTGCGTTGTGCAGACGTTTCTGCATGTTGACGAGGGAGAGGGCAACGGCGGGGTAAGGACATCGCCGTCTTGGAGACAAGGATGGTGGCGGGGGTGTGGGCGATGACAACGAGACTGGGGGAGAACGGGAGGGAGAATGCAGACGAGGACAAGGATGCTGGTGGGTCGGGTGAGGTCCGAGTCGTAGTCGTCTACGAGCGACTCGGAGGGGACGGGGGTGGACGGGTGAACAGAAACGGGGGCGGAGTGCAGGAGTGACTGCACAACGCGCACAATCGCGCACGTTGTGTGGTCGCTTCTGCACGCTGGGGCGAGAGGACAGGGGGGAATGGGGACAGGGATGGGGATGGGGAGTTGGGGATGAGGACAGTCGTAGTAAGGACGACGATGTCGTCGAGTCGAGACGGAGTCGTCATCACGCTGGGGCGAGAGGACGGGGACAGGGATGGGGATGGGGAGTTGGAGACGAGGATGGATGCGGCCCGGGGTAAGGACGTCGTCCTTGTCGTCTCATCGGGATGGCACGCCGTTGTACCGTCATTACTTCCGTATGGGCGATGGAGAGGGGAGAATGCAAGCCTGGGAGCCGACAAGGAGAGAAAGAGCGAGAGAGCGGGGTGACAACGTGTGGTAACCGTCATGCACTCTCGGTGGAACGAGAGCGCATGGCAGTTGCAACACCTCGATGAAGCCGACTATCGTCGTCGTTCGGTGGGTTCGCCGAGTTCCGAAGGGCTACCCCTTCGGGTCTTCCCACCTCGCCTTCCGGATTGGGATCCACTTCGCATGACCAGTCTGCCGTACATTCTTTGATTCACAGGATTCTCACTTTCTTCTGTCCACTGTCTAGTGCCCTCCCCCGCCATCCCAACCTTCGGTGAAACGAGATGAAATTAAAAGGTCCTTATTTCATCGTTTTGTTTGCGAGAAGAGCCTCAGTGAAATAACATTCGCGTCAGCCAATCAGTGGTGGTCTCGAGCAAAGTCTCGTTTTACCAAGCATGAGAAAGGGGGCCAGAGGGACTCCATTGGAGAGGCGACTGTTTCAGTCGATCAGATACTTCCACGAGCGGAGTCAACATTCGCCAAGTTTGAGCAAGGGGCCGGGACAGGCCACATCAGCGAGGCAATCGACCTTGATCGCCAAGCACTGGACCGTTGCCCACCCGGTCACGATGAACGATGGGACTCACTAACTCAGCTTGGTGATCATCTCTGGGGTCGTTACAACCATCTAGGAGCGGTGGAGGACATTGAGGAAGCAGTTATATATGGCAGAGAGGCACTGGAGCTTTGCCCAGAAGGACACCCAAATCGTTCAACGTCGTTGACGAATGTCGCAAGCAATCTCTCTACTCGTTACAAGCGGCTTGGAGATATGACGGACCTAAATGACGCCATTATCCTCGCGAGACAAGCCCTCGGCCTTCGGCCGCCAGGGCACCCGGAACGATCAATGTCGTTGAACCATGTCACAGTCTATCTCTCCACTCGTTACAACCGCCTTGGAGATATGACGGACCTCAATGAGGCCATCATCCTCGGGAGACAAGCCCTCGACCTTTGCCCGTCAGGGCACCCGGATCGATCAACGTCGTTGAACAATGTTGCAAGCTATCTCTCCACTCGTTACAACCGCCTTGGAGATATGACGGACCTCAATGAGGCCATCATCCTCGGGAGACAAGCCCTCGACCTTCGTCCGTCAGGGCACCCGGATCGATCAATGTCGTTGGGCAATGTCGCAGTCTATCTCTCCACTCGTTACAACCGCCTTGGAGATATGACGGACCTGGGAGACAAGCCCTCGACCTTTGCCCGTCAGGGCACCCGGAACGATCAACGTCGTTGAACAATGTTGCAAGCTATCTCTCCACCTGTTACAACCACCTTGAAGATATGACGGACCTCAACGAGGCCATCATCCTCGGGAGACAAGCCCTCGACCTTCGTCCGTCAGGGCACCCGGATCGATCAATGTCGTTGGGCAATGTCGCAGTCTATCTCTCCACTCGTTACGACCGCCTTGGAGATATGACGGACCTCAATGAGGCCATCATCCTCGGGAGACAAGCCCTTGACCTTCGCCCGTCAGGGCACCCATATCAATCAACGTCGTTGGGCAATGTCGCAGCCGATCTATGCTATCGTGGAGAAATAACGGACATCAATGAGGCCATCATCCTCGGGAGACAAGCCCTCGACCTTTGCCCGTCAGGGCACCCGGATCGATCAATGTCATTGGGCAATGTCGCAGCCAATCTATGCCATCGTAGAGAAATGACGGACCTCAATGAAGCCATCATCCTCGCGAGACAAGCCCTCGACCTTTGTACACCTGGCCATCCTGACCGATCATGGACATTACGTCAACTTGCATATTGTCTCCGTGTTCGCTTCACCCAGTTGAACGACTTGAAGGACAGAGAGGATCTATTCAGTCTCTACACCGAGTTGTCAAATACCTCACAAACACTCTCACCAGTCGATCTCTCTGTAGCGAAGCAATGGATCACGGAAGCCGACCATTTCCGCCATCCCACAGTCCTTCTCGCATACGAAACATCTCTTCGACTACTTGTTCAGCATCTCGCCATTTTACCACCCCTACCCAAACATCTCCACACTGTTAAGGACCTCGCTTCATCCCTAGCAATAGATGCTTTTTCCGCTTGTCTCCGCGATCACCATGCAAAAAAAGCGGTCGAGCTTCTCGAACAAGGTCGCGGTGTATTCTGGACTCAGATTGCTCGTCTCCGTTCCCCTCTTGAAGATGTCATCGCGTCGGGCCAGGAAGGACAGTCCCTTGCACACCAGTTTACTCAACTCTCATCAGAAATACACCATACAATTTACTCACAAGGTCCAGATCAGCACAACAAACTGTGCGGTCTTTATGTTGATCTGCAATCCGCAATCACTCAGATTCGCACATTACCCGGTCTCGCTCGATTTCTTCTCCCCTCTTCCTTCTCCGAACTCCAGCACGCTGCCAGTGGGGGACCTGTGATCATTGTGAATGCTAGCCAGTATTCGTGCGATGCACTCGTTGTCTTTTTTGACAGAGATCCGGTTCATATCCCATTGAAGATCACGAAATCCCGTGTCCAGGACCTGTCATCGGACCTCCAGTCCTTGAATTTGGATGCAAAGACAATGGACATGGGGAGAGATTTTGCTTGCTTCCTGAGAATCCTTTGGGATGAGGTCGTCTCGCCCATCGCTGATTTTCTTCTGACAACAGTCCCACCTGGCTCACGTATCTGGTGGTGTCCAACTGCCGAGTTCTGCCTTCTGCCATTGCACGCGGCTAATCCGTATCGGAACGGCCAAACGAGTTTTTCCCATTTGTACATCTCGTCTTACACTCCCACGTTGACTGCCCTCATCCGTGCGAGACGGAATCATCCATCGGCGACGACTTTGATTCACGAGGAGAAATGTTTCCTTGCTGTGGGCCAAGCGAACGCCAAAGGCGAAAGCGAGCTTTTCTCCGTCGGCAGCGAACTTGCCATCATCGCTGAGCGTATTCAGGGTCTCGCAACGTTCATCCGCCTTGATGGTCCCGAATCGAGTGTGTCCCAAGTCTCGAAGGAGCTGAGGACGAGCGAGTGGGTTCACTTTGCCTGCCACGGTATCCCAAACAGGAAGCAACCATTTGACTCCGCATTTGGTCTCTACGACGGCCGGTTTACCGTGGAACGGATCATGGGATGCGAGTTGGAGAACCTGGAGTTTGCGTACTTGTCTGCTTGTCATACGACGGTCGGAGACGAGGAGAGTCCAGACGAAGTGATCCACTTGGCGTCGGCGATGCAGTTTGCAGGGTTCCGATCTGTGATTGGGACGATGTGGGCGGTGGACGACGCCGATACGAACAAGATCACGACCAAGTTTTACGAGAATATGTTGGATGGATGTGGTCGGCTGGATCACACTCGAGCGGCATTGGCGCTACAGAGGACGATGAACTCATTGGTTGGTATTGTCCCGCTCGATCAGCGGATTCTGTATGTACATATTGGTGCCTAGTCCATGTCAGGTCTGTATCGTTGTATCGTTGCCTCGTGCTTATGTATCTAATGCCTCTTCTTATACATCTGCTATTTGCGATCAGTATCGATCCTGTGGATGCCTGGTTATGTGGACGACTGGTTTTTGGGACAGTACTATGACGATCCTGGGCTTCGCGAGCGGCGTCCAGAGTTGCATTCGTGTGTGTAGGAGAAGCCGTTGGGCCATCGTCAATGTCTCGCTCCTATCGGGCGCCCCTCTCTGAATGTGAGGGTCAGGTCGGGGGGACGGGTTGAACGGTTTCGAACCCAGGAGGGGGGACCGGTATCCTCCCCACTACCATGTTGTTCAACTTCAAACGCAGCGTCATGCGGGGAACTAGCCAAAGTGGACGCGGTCCTTCGCCAGGCATAAGGCATTTAGATCTGGAATCTATGATACTCAGCGACGCGGACTAGATCGTTGAGGATAGCACGGCTCCGTTACCGCAAATGACCTCTTTCGGTCGAGATGGAACCTGAGCGACCTGAGCGATCTTGCCACTAGAGTCGGCGGATCGTCTCGACTCGACTCGGATACTTTGCGTTGTGCCGTCATGGATAAGTTTTGCGTACGGATTTCCATATGATGAGTTAACTCAACCGTATTTTACCCCATATTTCTATGTCACCTGCGACATCGGTGGTCAAGAAATGAGCCACGGGCGCATGCCTTGAAACAGTACCTTGAGTATGCCTGAACATTCAGGTGTTGGTCGCGTGAAAGTGCTGCGTGCGGACAATGCAAACGAGAGCCACCAAGTTGGGGATGCGACCTGCTTTTTCAAGGATGGTCGCCGTGGGACTCGTGGATCCTTATGTTACATCGTGACTGATTGTTCTCGTCGGAAATTCTTTGTGGTTGCCAGACACGAAGAACATCAATTCCATGCATCTATTACCCCGGAGTCTGTGCTGTACACGTACAAGAGACAGTAGCGACCTTAGCTGAAGGCATTGCCGCAAGCATTCCGACCTACTCCGTGGTAGAGACTAGCTCGCAGCCAAGATGGCGTCAAAAATGGGAGCGATGGACTTGAAGACCTAGAGTCTGTACGGTGGTCCGCATCGTTCCGGGGCTAGGATCTACGTCGCTCTACTTGTCGATGGGAACAAATACCTGGTCTTTGGCGGCAGAAGGTCAGAGAATCGTCTAGCAGAGGTGTGCCAGGCAGTGCGAGAGGCTCGGCTGAACTGGACCAAGAATTTCAAGTTGGTAATCTTGTAGTCGTGGAAGTGATGCTCAAAAAACATCGCATTGGGCTTGTGTCGTGAATTTTCTGGGATCTTCGAGGCCATAAAGTGTCCAAAGGGACGGTGTCACTTTGATTGTCGATGGTCGGCAAGAAGGGTGCGAGCGGGCACCAATGGCTTGATTGACTTGAGGAAAAGTGGGAGCAAATGGACTCCATGGCCCATGGGGGCTGGTCCGTCATAATATAAAGTCGCAATTGTGAGTAATACGGTACATTGCTGAACTTGAACTCGTAGAGGTGAAAAGCGAACTGTGCTGATGAAAGGAAAAGAATAACTTGAAAGGCGACTAAATGTCCAGTGCTTGGTGACCGGTGACGACCGGCGTCATCGCAACGACGTCGGAACTAAGACGAGCATTTCCCACCTTTTTGCGCGCTTCAACCATTTCCATCTCCATCATTCTCGCTGGATTATTCCCCGCATTCGAATCTTTGTTAGACGGCGAAATAAACAGCTCTCGAATCCTTGACACGTTCGTCCCCATCATCCTTGACTTGGGCCTCCACGCAGGTGGCGTTCGTTCTGGAGGCGACAGGAAGATCCGGGCGATGTCGATGACACGATGGACAGCCGTTCGAGCGGTGTCACCAACAGGATCAGAATGTTTCTGGCTCAAAGACGACTGGCAGCTGTCCATCACTCTAGAGAGCCTCAGCATCGCCGGCGACCAACTGTCATTGTGACCAGAGGGCGAAATGATCGTCGCAGCACCGACTGTGTGCGAAACGTCTGCGGATGGGCCTTTCATAAGCCTGTTGATATTGCTCGCAACGTCTGCTCCAGCAACGGGGCACCCTGGACTTTCCTCTGCACGGGTCGACGACAACGGTGCCGAGAGAGTGGGCACGGACGCGTTATCCTTCTGCGTTTCGCCTGTTGCTACTAGTGCAAACATGCTAGCCAGGGCCTTCTCCTCATAGGTCATCGTTGGCGTCTTGACTTGCTTTGCATCCTCATCGACGACGATTGTCGAGCACTGAGAGGGCCCGGGGAAGGACACGTCTGGAGACGACGGAGACGACCATCCGACTGGAAAAGGTACCATGGGAGGGTGGATATCGGCTACTGGTTCGACTTCTGTGAGCTTTCAGTTACTCGTCTGCGTTCCAATCTCACAACGGTCGACCAAATCAGATTGCTCAACACCAGCGACCGTGGGCTGGTGGCACGGTGATCAAGGTATGCTGGGTTGATGAGTTTCATATGTGAGTTGTTGCCTGTCAATTCTGAACCGTATCTTCGAATATACAATATGACGACGATCGGAGATGGGAAGTAGTGCTTTCGACAATATTGCGAACACTGCGTGGCCGATCATTTACTCGCTCTGGTAGGTTTGTGCCTTCATCAGATTTCGCTTCCACACGTCGCATTCCATTTTCGGTAACTCACCCCTTTCTCAACTGCACCCGACTCTATTTACAAAGTCTCCGATTGTAGCTAGAACAACGAGTTAATATTTTCTCTCAGTTATACAATCACATCTCACGCATTTCGTCATCTAGGTTCAAGCAGCGTTACAATGTTATACACATTCTCCAGAGTACATAATGTTGTGAGTGATATATCCGATGAACAATTGACCAGCAATATACGTTCCGCATCCACGCGTTCTTCCCGACACGACGAACTGTAAATGTAAATAGAAAGATTGAAACTTCTCAAGTTTCTCTTTGCATTTGCTGTTTCGTCGCCCCTAGGTCCCCAGATCGATCATGGGACAGAAGACAAACATGCCTTCGTTCACCACATTCTTGAGAATACGGGATAGCGTCCCGTGCTTCTTTACTTCTTCCACAGAGGCGACACATGTCGGCGGACTGCACGAAACATCAGTATCAGTCGTGCTCAACCAAGGACGTCCACCAAGAACTTACGAGTCATCCAGTACTGCCTCCATCGACAACGGCGATTGGGCGTTCCTCGATGGAGTATCAGGTTTGCAGAACGTATCCATCAGCATGATTTTGCGCTGGATCTCGGTTACCGATACCCGCCTCGATAGGTTCGGGTTCCAAATTTGACGCAATAGCGCATTCAGAGGCGCTGAGATTGGATACTTCCGTAGAAGATAGTCTTCGTCAGACAGAAATGCCTGGAAGTCCTTGTCCGTCGGTCGAGCTTCGTCCCATGGGAAGTGGCAAGTCACCATGTCGAATAGGATGACGCCCAGGGCCCAGATATCTGCAAGGTCGCCAAAACAATATACGCCTCTCTCGACCCAGCAGTCTCTCGGCGGGTCAGTTTAATCAGTCTTGTGGTTTACGATGAATGACTGACCTGGACCGATGTAGGGTTTTGTGCCACACGGGCCGTCGTCGCACACACGGTGGTTCGTGGACAATATAAAGTCAGCAATCTGGACACTCGTGCCATTCGCGTCACACAGAATGTTCTCTGGCTTGAGATCGCGGTGGAAGATGCCATTCATGTGACAACCGAGGACGCCGTTGAGCACGTCCATGAAGACCTGCTTAATGAGGGCGTCGTTCTTCCAGTACACCCTTCGTTTCCAAATGGCTTGATGCATATTGATATTGCAGAGTGGCATGACGAAGCAATAGTGCCCTTCGATTTGGAACGCGTCGAGGAGTTTCAGTACGTTCGCACAACGAGCTACTGCGTAGTGGTTGTGGATCTCTGCGACTTGCTGGTCGCGGCGCCAAGGATGAATGCTCTCTCGCACAACCTTGATGGCGAGAGCGGGGGATGACGCCCAAGGCCCAGATGTCTGCAAGGTCGCCAAAATAATATACACCTCTCTCAACCCACTGGAACCCAGCAGTCTCTCGGCGGGTCAGTTTAACCAGTCTTGTGGTTTACGATGAGTGACTGTGTAAATGGGCAACACGGCGTGACCCGGGATAAAGGCAAGGGGGGCAATTCCGAAGTGGGAGTGGCTTGATGAGAAAGGGGTGAACGGCTAAGAGACAAAGATACGAGGAAGCGATGAACGATCTGAGCGACGAACGGCGAGACAGTGGCGAATGATAACAGACGGCGAGCGCGAGACTGAACGGACTGAGTGGGGGGATTTTTCTGCTATTCGAGGCCCATCGGCCCTCCTATATACAGTGTATCTACGCGAGTGGCACAAAGGCTGAAAGAAACACGCATAAGGCGATGATCTTGAAGAGTACGTGCCAGTGATGACGTGAATATGTGAAGGTGTGAAGGGTCAGTACTTCAGTGATCGAGTCCAGACGCGTCCTGCGCGTTTATCCTACGTCGTCGACCTGGTCGACGTGTAGACGGACCAGGATCCTTACAACTGACCTGGACCGATGTACCGGGTAGCCGGAGGGTGCTAGAGAGGAGTGGAGCTGGGTCAGACGGGTGGCAGGGGTCCATACGGAAGTTGCCGGGTTAGGTTTAGTAGCGTTGTCGGTCGTTGTCCCTTCTTCTGTAGCGCGCCGTAGTGCGCGGGGGCCATTCCCTCTGTTCCTCTCCTGCCTGGTCCACCGAGGTAGGTTGCTGTACCACGCGGGCCGTCGTCTCACACACAGTGGCTCGTGGACAACCCAAAGTCAGCAATCCGAACACCGGTGCCATTCGCGTCACACAGAATATTCTCTGGCTTGAGGTCCCGGTGTGGCATGACGAAGCAATAGTGCCCTTCGATTTGGAACGCGTCGAGGAGATTCAGTACGTTCGCACAGCGAGCTACTGCGTTTTGGTTGCGGATTTCTGCGACTTGCTGGTCGCGGCGCCAAGGATAAATGCTCTCTCGCACAACCTCGATGGCAAGAGCGGGGGAGTCCGACATGGATATCTCCACAGCGTGGTATACTGTTCCGCCTGCGCCTGCGCCGATGGTGGAGGATAGGATGTAGCGGTCCATCTGCATCCCAGCAAAGTCTCCCATCGTTCTTGTGGGTATTGGAGGAAGGCAAGCAGAGACAAGAAATAAAGATATAAGCACGTAATCAAAGAAACTGTGAAGCTATTCAGGGCGATTACTGCAGAGCTCGTGGGTGTTCTGATCGAGTTACTCAGTACCGTGACCAGGTCAAAGCTCCTAAATACCCACGGAAAAACATTGACACAAGGTGACCCAATCGCAGCAGGTCTATCACCCGCCTCACATGGACATGTTACATGTTAACGTTCAAGACGATGCCATTATAAGTATCTATAGTACAGTACTTAACAGAAATGAACGCTATCATACAACGCCTGCCGTGTCTCTGGCACACAGTCTTTCTAAAAGACAGTGCAGCTCGCCACTCTGTTCTAGTGTTTCACCGCCACACAGCGACGTCGCAGCAAGTTTTTCATCCCCAACAATGACTCCCTTTTAGCCTCTGAAAACGGGTGTCACCTCCAGTTTACATATCGTGAGAGATGTAGAGCGCTTACGAGTCTCCACAGGTTTTTTGTAGAATGTATCGATGCCTAGAACGACTTTCCGGATCAGTGGGAGTGCCAACCGCTTCCTGGCGACTGGTTGCAAAATCCACCTAAGCAGCCTGTTCAATTCCACCGAGATCGAGGACGTGTGGAGGAAGTACTCCTCGTCATCGAGGAATGCCTGATATTCCTTGTCCGAGGGGCGCGCACTTTTCCATGGATGACGAGCAGTAACCATTGTGAACAGAATAACGCCAAGCGACCAAATGTCTGCCAGACTGGCGTCGTACGGATCTCCCTCATCGCACCTCCAACATTCTCGTATCCAGTCAGTTCAAATAGTACGCGGTCAGAACAGGGAGAACTCACCTGGGCTCACATAACGCTGTGTGCCGACACCTCCATCAAGAGCAATCTGGCGGTTTGTTGACAAACCGAAGTCACCTATTCGGATTCCAGTTCCATCAGCATTGCACAACATATTTTCCAGCTTCAAATCTCGATGGAATACGCCTTTCTCGTGACAAATAAATACGCCGTCTATGATCTCCAAGAATGACTGTTTGATGAGCCCGTCATTCCTCCGGTACACTTGCTTGTACCATAACTCGTGCATGTCCGTCTCGCACACTTCGAGGACGAGGAAGTAAAACGAATCCTCTTCAAAGAGGTCGCGCACACGCACAATGTGTGGATTGCCAGTCACCGAGTAATGGTTGACGATCTCTCCGGCAATCTGGTAGCGCTGTCGTCCAGATATCTTTTTCTTGGGCAGGCATTTTACTGCAAAAGACTTTGGTCCTCTCGAAGACATATGTACCGCGTGATAGATAGCGCTGCAAGGCGTAGCAGCAATGATATCTTTGAGAAGATACGGTCCAACTCGATTCCCAGTAAGACCAGCGCAATCTGATCTGACCGCAGTGGACATGATGGTCTGGATAGAGAGACAGATGTGTTGATGAAGGTGTAGCAGCGATGATGGGAGTAGCAGTTCAAGGGGAGTGTTAACCGAGGCTCCTCTTCGAGGATTAATTGGTAACTCTGACATATGACGTCATACATGATACAACTATATCTGAATCACGTGACAAAGCTGTGCACACAAAGTCGCCAACCGTCGGCGTCACTGGTAGGTGCGAGTGGTCGCCCCGGCTGTCTATGTATCATCAATCCTCTGTAGTATTGTACTGTTTCTATGACAAGGGCCGGCGTTGCCGGCTGGGCACGTTGCTTGGGGGCGCTTTGTGATCCATGCCGTCTCAGTTATAAGAATAGCCTAGGAACTTCTCAACAATCCAATCATCATCATCATTGCGAGTGCCACGAACAGTGATATGTCCAAGCAAGGAAGATAAAGTTTAAAAAGCTGAGTCACGACACGATTTAGTCACGACACGATTTCGTTGCTGACACAATCAATTTACTACTATGTACGTTTTGCACACGGGGAAAGGACCTTGCCAAGCAAGGTGACATTGCGGATGGTTTGCCGACTGTTAAGTTTAGTATTTCAGTGGTCGCAGGATTCAGAGCGCTTTGTCGGTGATTGAATGTGGTCCGAGTCAATGATCAATCAATCACGGCGGCGGCGGCTGCCACTTCAATTTCTCAATCACTCAAATACTGTCAACAAGCTATCCGTGTCCGCCTCCACCTACCGCAGAGTACTTTTATGGACCTAGCAGGAGGGCAGTGTCACGGTGGCGTAACCAAATTGGACTGATGCAGATGGCACCACATTGTGAGCAAGAGCCTGAGATCTCGAATATTGAAGATGGGACATCTCTCAGAGTTACTAAAGTGACAGAACAGAATGGTCTCAAGACACCCGGGTTATTTCAACCTTACTACACCACTACTTTACAGGTAAAACAACAACTCGCTGGTATATTCATCAAACTCTGGAGTCTGGGCTTAGTCGGTAAGCACGATAAATCAGACGGCCTGCAGCTGTTGTTGTTGTCCCTCCGGGGCCCCGGGGCCTCTCTACTAGATTCTCATGTCACTGTTTCACACCAGGTACTTGGATCTCACCAACGACTCACCGCTGTCGTCATGACAGCCCCGTCGTTCATCAGTTTCATCTAAATCATTCCATTTCAGCTTGTACCCATGTAGGCCAGATCGCTGCTATCCAATACGACATTATTTAAAGGTCAACATAATGATGCTAGCAAGTCGATTCCCACCTGTTCAGAATGCGCTTCGCAATCTTCACGCCGATAATTGCAATGGCTTGGTTGGACCGGAAAACCGACGGGACGATCATACCACTCGCTAGACACTCGTCGCTGTTGAATGCTGATGACACCGTCGATTTAAACACACTTTACTCACACGTGGAATCAGTCGACGCGTACGTCATATCAACGATCGCGATGGTGTATGCGCTAAGCAATCGTTTTGTAGCAAGATTCTACGTGGCCTCGAAAATTATGAGAGAAGCACGGGAGTTCCGCACTCCCTTGCTATGAAAGAGATTGAGCCTGAGCCTCTAGACTTGAAGCGCGCTGGTTTTGGCGCCAGCTTGACGAATTTCAACAATCGTTTGTGGTATACCACCATCTGGATCGGTACTCCTGCGAGACCTTTTACCGGTAGGTTCAAGTCCATGCAATATATGTTGACCCTGATCTCCGCTGCAGTCAACATCGACACCGGTTCTAGGTCGGTGCTTTCTGTCAACCCCTCGCAGCTTGGCATTTGCTGAATTTTACGCAGTGATCTCTTCATACCAGGGCCTACCTGTTCACAGTGCGAAGGACACACAAAATGGGACCCCAAATCATCTCGAACCTCAAAAGATAAGAATAAGATGTTTGGGATGAAGTTCATAGACGGTGCCTCCGTCTCTGGTGAACAATACATTGATAATATCACCATTAATGGCCTCACTGTATGTTCTGTATGTTCTCTGAATGTCATCATTTCTGACTGGCATAATAGGCAGACCACCAGACTATCGGTATTGCAACGACATACTCTAACATGGAAATCAACAGATTCCCACCAGATGGCATATTAGGAATGGCGTTCCAGTCAATCTCACAGTACCCTGATAGCCCCCTATTCGAAACGCTTGTCGATGAAGAAAAGGTGGAACAGCCTGTATTTTCCATCAAGCTCTCATCTAGTGGAGGCGAGTTGTACCTTGGTGGATCCAACACAGACCTGTACACAGGTGACATCACTTATACCGATGTCACTGCGATGGTGAGTTGGAATGTCGAGCGGATGTGGATGTTACACATTTTGTTTTGGCCATCCAGGGATTCTGGCAGGTGGTCATAGCGAGAATTCAAGGAAACCGCAGAATTTCCCTGGTAAATGTAGCTGCCATCATCGACACTGGTTCAAACCTTATTGTTGGTGATCCAACGAGGGTTCTCCATCTACATACAACCCTTGGCGGTAAGAGCATCGGGGGTGGATTCTACAGTTGTGAGTACCAGTCCAGTTCCAATTTGATGTTTCGTTTCCATTCGACCCCATGCAGTTCCATGCAAAAAGTTCCCGACGATAAGCTTCGCCTTTGGCGGTAGTAGAGGGAGGACGTTCCAGATCCCCTCATTTCTCCTCAACCGTGGACAGGTTTCGGAAGGTTCGCCTGACTGTTTCAGCGGTATTGTCAGTTTTGCAAATAGACGCAGTGAGTTTCGTTATCCATAACTTCCGGGAGTAGTTTTCCAGCGCCCCATGTTAACCTGTCCAAATCCCCAGAATACTGGGTCATCGGGGCCACCTTCCTAACGAGTGTCTATACGGTTTTCGATTTCGGCAACAAACGAGTCGGATTTGCGGACCTTGCCACCTGATCGTTGCGACTCGGAGCGTAGCATACCAACTTGAAATTTGTCTTTCTTAAGGACTATGGCGGCGGGTGACGGACCTGCTGCGATCTGTGTCAATGTTTTTCCGTACTATGTGTTGTGCAAGGGGACAGGCCTAAACATAAAACAATGGTTTGAGCTGGGAAATCTTGAATTGGGTCCTTCAGCTCGTCGACTTTAAGTTGGCGGTGTATTACAGTCTTTACACCTATTGTTTTTTTTTGAGTCAATTGATGTCCTATTGCGGAGTGCGAGCACTCTATGGAGGATAATGTGCCTAAGCTGGGGGCCCCTTCCCCCCTACAACTCCACTTGTGCAAATGCCCCGAGGTGGGCATGACCCACTCGGTCCGCCGTTACACCTATTGTTTAAATCGGCACAGCCTGGACCATTGAAAACGATTTGGTATTTAGGAGCCTTGACCTGGTGGTACTGAGTAGTAACTCGACCACGATCTCTGCAGAAGTCGCTCTGAATAGCTTCACAGTTTCTCTTATTACGTGCTTAGATCTTTACATCTTCTCTCTGCTTGCCTTCCTCCAATACCCACAAACACGATGAACGCCGTTCGAGACTTTACTGGGATGCAGATCGACCGCTACATCCTATCCTCCACCATCGGCGCCGGCGGATTTGGATCAGTATACCAGGCTGTGGATACATTTATGCCGGACTCCCCCGCTCTCGCCATCAAGATTGTGCGAGAGAGCATTCACCCTTGTTACCGCGACCAGCAAGTCTCAGAGATCCACAACCACTACGCAGTAGCTCGTTGTGCGAACGTGCTCCAGCTTTTCGAAGCGTTCCAAATCGAAGGGTACTATTGCTTCGTCATGCCACTCTGCGACACCAATATGCATCAAGCCATTTGGAAACGAAGGGTGTACTGGAAGAACGATGCCCTCATCAAGCAGGTGTTCATGGACGTGCTCAACGGCGTCCTCGGTTGTCACGTGAACGGAATCTTCCACCGGGACCTCAAGCCAGAGAACATTCTGTGTGACGCGAATGGCACGAGTGTCCAGATTGCTGACTTTGGGTTGTCCACGAACCACCGTGTGTGCGACGACGGCTGGTGTGGCACAACACCCTACATCTGTCCAGGTCAGTCATTCATCGTAAACGACAAGACTGGTTAAACTGACCCGCCGAGAGATTGCTGGGTTGAGAGGGGTGTTCGTTATTCTAGCGACCTTGCAGACGTCTGGGCCTTGGGCGTCATCCTATTCAACATGGTGACATGCCACTTCCCATGGGACGAAGCTCGCCCGACGGACAAGGATTTCCAGGCATTTATGTCTGACGAACACTATCTTCTGCGCAAATATCCAATTTCAGCGCCTCTGAATGCGCTATTGCGTCAGATTTGGGACCCGAACCCATCGAGGCGGGTATCGATAACCGAGATCCAGCGCAAGATTATACTGATGGATACTTTTTACAAACCTGATTCTCCATCAAGGAAAGCCGGATCGCCGTTGTCGAAGGAGGTAGTACTAGATGACACGTGAGTTCTTGCTGGACGTCCTTGGTTGAGCACGACTAATACTGATGTTTCGCGCAGTCCGCCGACATGTGTCGCCTCTGTGGAAGAAGCAAAGAAGCACGGGACGCTGTCCCGTATTCTCAAGAATGTGGTGAACGAAGGTACATTTGTTCCCATCATCGATCTGGAAAGCTAGGGGCGACGAAACAGCAAATGCAAAGAGAAACTTGAGGAGTTTCAATCTTTCTATTTACATTTACAGTTCGTCGTGTCGGGAAGAATGCACGGATGCGGAACGTAGATTGCTGGTCAATTATTCATCGGATATACCACTCACGGAATCATTTACTTTGGAATGTATAACACCAAAACGTTATTGCTAGTCGGTCATTCATCGGATATATCACTCACGGAGTCATGTTTGGAGAATGTATAACATTGTAACGATGCTTAAACCTAGATGATGAAATTGCGCGAGATGTGATTGAACAACTGAGAGAAAGAGTCAGCTCGCTGTTCTAGCTACAATCGGAGACTCCAAAATGGAATGCGATATGTGGAAGCGAATCAGATGAAGGCAAACCTACCAGAGCGAGTAAATGATCGACCACGCAGTGCTTGCAATATTGTTGGAAGCACTAATTCTCACCTCCTGATCGTCGTCATACTATTACAAGGTTTGACCGAAGATACGGTTCAGAATTGACATGTGACAACTCACATCATGAAACTTCATCAACCTAGCATACCTCATCGTGCCACGGCCTCGTTTATTTCCGCAACAAAGATTCGAATTGAAATATGCATCTGGGCTAGCAGCTGATCATGGCGGCTGGCACGAATACCCATCTGTGAGAATTGCATGGCTGGTCAGCCCCTGCTGAGACTTGTTCATATGCAAGGTCAGCCACACACCGTTCTCCCCTTCCATACTATGCCTTCATCGATGATCGACTACATCACCAACACCAACCTTACTCGCAAGACCGAGAATATGCCACTCTTCGTACGTCCTCAGCGTGCTACCTTGATGGACTGAACCGACTCGGAACCTTAGGCGATGGCGGGATTACGGCTGTTCGTGGTCTGTAGCCTCGATTCTAAGCGGTATGCTCCAACGGGAAGAAAGCCTCCAATCACGAAGGAAGGACCGTCTATTCCTCGGGGAGCTTCGATCAAGCCGCGACTTGGTTCTCGACCTACTATCGCTTCGAAGGTGGAATCGCGCCGCGGAACGAGCAAGACCACAGAGGTGCGGAAGCTGATTCTTGCCTGGAGTTTTATCTGAGTGTGTCGAGTCAGCGTCTGTCCAAGAAGACTGTTGCCTCCATCTTGCCTGGAGTTTTATCTGAGTGTGTCGAGCCAGCGTCTGTCCAAGAAGACTGTTGCCTCCAAGCCATTGGAGACCATACAGGAGTTAGAGAATCGCAAGATGACGAACGGACACCCGGCATCCACGCGCTCAACGCAAGGGAAGATCGGGAGCGAAGGCCTGCCTCGACCTGGTTGCGTTCCCGGCATCCGCGCCAATCGATCCTCCGTCGGCGTGCAAGCTACTGGCAAGGGGAACCAAGGCCGTATAGTCAGGGGAATCCTTCCAAGGGACTTGGGAACCCTTCATCATCAAACGTCCTCTCCTGACGTTGGTGTCTCCAAGACGGTGGCGCAGGCGAAGCCCACAGTGGCTGGTGTTGAGCAATCTTGTTTGGTTGGCCGTTCTGAGATTGCAACGCAGACTAGCAATCGACAGCTCACAGAAGTCGAAGCGGTAGCCGATATCCATCCTCGCATGGTACCTTCTCCAATCGGATGGTTGTCTCCGTCATCTCCAGATGTGTCTTTCCCCTCTCAGTGCTCGACAATTGTCGCCGATGAGGATGCAAAGCAAGTCCAGACGCCAACGATGACCTATGAGGAGAAGGCTCTGGCTAGCATGTTTGCACGTGCAACAGGCGAGACGTACCAGGATAGCCCGTCCGTTCCCACTCTCTCGGCACCGTTGTCGTCGACCCTTGCAGAGGAAAGTCCAGGAGGCCCCGTGGTTGGAGTAGACATTGCGAGCAATACCAACAGGCTTACGAAAAGCCCATCCGCAGACGTTTCGCACACAGTCGATGCTGCGACGATCATTTCGCCCTCTGGTCACGACGACAGTTCGTCGATGGCGATACTCTCTAGAGTGATGGATAGCTGCCAGTCGTCTTTGAGTAAGAAACATTCTGATCCTGTTGGTGACGCCGCTCGAACGGCTGTCCGTCGTGTCATCGACATCGCCCGTACCTTCCTGTCGCCTCCAGAACGAACGCCACCTGCCGTGGCGACCAAGTCAAAGAAGATGGGCACTAGCGTGTCGCGGATTCGAGAGCTATTTATTTCGCCGACCAACGAGGACTGGAAGAATCCAGCGAGAACGATGGAGATAGAAATGGTTCGAGCGCGAAAGAAGGTGGGAAATGCTCGTCTTGGTTCCGACATCGTTGCGATGGCGGTCGTCACCAAGCACGGGACATCTAGTCGCTTTTGAAGTTCTTTTTCCTTTCATCATCAAAGTTCAAGTTCAGCAACGTACCCTACTACCCACCTATATTCCGACACCAGCCACCCCACTGGTACCAGCTCGCACCATCGACAAGTAAAGCGACGCCGATATATACCAGATTCTGTTCTCTTTGGGTTCAAGTTCAGCAACGTACCCACAATTGCGACTTTATATTACGACGGACTAGCCCCCACTTGTCCTCAAGTCAATCAAGCCATTGGTGCCCGCTCGCATCCTTCCGATACTGACGCCGATACATACTAGATTCAATTCGCCCTTTGGACACTCTATGACTTCGGAGATCCTAGAGAATTCACGACACAAGTCCAGCGCGATGTTTTTAGAGCATCGCTTCTACGACTACAAGATCGCCAACTTGGTCCAGTTCGACCGAGCCTCTTGCACTGCCTGGCACACCTCTGCTAGACGATTCTCTGACCCTCTGCCGCCGAAGACCAGGGGTACTTCTTCCCATCTGCGACGTAGATCCTAGTAGCCCCAGAACGATGCGGACCCTCAGCTTCAAAGTTCAAGAACGGCTCTCATGTTCCCTGACGACGACCCTCGATCCTGTCAAGTTTCCGAGTCCAATTTTCTCCAACGTGGAAATCATTGTCACTCGCAAGATTCGCGCATACATCCAAGGACCTCCTCGAAAATGCAAGGCGCCCATTGTCTTTCTTTTCCGACGACCTCGTCGCCCCTTGTACAAACCGCAGTACCGCCCAGATCAGACAGAAACCCCCAGCAACGCGGACACGAGTAGCACCGTCGTTGTTACCTCTTCCTCATGACGACAGCCTCAGCCCTTCCCTCTCCCGAATCCTTCTCTTTAGCTCGCCCTCTTTTGGGCGCTGAGACAGGTTTGGGGCCCCGGGTGGTGGCAACATCTTAGTGTCCTCGCTTGGGCCTGGTTTGAACGATCTGGTGCATGTCCATCTTCTGCGGCTATGCATACCCCTGCGACGATGCCTGCACGGAGGAAGGAATATCAATTATGCCGCGCTCTTTTCTCAGTCCGAATTGCGACGACCGACGGTATCACGATTGGAGACTCGAACAAGATGGACAAAGTCGATGTCATGGGAACAAGTCCATTCGTTCGAAATCTGATGGGAGCGACTGTTCAACTCTGTTCCACGAGGTCATTGGCGGCTCAGGTTGAAGACGTCGAGGTGTGGACGTTGATCTTCGTCTTGCCAGAACTTTGCGAGGATGTTCTGCAATGGTCATCACCGTGCACGAACTCGCGGTAAGTGGGAATAGGTGGTCAAGTCAAGGTCAAGGTCGACAACGAGTTCTTTCGATTCTTGGTCCGCGTCACATAAATCTACCATTCTTAATGCCAAGGTCGGTTCTCTTTGTTTTCAACGGCTCGACTGACTTGCTCTTTCTTTTTTGGTTAGAATTTCCATTCTAGTATTTCGGCGCTTGCAGCTCTTCCTGGCGCGCACCCCTTCACCTCCCCCCAATATGCACACATTTCTCCAGTATTTTCGCTTGTCCCGGTTTCACTTTCCAGGTGCCTGTAGCTCCCTCTGGGGCGCACCATTTCTTTATTTATGTTCCAGATTGCCTGCCTGCCTGTGTCGTAACGTATAGTGTATCCATTACTCGGTGACTGGCAATCCATACATTGTGGGTGTGCGCGACCTTTTTGAAGAGAATTCGTTTTACTTCCTCGTCCTCGAACTGTGCGAGACGGACATGCACGAGCTATGGTTCAAGTAGGTGTACTGGAGGAACGACGGGCTCATCAACAGTCGTTCTTGGAGATCATTGACGGCCTACTTGTTTGTCACGAGAGAGCTGGTCAAGGGACCGGCCAACGGGGAAGTCCCAGGGAAAAAGAGAGGAACAAAAAACAAAACTCACGGCCATACGCCACGCATCAATGATGCTCCCTCATGGCATACACAACGTGATAGGCTTGGAGGGCCCATCCCGACTCGCCGAGGCTCCCTCATATCATCATCCGCCGAGTCACGTTGATTCACGTAGTACTTAGCTGTACGACCCGGTTGATCGTGCTAACGCCATGCCTGGTTAAACCTCTGCTTCGTAACAACCGGGTGACCGGGTCCAATCTGAGGAACTAGTGGCGAATCGCTCACGTCGAAGATCGTTTGATTTCATAAATTATATAGTTTTTTTCTGGGTTTTGGTACAACAAAAGGTATGGAAACACAAACGGGACGACAAATACTACACTCGCAAACAGACCTACCACTCGAACTTCTGCTCGTGTCACATGCAATCCTTGCCCCGCCAGTGCTCGTGCCCCGAAAAGGTCAAGTTCTGTGGATAAGAACGGTGTTGAGGACCACCGCGGCTAAGCTTGACCAGTACTTGAACGAGGATCGCCTTCGTTTGTCTGGAAGGAATGATCGGCGGGGTTTTCGAGGCTCGAGTCCAATGGCAGAAAGAGGGTAACCGAGGGCAAAGTTTGCATGCACGAGGCCCAGATCCGAACTCGGAAGAAGAACACACACTGCTACAGCGCTCCGACAAGAGGAATGGGGTCATCGGATACGATTTAGAGGTCCCGGCCACGTTACTGAGAACGGGCCATGGATCCGCAATCGACATCCGGAGAGATGATGAGATAGAGGGTGGTGGTGATGAGCAGCTGAGCAGTGCCAAGTCTAGATCGGGGTGAGCTAGTTTAGAGGATCGTTTGTTTAAACGGGTGCGTAAGTGTCGTCCAAGGAATCTTGAGTCCGCATGTGTGATCCGATAGCTTCGTCGTGAATTTTCTGACGGAGACAATACTAATACTACTGGAAAACTGGTCAAATGGTGAGATGGATAGGAACGAAGGTCACATACCAACTCATTGGGAGCGAGAATGACGAGAAAGAAACTGGACGAATTGATGAATACCTCGCAGAGCAACGAATGTAATGAGACCATACCCGAGACAGGCCACGAACACAGTGGCAATGGAAAAAAAAATCTGAGCGTATGAGTATAAAATCGGATGGAAAATGAAGATTGGAGCACACCATACTTGAAAGAGACATTGACGGAAACGAGACAGAAAGAAAAAGATTACTGCTTGCTTGAAATCACGTCAGGAGGGACGGAAGATGGAGGGAGGAAGGAGGAAGGTACGTACCCGGAACCTGATAAAAGAGTGACGATAGTTGGAATTGGCCTGTGAAAGGAAATGCAGCACTGCGGGATCAGGCGTCGAGTCCAGACATACCATGTTTGCCAAAGACGGAGGTAGGGTTTCAATGAGTGACAATAGTTGGAATGGGGGAAAGAGGGAGTATGAAGACGATCGGGACAACTCAGATGCGAGGCAAGTCCTGAAGAGGCAAACGCGGTCCATACATGGCCCAGCGACTATTCCTGTGGCTGGCCCGGGGGATGTGTGCCCTCGTCGGTAGTGCGGGAGGAGAGTGGCAGGAAAAGGGTGAAATGACTTGTACTTCCTGGGCAAGATCGAGGGGGATTTCTAGCGACATACAACCCTTCCGAACTTCAGGAGCGCCTACTGGGGGGATAGGCATGGGAAGCGGAGTCAAGGGATAGGTCGGTCCCTTGTTCGACACCTCGTTGTCTGTTCCAGTGTTAGAGGACGTACAGTCTAACGAGCCGAGCCTCTCATTGTGAGGACCTTGCGGAAGTCTGAGACGTGGGATGTTTGGTTCCTCCTCGGTATCGCCACTGTGCTCGCAATGGGTGTCGTCGGAGAGGTCCCGAGGACGGCAGTCCAGGAACGGATCGAGGAAGTATGCCTCTCTCCGCAACGCAAGAGGGGAGAACATGGGCGAGGACTTGACAACCTGCACTTCTTTATGGAGATCGGGCGTATTCGGTGAAGCCGTGCGGTCATCGAGAACGTTGGGAGCGTTGATAACGGAGATCGCAGACATCGGAGGCGGAGTCAAGGGATAGATCGATCCCTCGTCGGACACATCGCTGTCCGGTGCGCCATTGTAAGAATAGCTTGACTGGAGTGAGTTTCGCCTAGAATTGCGCGAAACAACACCTCCTTCCTCGTCGTCGTCACTGTACTCCGAGCCACTATCCTCGGAGATGTCTCGAGTACTGATATCCAGGCTGGGATCGCGAAGTTCGGCAAGGATCCTCCGCATTAGATCGGAGTCTTCGTGAGGTACTCCAAGGGCGCCTGTATCACACATACCGAGGTGCATATCGCTGCAGTCATCGTGAATAACGCTGTGTTTCGAAGCCACAGCGTCAGCTTCCGCAGACTTGGACCAGTAAAGATACTCTGCATGGATCTGCGACACCAAGTCCTCGAGATCTTCAGGTCGTTCCAGGGTGTCGATGTCTGTTGAACTGTCCTGAGAGTCATCGTAGCCTTCGTAGAAGCCAGCGTCGTGGTCCAAAGCCCTCGAATCGTTGTCTCCAGGGTGCCTGGAAAGGATGCTCTGCGCCACGCTCGGACCCTTCTGATGTGCAGCTTCCCGAGTATTTGGAGAGATTGAACGGAATCCGCAGTGCATGTCGTTCTGGCTATCATGATCAGAGATATACCAATCACAGATCGTCGACTCCTGGTCCGCAGACCGCAGGCACTCGGTATAGATCTCCGACATTAAGTCCTCCAGCTCGTCAGGCCCTTCAAGAGACTCGCAACTGCTCGAACCGCTCTAGAAGCTGTCGCAGCGGCCATAAGAGCTGATATCGTCGTCCGAATCCCTCTGATCGATGTCCACCTGTCGCTTGGAAAAGGAGCTTTGCGTGTTGTGCCCACTGGCATCGTAATGAGAAGCCATCGGGCCATCGTTCTTGGTTCCACGTAGCCGCAAAGGTTTGCAAGACTCGACCAGTTCTGCATCGCTCCTATCGTATTGCGTGTCATGGCTGACATCAGAAGCGTCGGTATCGTCCTCCAAAGTGTCGCCTACAGCCTTCCAACATTCGTCGTAGAGCTTCCACATCGAATCCATGCTCGAGTCTTCAAGAGTGTCCACGTCGCTTAAAGTGACTGCAGAGTTGTCGCAGTTATCGAAAGACGCAACGGAGGGCATTGATTCCGTCGGGGTGTTGTCCATGGCCTGTTGGGAAAGGATGTCCTGCCTTGGTGTCGGGTCATGGGGATGCGGCGCTGCAAGGGTACAGGTCTCGACACTGTTATCGGAGGTCGTCGAATCCTCCAAGGTCTCCAGGCCTTGCGGGGGAGAACAAGACAAGACATGTTCCGTTTCCAACAACTCCAAGATATCGGCCAATCCGGTTTGGAAAGAGACGGTGGGTGCCATTCCTTCAGACTGTTCCGCAAGGGCGCCCTTCAAACTGTCTGCCAAGTGTCCCATATCAGCCATGCCATGTCGTCGACTGCTCGGGCGCGCCGTGAGCGGGGCTGTCACAATCCCGTCGTAGGCCAAAGATCCAAAGTCCAACTCGGAACCTAGATCGGAGCTTTCAGAGAGATCATCTTCGTCTTGACCCGGAACGTATAGGAACCCTCCTGGACGAGCTGTGGTACCGATGATCTCGCTGTCGAAGTTAAAGTTGGTCGGCGAGCTTGTGTCATATGGTGGAACTTGTTCGACTCTAGCCTTGGTATCGTTCGACCTCTCACGCGAAGGGGTAGTGCTGCCTTTCCCGTGCGTGTTCTCGCCGTCCTCATCCACGTCCAAGAATGAGTTTGAGCCAAGCCGTTTGGCTCAGCCGTCGGAACTTCGATTGCTTCCTCTTCCACAAAGATTGCAGGAGCGAAAGCAGTGGCAGGATGGGATTCCACAAGCTGAGGACAATCATCAGAAAGCGCGCTACGAGGTGTTCAATCTGCTCACATTCCAGAGAGTGGGGTGGAAGTACTTGGCATACACCATGTTGATGTGCTGTCGATGTTCGCGTCAGCCTCTCCAGAACTCGAAGCATGTGAAACATCGAACGCACATCAGGCGCGTTCTCGAGATAGACTGGCCAGTCGGTTGTAGCAGCAGTGGACGCCGCGATGGAACCCATATTACGGACCGAAGACAACAAACCAGTCAAGGACGCCCAGGTGTTGATCTTCTGGGCAGCGTTGGCTGCGCCTCGGGCGTGGCAGAAGTACCCTGCCACGGAAACAACGGCGACGACCGCGAACAAGAAGCCGCCCGTCCCAAGTATGTACTGGGGCGCCGTCGAACCAGACTGTCCGGGCGAGGCTGGAACGATAGTAGTCAAAGGAGCGGAGGTAAAGAGCGTGGACGCAGTAGCGAGAGAGGGGATAGGAGACATGATTGTTCAACAACGAGCAAAAGGAAGGGTGAGGCGAAGGGGTGGGTGGGGATTTAAATGATGCTATCATGTCAGGTTGGCTGACATGGAGGTGACTGACCTTGTCAGCCTCATGGAGCAGGATATTTATGCGGCTACCAGGACGTCACGATGAAATATAAGTGACATCATATCTTCATGGGGAAGACGATGTGAAAGATGACGATAAGTGGACAGCGCCCAAGGTTTACAGAGGCAGCACTTACCTCGATATGACTATGAGACCAGAAGATCTATGGCGTAACGACACATGCTTGTCTTAGTTCCCCGATTCGTCGAAGTCGATATGTCTCCTGTATGGAAAGTAAGAGGGAGATGGAAGGTAAGAGGGAGACAGAAGTGATGGGGATAACACAGAACGGAGACATCCTTCAACCTTCAACACTGAGTCCTTTCCTTGATTTAAGAGAATGCATCATGCGCACCATCCAATCACCTTTTTCATCACCATATGGGCATTCATAGCTTCGTTGTCGTCTGAAAAACTAGAATGGTGCGGTGGCGACGAGTCGACGACTTCGAGTCCGTCGCGGCTTCATATGGACCAGGGCTAGTTGTACTCCGCCGTCAGCTTCCCTCTGCTCACCGACATTCAATGGTGTATAAAGTCATCTCGCCGGTCCAGGACTTGGCGTAAGAAGGATCACAAGAACTCGCGGGGTGTGCAAAACCTGCGCCGGCGTACAGCTCTGACTCTGAGTCTGAGGTCTTTGGACATTGTTCCATGTGCTACGAGGAGAGGGAGGAGAGGGAGGAGAAAGAGGCAGAGGGGAGAGGATGGGCAAGGGCGCGAAGCGCTCTTCGGCCCGGGATGGAATCCCAACCTGCTGGGTATGGCATGAGCTGCGAGGGTGGGTGGGAACACCAAGTTGCAGACACATGTAACTGGCAGTTGGGATCACACACTCCGGACCCAGGGAGTGAGCTGCAAGAAAGCTGGAATGGAAATGGAAATGGAGGCAGGGTGTGGGTGCTGAAATGCGCGAAGATGCGCGCTGCAGCCTGCAAGGCGGACGAGTGACATGGTGGAGGCAAAAGAGGATGCGGTGCCTCTCGCTTATGTCGCTTGTCCAAAGACATTGCACTGTGACTCCGCTCGTGCCTCACTCCATCTCAGTTCGACCCTCTGGTCAACGCTCTCACGTGATTACCTTCGTGCTCTTGTCCGACTCCGACTTGCATCCAATCTCGATTGCGAGAAACTCGTACCGCACGCCAGATAGTAAGCACAGTGACAAGAAGGGGTGACAGAATTGGTGCGTTCTCGAGCCTGCATCTCTCGTCAGGCAGCTAACTTAACTTACCTGGACTACGACCTTAGGTGAACTACCAACCACGTAGTACCAAACAGAATGAGTTAGGGACGCAGTAAATCATGCGGGAGAGCTGTGAATTTGGGTGATGGCGGCAATGGCAGGTGAGGAGAAGAGCTATGAGTACCCTTCCGGTGTCCACCAGCTCTTTCGCTCCCATGCACCCCACACGGCACGCCTCCCCCCGGACCTTTGAGAAGATCTTCTCCCTCACCCGGGCCGCCCCTCTGTACACGAAACAATGTTTGCGCTGGTCAGTCTTCATCTGCATCAACCTGGTAGGTTCAACCCGACTTTTCTCCTTGGTTCATTCTAATCGGGATTTGTTTTATAGAATCGGTTGTGGCAGCTGATTTTCTCCTATCAGCTGTGTCTAGTGCCCCGTTCACAGATCCATATGCATAAGGATTCATCGAATCTGTACATTCTGTTTCCCGTGAGCGCTTCTGTGTGGCATTCGTGTCTAAATGCTAACATGCATCAGGTAGAATTAACAACTTATGGACCCTCCTTCGATTCTTATCAAAGCAGCTCTGGCTCAGTCTCCGAAGGCTTGTCTAGGTGCTACGATATATTGTTCTGCGTGGAGTGGTTTCAGTCTGGTGTATTCCCCAACTACTCTGACAATGAATGGTCAAAGACACCGAAGTTACAATTTCTCCGATCTGAATATATGAAAATGAACATATAGGTTCATTGAGGTTGCGATGTACCGAGAAACTCAGCGACTGCGTTCACGATGGCTATCAGTCAGCCACCCAGTGGGGCTGACACAACACATTCAGTCTAAGACGTATGTATCCTTCTTTCCACGTTCTATTCCTCTCGCTCACCATGCATAAGCTACCCGACGCTCATTTCGACCATCCACTCCTTAACGACGCTTTCGACTTCTCCCGATATCCCATCTTCAAGACAAATCATGCAAAGCCTTGTACCGTACGTATTATCGTCCCTATAACTCCTCGCGTTCTACTAACTCTCCAATAAGACATACGAGGAAAGACGTTTTCGTGGACAATCCCTGTTTGTGGTTTACAGTGATGGATCACCTCCCAGAGTGGAGGCATGCCAGCGTCCAAGGAATGTTTCAGAACCGCCAGTCTTATGCTCAGCCAACGAATTCACGATCATTGCAAACGCGCATACTATCGATGACGTCGCCAACCTCTCCAGTGACGATGATACAAGCGAAGCCATTCGTCCTAGCCAGGCAGTCATTGGGATCTCCGATACTGGCAACGCCCGTTCGTGGTGTGATGCGGATGACGTTCGTCTCGAGAACACACTCAACGACATTAGTCTGGAATCAAACGAACACAAAGACGAGGACTCGTTCTACAGCATGGAATCGGCCAATCAGGATGCGCACCCTATCTTGCTTTCGATGCCAATGATTCCTCAGATCAAGCTGGAACGCAAGGCCACCGTCAAGAAGCCCGATTCCGGACCTCCGTCGGACGTCTCGCATAACCAAGCCTTTCTTTCGCCTCGCACCCAGGACCTCCGTACACCAGGGGGAATCTCTTCTCGCCACTATGGCCGTGTCCTCGCGGAAACAAGTCCACCGGCAGTTCGCAGCAAACCGCCAAGCAAGGGCGGTCTTAGTGGACTCTTCTTCTGGCAGACATCTAGACGATTTGGAACGAGCAGACTTAGCGAACGTATCAGGAATCGCAACACCCTGGCGACATACCCTCCCTCTGCGTCTGAACCTATGCTGAATTCATCGTCCTCGTCAGATGACGAGAAAGGACTTCTTCTGAAGAGAGGGACCATGAAGTCACACCGTTCTGAGATGCTCTTATCGCTGATCGAAGAAGCGGGTTCTTACTCTGGTCCGAACGATAAGACGGAATCAGACATCGAGAAACCTCTTACGTCGAAAGGAGTTCTCCCTGCACACACCACAGGCAGCCATCGCGAGTCATCTATGTGCCATTCAATATCCTTCACCAGCATCGTGCAGGCCGTCGCTGAAGGATATGCATCCCTTGACGTCCTCCTTCGCAAACACAAGACCAAAGCCAAGGAACCCAGGTCCAAATCCGGCGAGCCTGCGCCGAACCCACACGACTCGACCTCCAAATGGGCGCCCAGGCAGGGGCAGATCATCATCAAGGTGTTCGTTCCATCTACGGATGACATCTGGAAGTTCCGCGTGCCACAGAACATCGGCCTCGCCGGCTTCACGTCGAGGGTGATAGCCAAGCTCGGGTTTGTGGTCTACTTTAGCGGGAGTCTTTGGGACGAGCCCAGATACTACTTCAGGACAGACGAGCAGTTCGCGACGTGGGTGAGGGGACGGATCAGGTTCAAACGGAATCTACCGATCGTCGCCCACGTCCCCGATACTCCGCCGTTGGTGAAGCTGAGCGTGGATGGGGATGGCTGTGAAGTTTGGTGTTACGCATGACACAGGATTCGAGTGTATCTAGGATACGTATAGTCATTCAACGGTTTCGGCAAGCTTGCGTTACGAGGTGGAGGGAGGAGATTGCGTGCCCCTAGAATCAATCGATTACCCGTCTATCCAGATGGCCTGCCCCGCGGATTTCTTTGAAGCACGACACGAATAAATGGGCGCTGGGGGTGGCAGGTATTGTTCAACTGAAACCGATCAAACAAGGGTGAAGAGCGTCGTATATATGTGGAGGTGCAAGCAATTGAAATGGCGGATGTTCGACGAATTGATATGGCGGAAGCTTTCGGAACGATATGTGCTTCTTATCGTAAGGCCGTGCATGATGCACGATGCATCAGGGAGCCCGTCAGACAACTCTACGGCCTGCCCTGATTCTTGAAGAGTCGATGAGCTGTCACATGTGCATTTTCGGCGGACCGAAAGGCTGATAATTAATTCACCCAGGTCCAGACTAGCATCATGATCACGAAGGTTGCAGTATTTTTAGATTGAATTGCTGGGATCCCGAAATTCCGAGGAATTCATGACTTAGCAGGCGGACTCGGATACTTTGGCAGAGGTCCTTCCGATTCCCTAACTCCAGCCCGCAGACAAGACAAGCACTTGTACTTGCTTGTTCCAATCTAATCTGCGCAGCTGCGTGCTGCTCAGTACTAGCACCTGCCGATACTGTAATGGTTTCAAATGAGCTCATGGCGTTGCGGAATGAACTATCGCTACCGAAGCGGCGTAAAGGCACCAGTGGAATCCATGCGGGGATGAATATTAATATTGAATTGCGGTTAGAGGTGTACGGCCCGCAATATCGCAGACTCGATCCCAGGAAACGCTCAAGCAGCCTCACCGTCCGGTGGGTATGATCAGTAACAGGTTGTGCATCTTTGTACTTACAAGCCATGGAGAAAGCTTTTAACCAGTAGACGCAATAGGAAGTGCTCGATGCCATAATGCCTAAGAATGCACGAATGCACGAACGATCGAGGGGACAACTTCCCGGCAGTCGGCGAGCGGGATTCTAATAGAGTAAGCCTTATCACAGTGGCTGCCAACAATGATATAGCATCTGCAAAACAAAATCGGCTGCTACCACGCTCTTGCTAGTGTGAGCCTTTCCTCAAAACTGCTGATTGGCAGCATTGCACAGCTGAAGAGCTATGAAAATCAGTGAGTGTCGCGCAAATCACTTGCCGATTTACCGCTCATTATGTAACACAGTCGCGGAGCTCTCGAAGTGACCACCGAAAAGGGAAATTCGGGTTCAACGTTACGTTCAACCACCATGTCCAAATCTTCACGTTGGACTGAACCAATGATTGAATGCGTGCTGTAATCTCAGGTAGATATTATTTTCAAGAGAAGAAACATACTAATCCAACAATAGTTCCCACTGAGCCAATGGCACGTTTGTCATTACGTGTCAAAAACACCCTCAGAACAAGTCGGTCACAATTCATCCATTCCCGAATCATTGCTGTAATAAATGTGTTATTCTTCCGACCTGAGGCACCCCGTTTAGGTACGTACTGTGTCAGGATGACACCAGGTTCGACAAAAATGAAACACAAACCAACCAAGAGCCGCTTTCGTGTTCTCCGGAATTGAAAATTGATTCCTCAAATACACTGATTCCCACTTCTGAAGTCGTCGTCGTCGCTCTCCCCCTCATTCATGATGCCATCCACACGCACTTTACAGAAATACGCTATTGCGGTTAGCATTTTCAGCTTGCTCTACAACACAGGCGAAGGCGTTGTGTCCATCCTCTTTGGCGCTGAATCTTCCTCGCGTGCTCTCGTCTTTTATGGCATCCAGTCGGCGGTCGAGGTTATCTCGGACCTCCTCGTTACCTGGCGCTTCCTGAGTGTTAGTGGACCAGGCAACGAAATAGACAATGCCAGCACGACGTCACCACAAATCATCCGGTGAACCCTTGTTATGCCTTCCTGTCTCCTTTCCAAGTATTGACCTGAAATCTATTCCCCCTCGCGTCGCTCTGCATATCCCACAGAATTGAGAGAATCTCAACATTTACTATCGGCGCTCTCCTGGTGGCCCTCACTGTCGCTGCTGTTGGCACGTCCGCTGCCTCTTTATCAGCACGCGACCACCCCTCTACCACTTTACCCGCCCTCCTCATCGCCGCTACCTCTACAGGTGTTTCACTCGCCCTCTACCTCGTCAAACGCTACTTGGCCCGCGCCCTCAACTCGAGTGCCCTTCATGGCGAAGCCTTATGTTCCCTCTGTTGCATGGAACTCTCTGTCGTATTGCTCATCGGGTCGTTGATCTATAGGGTATGGAGTGGTGGATGGTGGGTCGACGCGACGACGGCAATGGTGATCGCCATGATGTTTGGCTGGGAGGGGTTCAAGATGGTACGGTGGGCGCGGAACAAAGATTTCGATGGTGGGTGTTGTGGGACGTGTCATCCTAAAGACGAGGCTCCCGAGGCTGCGCCGGCGGCAGACGTGGAGAAGTCCACGGTACACGAACAGGGTTCCTGCTCCTGCTGTAGCGGTTCTAAGAAGGACGAAGTCGTCAAATGCGAACATGTCTAAGCAAGGAAGCCGGCCACTTTACTTCTTATCTGACAGCACACTGCAAGCGTGGCTTTATTTCGTTACCGGTGTCTTCGACTTCAAGCTTCAAGGTTTCAACACCCATATTTCTAGTAGAATTTCTAGTCATATTAGTATCTCCCCACGTGACATGTATACTAGATACCATGCTTTCTCGCACTCAGAATAACGCATTCTCTCGGAACCTTGGCATTCACATATTTTTCACCTTTAAGTTGGTAATACAGGTGTGATATTTGTGGTGCTATCCACCTTCGCTTCGCCGTGATGTGGCGTTTATCTCAGTCTGGCCGCAAAGACATGGTCACGTGATCGGAAGTCCGAGGTGCGACACCCGATTCCCGACATACACTTGACCAAGATGTTGCGCCGGGCTGTCCATCGTGTGTTTGCCCGGTCGACATCTTATCAAATCAGTTCAGATCGATTATCATCCGTAACACCACTTGTACCTCGGTCTGTTCAACGCTTCACGACACGGAGAACCATGGCTTCGCTTCTAGCTGAGAGGTATTTGGCAGACAAAGCACCTCCAATTTGCAGAGTCGAAGTTTTCAAGTCATTTTCACAACTCACGTTCGTCCCTCGCTTCCATCCATGGCGAGATTGATTCTGACAAGCAGACAGCGAAAAGGAGAAATTGTATGCTCACTATGTCGGTGAAGCGTCGTGGGCAGGGGCTCGCATCATCCAGGGCCAGTGGACGTCGCAAGCGACCAGTCTTTACGACCTTTTGATTCTCACATTCAGCACCAATGGAAAGTTGACTGATCTTGCGACTCTGCAAAGCAAGTCTGGCGTTAGCCAGCAAGCATTTGAGGAGCTCATTCAGTACGCCGCGCAGGTTCGCTCAAGATCATGTTCTAGTCCCTTTTTTTCGTTTTCGCTCACATATGTCACAGGTCTTGCACAACTTGGTAAACTACAAGTCCTTTGGCTTCACCAAAATTATTCCTCGTATTTCGGAGAGCGACTTTGCCAAGGTTGTCGCGGCTTCCTCGAACGCTTCTAACGCGGTCCCACTCTTTCAACAAGTTAGTCGTCACGACTCTGTTTCTTTGAGCTGCGTGTGAATTTGACTCAGCTCAGCGAGCATATATATGCAACAACCCCCGAGAGTTCCTTGTCCGTCGGAAAGCGTTCGGAGGGTCACGTCTCCAACTACTATCTCGGTGAGGTTATTACGGACGATGAAGTCGCTGCTGTGCAAGAGGCTGCCGAAAAGCTTGGGATTGATATCTTGAACACTCGGTAAACTCTAGTCTGTTCTAAATGACTCAGCGCGTTATTTACATCGTCAAGTGTTCGCAAGAATGGTCCGGGTGACTTCACTCTGCTCGTTGCCTCGGCTCAGAAGCAGCCTTCGACGTCCCACGACTTGAACAAGTTGACCACGCAATCTGTCAATGCAAAGCTCGCGGTCGAATACGGCGACTTTTCGGAGTCGTTGACCAAGGTCGTGGCGGCGTTGCAGGAAGTGAGATTCGTTGCTTTCTTGTCGCTCCAAAAACTCAGATCGGACGCAATTAGGCCAGGAAGTACACCGCGAATGACAACCAAACTGCTATGATGGATGGTTACATCAAGTCGTACGTTTCTTCTTGGTCACAATGCTCGACATGATATGTGTTGAGCCTTTCAACAGGTTTGAGTCTGGTTCCATCGAAGAGCATCAGAAAGGTTCAATCGCATGGGTCAAGGACATTGGTCCTGTAGTGGAGAGTTACATCGGATTCATCGAGACATACGTGGACCCGTACGGCGGTCGTGCGGAATGGGAAGGTGAGTACCAGATAGTGCGCATTCCATACCTGTTACTAAATACTAGTTAGGTTTCACCGCCATCGTCGACAAGGCTCTCAGTGCTAAATACGATACACTCGTCAACAATGCGCCCGAACTGATCAAAGCCCTTCCATGGGGTCCTGTGTTTGAGGTAGACCATTTCAAGAAACCAGACTTCACCGCCCTTGAGATTCTTCATTTCGCCACCGGAGGTGAGTAACACAGACATAACATGATTTGATTTGCTTATATCTACTGGTTTCTAGGCATACCAGCCGGAATTAATGTAAGCGACACAACACTGAATAATCTAACACCTAAACGACATTCCAGATACCTAACTACTATGCCATCCGAGAGTCGGACGGGTTCAAGAATGTCTCCCTTTCCGTAAGATCCCGCTTCGTTGGTTTGTAAGATTTCTTGTTCAATCCACCCTTTTCTTCGCACAGAATATCCTTTCGGCAAAGGCTCCAAGTAAGCAGTATTTGTTAAGAGACGACTAGGAGCGCAGGTGACTGACCATCTATTCTAGACGAAGAAATCACATTTGTTCACGAGAGCGACCTCGAGCTATACAACAAGTGGGACTCTCGCGCTTTCGAGCTCCAAGTCGCAAACCACGAGTTGCTTGGTCATGGGTCCGGCAAGTTGTTTACGGAAAATGCAGATGGGAAGCTCAACTTTGATCCCGAGGTAGTGTGATGAGCCGTCTTGTTCATTCGGCTTCTCATTCGTTCGAATAGACCATCAATCCTCTCACTGGGAAGAAAGTGTAAGGTCACACAGTCGTTCAGACCTTTCTTATTTTACTAAACAAGTTTACGATTGATATAGAACCACGTGGTACAAACCTGGCCAGACTGCTGGCTCCGTTCTAGGTGAAATTTCCTCGTCATTGGAAGAATGCCGCGCGGAAGCCGTGGCAATGTATCGTGGGTTACATTCTACCTCCTGCGCACTTGCTCAGCATAACCTTTATCGCGAGCAGTTGCGAACAATGAGAAGATTCTGAGCATTATGGGTGTAAGTGGTTAACCTTCCCCAAGCGGATTCCAAGTTAATGCGTTGATGGTCTTATCACAGTACGACAACCAGAAAGATCGTGACGACATCGTTTATGTATCGTTCCTTCTGATGGCACGTTATGGTCTCCGTGCACTGGAATTCTACGACCCATCAACTGGTAAACACGGGCAGGCGCATATGCAGGCTAGGTACGTGAACTGGAATGATCGAGTATGACAAGCGTTTTGATTCACAATTCTACTGGAGGCTGGGCATCACCAAGTTCATGGTGCAAGGTGGCCTGGTAGAGATCAAGACAGTCCGCGATGCGAACGGCAACCCTGAGAATGCTTATGTGAAAGTGTGTACCCGGCTAGTCGCTTTTCTGTGCTCCTTCGCTGACGGATTTCCCCAAGCTTGATCGTCAGAACGTTCTTCAGAATGGTAGCAGAGTGATGGGAGAGCTTCTTCGCGAGATACAAATACGCAGGAGCGTGGCTGATGGGCCTGGTGCGAGGGCGTTCTACAACGACCTTACGACGCCACCTAAGGAATGGGTGACTGACCTCAGAGATATCGTTCTGAAGAAGAAGCAGGTGGGTTATCCTTTCCTTGACGTGTGCGCGCCCTGACAGTGACATGCCTTGGCGTATAATAGCCCCGCAAGATTCTGCTGCAGGCAAACACGATCGTAGTGAATGGCAAAGTTGAGCTGAAGGAATACACTTTGACTCCGGCGGGTGTAATTGAGAGCTTGATCGAGAGGAAGCTCTGATATACATTTCCGTTGTATTCGATGCTTATGACAGACACAGTTGGATTGATTCATCTGAAGGTCTGATCACTCAATTCGTCAAGCAGAGAACGACTTGGGTTCGATCTCACGGCATCAGAAATAGACCTTGTACACGCCGGGCCGATTCATGGGTCAGAGAACATTATAAGATGAGAGGGGCTTCGACGTTCGTCTCCACCATTCTGAGCCCACGATGACACCAGTGCCATCTGCGACACAGTGGGGATCCCCGGGCGCGTCTAAACGGGCTCTGCTGATACACGGAAACACCTCCTCGTCGCACACCTGGGAGATAGTAGCCAAAGGCTTAGCAAAGGCTGGTCTGAAAACGTTCCTGTGCTCGTTCCGTCTCACGATCTGATCTGCAGTTCACTTCGCCCTTCTAGATTTCCTTGTGACAGCACCGAATATGCTGGGACATGGAAACCGACCAACCGACGATTTCCATCTGCACACGTTCGCCCAAGACCTTCATTCGACGTATTTCGCAAACGGGTTGACGTATGACGTGATCATTGGGCATTCCTTGGGTGCAACCGTGACCCTTGCGCTCCTCCCGCTGCTATCTGCCCCAGCGCAAGACCAGAAGACGGCGGTCGTCCTCGTCGATCCTGCGATCAAGTTCAGCGACGAGGTGCTAGACGACTTTGCTGTAGAGTTCGGGAAGGATATCGGGCGCCCGCAGAGCGTGGAAGCGTACATGTCAGAACACCCGACGTGGACTCGGCTGGACGCGGTTTCGAGGGTGGTGGCGCTGCATATGGCGCAGAGCGAAGTTCCGAGACGGATATTTGAGGTGAGTCTTCGCGCGGGTTCGAGACCCACTCGATTCTCTGCGGTTGATCTTCAAGTTGATTTGATTTTCTCTCTTGCGGCGGAAATCAGCACATCAAACCGTTCGCATACGCTCACTTGTTCGATGCGATGCCGCCGCATGTCGAGATGACGGTCTTGATTGCGGATCCCGAACTGAGCAAAGTGTGTCCACGAGAGATGGTACCCGCACATCCGCAGATTCGTGCTGTGATTACGGTAGAGGGGAGTAGTCATTGGGTGCAGCACGAGAATCCCGACGTGATCGTGAAGACGGTAGTGGAGGAAGTAGAGAGACTTTGCAGTGTAGTAGCATCGTAGTCCAAGAGCTTTTTTCAAAAACGCCAAGGGTCGTTTTTCCTTCGACCTGAATCGGATACTGCATATTACAACACACTACATAAAACGCGTGGGATGTGCTCGACTCAGACTTTCATCAAGCAAGGCCATCAAATGATGGGGCGCAGCACCGTGACTTTCCGGATATACTCTTCGTTTGAGGGTATGTGATCATGATTTTCGGGCTCTGGCGCGATGATAGTGTGTGATAGGTGTGATAGGGACTAGCACCATGCACTGTGAGTCTGTGACAGGAGTGCGGTGAGGCAGTCCTGCGGTGTGACAGGCCTTCCTTAGGTGGGTGGGGCGCAGCCCAGCCCGAGCATGGGATCTCGGACCGACTGACCGGGGTGTGCCGAGACCCGGAGCGATGAAGACTCCGGCCCTCACACGGGAAGGCACGCCACGGCGAAAACACAGGACGAGGCTGGATTGCGACGACATGACTATGTAGGAATACGGAGGGGCAATCTCAGGTAAGGACGCTACTACAAGAAACAACGAAAAAACAGGGTGAAGGTGGGTGGGTCGAAATGGTGAGACAGACTAAGAGACAGCGCGTCGCCGAAGAAGCGGGCAGAGAGCCACGAGCATACGCTCGATGGAATATATAGCTCTTCGACGTCGATCCTCTGTCGCCGGAAGTTCACGGATCATAAACAATAACTTGAAGACCCTTCCGAGAAACACATCGCGGCGCAGTCTGTGCGTTCGGGCTGCGTGACTGATGAGAAAGGAAGAGGCGCCATGTAGGCGCGGTGAAACGTACATGAAACAGTTGGGCGAAATGCCGCAGGCTTTTCCGGTCCGAAACTGATCCCGAACCTGTCGGGCGAGAGCGCGCTGTGTGGGCGGGATGGGCGCCGAACAGCGTAGCTCGTCCCGACAGGTGTCGAGTGACGCAGCGTCGGACAGATATGGGTTTGGGCGAGTGTCTGTCCGTGAGCTGAGGGAGGGAGCGGTGGGCGGGTGCAAAAATGTGTGAATGATGTGTACTAATAAGAGTGACTACGGAAGGAGGAACGATACGAAAGAAGGAAAGAGACAAAGACACTCCGCTTCTCACGCGCAGGTCCCCATATCTATCAAAACCATACCAATGTGGCTCGTAAAGATCAGACAAGGGTCGCAAATCCGACCTGTTGATTGCCAAAATCGAACACCGTGTAGACGCTCCGCAGGAAAACGGCACCGAGGGTCCAGTGTGCTGGTGATTCGGACGAAGGAGTGCAGTGCTCGGGTCAGCATGGAGCAACTGAAAACGACCCCCGGAAATTGAGGATACTGAAAGCTCACTGCGTTTTCCCCGACCAATGATGCTGCTGAAACAGTTAGGCGAACCAGTCTCAACCGGTCCCCAGTTGAGGATCGAGGCAGGGATCTCGAACGCCCTATCGCCGCCAAAGTCGAAGCTTATCTCCGGAAAATTATTACACGGGACTGTAGGACGTACGATGGGACCGGAACGTCGAATTGGAATTGTTACAAGGGGAACTCACACGTGTAAAATCCATTGCGGAACCACTTGCCACCGAGGGTCCGGTGCAGATTGGCCACTTGCGACCGGTCACCCACGATCATGTTGGAGCCTGTGTCGATGGTGGCGGCTATATCCTCCAAGATCGTCTGGCGGTTACCTTGAATCTTCTGTATGTTTACCTGCCAGAATCCCTGGCTCAACAGCATAAGCTCACGTCCGCGTCCACTCGGCACTTCAGCTCACCAATACAGTCACGGGTGTATAAATGATTTCACCTGCATATAGGTCGTCGTTCGTTCCACCAAGGTACAGCTCGCCTCCATCAGAGGTGAACTTGACTGAGAATACTGGTTCAGTCACCGTTCCTTGATCTACGAGTGTTTCGAAAAGGGGGCTGGCAGGATACGTTGATATTGACTGGAAAGCCATCCCCAACATGCCATCTGGAGGGAAACTCATTACAGCAGAGTATTTTTTTGCGGCACCGATGGTCTGAATGTCCGCCTACTCAACGGTCAGACGTGCATACGTTACGGAATGACGGAGAACAATACAGTGAGGCCAGCAATGGTGACGTTATCAGTGTATTGTCTGCCTGAGGCAGAGCCTCCATCAATAAACCTGAGGTTGAATGTGGAACCCTTGTATTTGGCTGTGATCGACGAAGCGGGATCCCAGGGGGTATTTTCTGAGCAACCGAGGCAAGCAGGCCCCGGAAGGAAGAGATCACTACGTGGGATTGAACAAATAAGTTGTGGGGATTTGATGGAATGTACCCACCTGGAACCAGTGTCGATGTCAACTGCAATCATGGAGGTCAGGTAGACGTATATCAAAAATACAAAGAGAAACATACCAGTAAAATATTTGGGGGGAGTACCGATTGCAATGGTGCCATACCAGACGAAATTTGCAAGACTTGTCAAGGGTGCGGCGCCAACAGCGCGGTTCTTCAAGTTTAGAAGCTCCGTCCCTTTCACCGCAAGAGAGTGAGACGTCCCCGTATTTCTCTCATAATTTTCGAGGCCGCGGAGCATTTTACTACGGAAATGATTCTTGAACGAAGGGTGATGTAGGTTGAGTCTTGAACGTACGCATCGACTGATTCGACATGGGAGTGGAGTGCGTCGAAATCTACGCTGTTGTCAAGCTTCAACCACGAAGACCGTCTGGTGAGTGCTATGATCGTCCCGTTATTTTTCCGGTCAAGCTCGATTATTGCAAAAATCGAGGCAGCCGTTGCAAGGATGATTGTAGAGATTGCGAGGCGCATTTGGAACAGGGGATCGACAGACTGGCATCGACGTACTCACCTTTAAATCACCAGCGCATGGCAACGAGTTGTGTCACCGTGTGCAATCTGGGTAAGAACTGACTGTATAATATAGATATGGATCATACTGATATGGCTTGTTGGCTTTGACGAGATGCGGATCGTTACGGTGTTTGAAGTGGTCTATCGTTTCATGAGTGCTTCAAATTTTCAGTGACGGAAGCCATAAATGGGCGTTGACAATCATGCGTCAATTTGCTGATAGTTTGCCCATCTGACGAAACGACGAAACGACTACCAACGTGGACTGGGCAGTATCGAGGGTGGTGGCGCTGCATATGGCGTCGTCGGCGCCCGATGATCTTCGTCACTTCGATTCTCCCGGGTTGACCTTGATTTGATTTTCTCTCGCGGAACCAGCACATTCACATATGTACGCTCACTTGTTCGATGCGAGCCAGTGCTAGTGCCGTGGCGTTGTCTTGATTGCGGATTCAGAACTGAGCAATGTCTGTTCCACGAGAAATGGTATGGTAATGGAGAGATTTCGCAGCGTACTTGTAGTTTGAAGTACCAGTGGTTTCCACTTTTGGATATCGCTCTTAACGATGCTCAGCGCGGTTGCGGCACGCAAAGCTGCGAAAGCAGATGCTGAGGCATCTGGAACTCCTCCTTCCAAGAATCCATCACCACGACCCCCATCGCAGTCGCCCTCGCCGCCCCAAAAACAAACAACCACTTCTCAATCTGGAAACAAGCCCACCTCGAAGCGCAAAACCCGCGTCTCGGCCTATGCTGGGCCATCGAAAAGCAAAAAGGTCAAAGTTTTTCATGCACCACGCTATTTTGACTCGGGAAACACGTCGAATGCACAAGATGCAACTACTAAGCTCGAAGATCCTACCTCCAGGAACCAGGTCAGCTCGGATTCAGACTCTTCCGAGTCTGGGGAAGAGATGGAGATAGAGATGAACGTCCCTACCCCCATTGGTCCATCAACCATATCCGTCACGAAATCTAAACGTACCTGGTCGCCGAGTCGACCTATGGCGGACTCGTCCGACGACGAAGAGCCTGACCCGTCTGGCTCGTTTGACCCCGCTAGCTGTTTGGTTCCAGAACCAAGAAAACCAAAACCTCTGCCACTGTCCACGTTCCGTCCAGTGCTCAACAGTAACGTCTACGCGGTACCACAGAACGAATATGTGACCAATAGGAAAGCGGTCATCCTGGTGCTTCAAGCCAACGAGACCCTCGCGCTTGTAGGAACATATTTGTTGTGCGTCTTACAGGGCAGCCTCTCCCTGCTCGGAGTCACTCTGTCCCCTTCTGACACCAAACACCTCGTCTTTGCTCCCCGGTCGTCTCCTCTCCCAATCTTGTCGCCGGCCGCAGCTGATCGGCAGGGCTCGTGTACATTTCCTATCCCACTGGCCATCCGGGAGCAAGAAAACATCACCGCTGTACTGATTGAATGCGCTCATACCGGTATCGAAGGTCTTGGACGGATATGCAGGGTGTTCGACAATGCCTTCAAGCCGCCTCAAGATTCATGTCCCCTCCCGGGAATTGACCCTCCGAAATTACACATTGTATGTGTTCGACGAACCTTCATATATGCTCCCTAATCAATACGTTTCTCAAAAGGTTAATACTATCACCCGAGAGATCCATCCATTCATGCTTCCAAGCTCTTGGGAGACTGCACTTGCATCGGTCGACGAGCACCCAGACTCGGAACTAAGCAACGCGCCGGTGTGCCTGGTGAAAGGACCAAAGAAGTGCGGAAAGAGCACACTAGCGCGGACATTGGTGAATCGTTTGTTGTCTCGGTTAGTTTCTCTTGCGTGCATGTCGTGTCTGGTCTTATATTATTATCGCAAATCAAGGTATCGTCGAGTCGCCTTCCTCGAATGTGACTTGGGTCAATCCGAGTTTACTCCGGGCGGTATGGTAGCCCTCAACATAGTAGAGAATTTTGTTTTTGGTGAGTCGATACTTTCCAGTCGTGCGGTTGGTTTGGGATGGAAACAGTGTAATTTTTACAAGGGCCCCCATTCACGCACCCAAGTTTGCCCTACCGTGCACACTACATCGGGTCCACTTCACCACGCGCAAGTCCTTCGCACTATCTACATTCGATCCATTCACTGTTGGAATCGTACAAGCTCCATCTACAGTTTCCTGTATCGATTGACGAGCCCACGTCTGACGACGAGCGCATACACGATGCTATTCCACTCGTAGTCAATACTATGGGGTGGAATAAAGGTCTGGGTACAGACCTGAATGCACGAATTGAAGAACTCGTCGAGGCCTCGCATACATTCAACATTGACGACGCCGAGGAGCATGGCTGGCCAGCACCACCTCAGTCACAGCATGTCCCGCGATTCCCAACTGCCTTCCCGCTTGTGCATTCAGGCCGGAGGCGGCCCGTCGAGGTGGAAACCATTTATACAGAGATGACAAACACGTACTACACTGCGACGGACCATCGCCATCTCAATATCTTGTCGTACTTTCATGCAGTGTTCCCTGAACAGTCGACTTCCTCCTTATCAGGATCTGCACTCAATCAAATAACTGCAACCATCTGGGATGCCTCACTGCCGATGTGCGCTCGGAGTCCTTACGAAGTGTACTGTACACAAGCGTTTGATCAAGTCTACCTGACCGGACCGGGATATGAAGACGTAGTGCCGTCCGAGTTGACGCGGGTGCTCAACGGTGCCATTGTTGGGCTCGTCTCTGACAGTCTCGTGAACAGTTTCTCCCGAGGCATGCAATTAGTAGAACAAGAGTCATCCTCATTGTCATACACGCCTGGCGAGCCGCCACCCGATCCGGCGCTCTCGACGTGCCATGGCCTCGCACTGATTCGAGGGATACCGCTGACACTCAACCCCCTTTCGCCACACATGCATATTCTTACCCCACTTCCAACCGCGCTTCTCGCCAAAACGCGCCTGCTCGTGAAAGGTGAGCAGGAATTGCCGATATGGGGCATGCTTGACTTCCGGGAGAACGAAGAGGGCCGGGTGGCAGGCGTGGAAAAGGGACAGGTGCCGTATTTGCAGTGGGGCAAGGCCGAGGCGATTGGAAGTGAGAAGCGGCGGGTCAGACGGAATTTGATGCGGAGAGGACAGATGTAGGACTCGGAGCTAGCGTGAGTGCTTATCCTGCCGCATTCGTAACAAAAAGAGGCCTGCTACGCGATCGAAACATTGTGTTTAGTAGCGCAAGGCATGTTGTGCGATTCCAAGAAAACTAGCATCATTCACGTTGATGTGACGAGGCCTGCGTTAATTTACTGACGAACTAAGCACTTACATGATCTAAGTTCATTACGGTTCGTGTTCGCTTCAACCTATCCTTTTTCTCGCATCTCATCATCGTAGCATCAGCGCTCAGCACGCGCCTTGCTTCGGGTCCGTTTCAAAACAACCCATGCCCTAGCTTGTCCTGTTCCATCAAATTGACACGGCCACCAAGGATGTGTCAATGGGCATTGGGCACAGTACGGGTATACTACACACAATGAGCGTTACCTATTTACGGAACGATGGTGTCCCGTCGTCGCTGATCGAGTGAATCCGCCTTGTGACTCGGCGCGCGTCTCTTGATTCGCCCGACATCGACATACGCTTGTCGTGGCGTGAGGTGCTGTGTTCGAGGTAAGTATTGAGTACTGAGTGCAGACTGTCGAGTCCGGGCTATGTGAGCGGCGTCATGGCATGATGATGTTCCAACGCAAGATCCTCTCGTATGACATTGGACTGTTTGTACTCAGACTTTCAAATATTAGGAGTAAGGTACGTATTTCGCCCACCTGACTGACCATGTGATTGAACTATCTTTATCTCAGTGCACCACCGCGGCTGCCGATACTTACATACGAACCCCTCCGTTGGCCCGCTCTTTTAACGACGGCCCGTTTCGTCCGAGCGGCACAAGCTTAT
This sequence comes from Leccinum boreale, assembly GCA_038092235.1. Taxonomy (NCBI): domain Eukaryota; kingdom Fungi; phylum Basidiomycota; class Agaricomycetes; order Boletales; family Boletaceae; genus Leccinum; species Leccinum boreale. Next base: position 144,150 of record JBBPPX010000019.1, on the reverse strand, counting down.
CTTCCTAACCAGTTCACGCATTGGCCTGAGAAAGTACCCCTCTCACCTTGATGCGTTCGTCCGACAGGCAGCTCTGTGCACTGTTCCGTAAAATGGCTGCTCCAGCTAGTCAGCCAGACCAACAGTCGCCCGTGAAAGACGAGCATTGGCCACGAGACGACTTCCCAGTATCGACGGACAAGGTTGATTGCGAACGACTCGGAGGCGCTCTGGACCAAATTGAAGAATTTCATTTCAAGTCTGCGCAGACGACATGGTCTCGCTCTAGGTGGCTGAGCCTGGTGACTCTCTTCAGCCTGACCCTCCTGGTGCAACTGTTCTTGTCATCTTGGTTTTTTGGTCAATTTCGCGGATCGGAGAGCGATAAGCTCGTCGGTCTTGACGATCTCTGTCCTCAAGTCGAGGCATTCGATTCTCCTGGACATGGTGCTTTGCTGGAGAGCCTCGACGAAGAATTTGGTTCCAGCGAATTCAAACTCAAGGCATACGAGTCGCTGGGTGGCGCCGTCCGCATTCCGTGAGTCACTACAGTATCATCCTTCCGCGTTGCTGACTATGAGCGTGGGTACTAGGACGGAAAGTTACGATGACCTCGGACTTCCGTCCGAAGACCCTCGGTGGGAAATCGAGACAAAATTCCACGAATATCTTGAGTCACGTTTCCCAAGGACGTAAGTGTGTGAGAACAAATTAGTCCAGCGGTGGGACTGATCGTTCGTTTTCCAGTCATGCGAACCTCAAACGCACCAAAGTAAACACCTACGCCTTGGTGTATGAATGGAAGGGAACTGAGGGCCTGAAGCCCCTGCTACTTGCCGCTCATATGGATGTTGTCCCGGTCAATCCGGACACGTATGATGATTGGATCAACCCCCCATATTCAGGTTATTATGACGGCGAATGGATCTGGGGCAGAGGAAGCTGTGATGACAAGTCAGGTTTGATCGGAATCTTGTAAGTTTGAGATCCGCACTTTGTGTTGTGCAGACCTGATGATGAATATCAAGGACCGCGGTGGAGACGCTCCTGGAGCGTGGATTCGTGCCGTCTCGCACAGTCCTATTGGCCTTTGGTATCGATGAGGAGCGTGGTGGTGAGACAGTGCGTTGGTTCTCGCTTTTCAAAATTACTTTCAATGTGCTCAAGATGGCATAGGGTGCACGCGAGATTGGAAAGTACCTGCTCGAGAACTATGGTCCCGATTCGTTGGCGATGATTATCGATGAAGGAGGTGCGTTCATGAACGTTTTTGACAACAACGCGATCGTGTACTCACGCGTAGCCGACAGGGGGATACTCTGACCTGGATGGGACCGTATTCGCCGCTCCGGCAATTGCCGAAAAAGGATACATGGATATTCGCATGGACGTACTGACCCCTGGTGGACACTCGAGCGTGCCGCCGAAACATACTGTAAGAAAAGTCTGTTCGTGTTTTCATTGCATTCACACGCAAAACAACAGGGAATCGGTATATTGGCCAACCTTATCACCGAGCTAGAGGCTCACCCACACGAACCTGAGTTGGTTCGGGGGACTGCGTACTACCAAGGTTTGGAATGCCGTGCGAGATACGACACAGGCTTTCCGGGATCGTTGCAGAAACTTGTGCTGCAGTCCCAGATCAGCGATGAGAAGCTGCAGGAACTTGAAGATCGCCTCGTCGACTTTGATCCCATGTTCTACGCCATGTCGGGAACGACTCAGGCAATCGGTGCGCTCTTATTTACGTCTTTTCCCACTGCTCTGATTCCTTGCGACAGACCTTGTCGGTGGAGGTGTCAAAGTGAATGCTCTTCCGGAGGCTGTTTGGGCCGTTGCAAACCATCGCGTTGCTGAACACAGTTCGATCTCTGAACTGACGAGTCGTTTCATTTCTGTCATTCTCCCTGTCGCAGAGAAACATAACATGTCTCTCGAGGCCTTTGGAGAGACGGTAGGCTCCGTCGGTCCATCGTGGGGAACTATTCGCCTTCGGGACGCGTTCAATAGCTCCCTCGTACCGGCCCCTGTGAGCCCCACGGCAGGAAGCGGGCCTTATGAACTTTTGTCGGGAACGATCCGATCGACATTGCAGACCCATCTCCGCACAAATGAACTCCCGAGGAACGCCGTTGTGTCGCCTGGACTCATGACAGGCGAGTCTGCTGTGTCCATACTCGTCGTGCATGTTTGTACTGACATGTCGTTGTTGCAGGCAATACAGGTAAGCGGAAGACGTCATGGTAAAGATGCAAAGACATTGACGAATGGTTGCAATGACCCAGACACGAGGCACTACTGGAATCTCACGAAGCACATCTTCCGATACAATCATCGGAGTGCTACCGACGGTTACAATGGAGCACATACCATCAACGAAGGTCAGACACATGTCTGCTCATTGGGACGAATTACTTATCATCGCCTGGTCAATAGCTATTCGAGCAGAAGGGTTTTTGGAGCAGATTCGCTTCTTCACTAGACTTGTTCTCAATTCGGATAGCAGCGACCTGCTGGTTTGAGAATATTGTTCATTCAAGTACTAAGTACAACGTGTACATTAGGTCAAGTCTCGGAAGTTTATGATATCAGCAGTGTCCTTCTGTCGACGGACAAGACAAGACACTGCTCGTTTGAAGGCATTGCCTAGGGCGCAAATTCTCATCACTGGATACCAATTTATCAGTGTTTGCGGGTACATCAAAGTATTAAACTACGTTGCGCGGGCCTCAACGTGATTCGTGGTATACATTTCGAGTGGGGCTTCAATCTCTACAGGGTCTTGTGGTACAGGCGACCTTGAACTCAGTGTCGTCCCACCACCCAATCAAGTCCAACTCTCGAAGACCTCCGACAGTCTCTACACGACATCCAGTGAAGGCGAGTCCACATCTTGTGGCCTTGCGGGTGGAAATGATCTCAAAGAGAGGTTGCAAATCAGGAGGGGGCATATTGATATCCTCGCCTCTCGAGAGGTCGACCTGATACAATTCGAGTTCCTCCAACGAGGGTGCAAGAACATCATGTTGACCTCGATCGGAGTTGCCATCCCGATTTTCTAAGAGTACACAGGCTATGTCGGGCATGTAGCCTAGACTCAGTCTGATGTGCCGTATATTCGGGAGCCGTCCCAGCATGTCCCTCCAAAAGTCCAGTGAGAGCGGGGGTGGCATGAAATGGATGCTTTGAATATTTGTCAAGGGTATGGAACGGCAGACGCTGCTCAAGATGTCGAATGTGTTCACAAAAGCAGTAAAGTCAACCTGAAGGAAGCTGTTATGATCAGAAAACGTGAAGAAGCTCGAGTCTGATCTGCATGTACGCTCCGTTGTTCCGAAAACAAGCTTTGTTCCCGCCATGTCACGAAAAAGCAGAGAGCGAAACATCGGACCAGCGGGTGTCGGATAACCAGACATGCTAATCCTTTGTGCCAGACGAGACGCCAGTTGAATGTAATAAGCATGGTTTAAGGGGTCTTCGAATACTGAGCATCTTAATTTGATCGTTGTTGTCAAAGGGATGTCTACGCAGGATAGGAACGCGATAATCGTCGAGATTGGGGCACTGATGGACAAGTTGGAAAGGCGAGATAGATTGATGGTTTGGGTAGCATCGACTTCTCTGCTTGACAGGAAATAGCCAGCACCACCAAGAGCATATTCGAGAGATAAATGAATGAGGTGTGGCATACGACGCAGCACGGCAAGAAACTGTGCCATGCTTAGCTGAAAAGGGACAGAAACACAGTCCAGATCCAGGTATGTCACGGCACTCAGTCCGAGCGAATGCCACACCACCCCACAGTGCTCCAACATCAGCGTACGGAGGACTGGAGTATCTGCTTTGAAAAGCAGCCTCTCTGGCATGTTGAGGTTCGATATTTCCAAATGTTCAAGGCAAGGAACGCGCGAGGAAAGGAATTTGGAGAATAAATGATATCCGATGTTATTCGAGGCATCAAAGTAAATGCGCAACTCCTGAATACGTTCTGAATGGCTCGTCACCTGCCCCACAATGGACAGATATCGAGATAGTCTCTCTTTGTTTCTGTTTTCAATTGCGAACGACAGGCAGATCTTCAATGGTGCCTCCTTTGATCTAGCCAATAGCTCCTGTATCCAGCACCTTGACGTAGAGGGAATATGGGTCCAAAGGGTTGGGCAATTGAGAGCCACATACCGCCAGTGGCGGCAAACGTATGAAACATTGACCCAGCTAGGTGCATCCGGGGAGAAATTGAAGAGATAGGAGTTGCAAGCGTTATGGATGAATATGGTTTCAAGTATCTCAGCTGGAAGGCGGTGATGAATGGAGGAAGGGGAAATTCGGGCACGCTGAGCGTCGCGGTCAAGAAGGTGGCGTGACACAAGGGCTACCTGTTCGTCCATTCTGGCTAGAGCTACGTTCTCCATGTTGGTAGATAGGAAGTTTTGCGTAAGCTGTACACACCCAGGAGGATCGTATCAGTAGATGACAACACCAGCGAGAAGCAAAGATGCGAAGCTAAGTATATGAGCTGCGTCAGCGTTCGAAGCACAAGAATCGCTTGAAATTTTACCTTCCAGATGATGGCAGTGAGTTGCAAGGATTTTCTCGTGTTGGCTTCGTCTAATATACCTACATAATGATAAATAGACTGTGTAACCAACTGCTGGAACGGTAATTGACTTACCTCGTGGAGGGACCATCATCGGTACCATCTCCATTTCAGTCACACCCGAGGCCACTCTTGTAGAGTTGTGGAGGTATAGATGCTTCCAACCTCGGAAAGTTACGACGTGCAATCATTTAAACACACCTGCAAAGGTAGATGCTTAACACTTAGCTTCGCATTGCTTCTCCGTTGTGGGACGGTGGCACCTATGGATCATATAAGTAGTCGCCGCTCCGAGTCGGGATACGTTGACGTCAGCGACTGTACCAGTCTAAGTTCAGGCAGTCTTCTCCTCGTACATCATCCCTTGACCAAGTCAGTGCGACGGGGACTAACCATACATCCTTCGACTCGGAGTCGTCTGTTTGGTAAGCTGGGGTACAAAGTTGCATCGATCTCTCGCGGCCCCTAGCATCTCAACAAGCTCGCCAACGAGATCAATCAGAACGGTGGCCCGGGAGAGGTGCGAGCTGACTTGCCTGATCTTCCTCCTAACAAGACCTCGTCCCCGGGTTAGGTTGTACCCTTCCCGGTCTCGGTCTTATCTTTACAGGAGCTCAGACGGCTGCAACTTTGAGGCGGAACATCGTCACGAGCGCATTCGCAGCTGGAAAATTCGGTATCAGAGCGTTGTCCTAGAGTTTTGCCAAAGAATTTGGGAAACAAAACACAGAATGTTTGCATCTGTGTTTCATTTTTCATTACTTCTTGTTGACATTCGGTTGGGCACGTGTGTTTGACTGGTGCAATTGACTGATCGCCCATGTTCGCTTTTTTTAGAATACAAAGCACCAACGGAAGTATTGATAAACTGTGAAAAGGGGTTCCGCAACGATCAGGTCAATGCAGACGCCCGACTCGACCCAGAATCCCACTGCAAAAGTCAGTCCGGGGCGGGTTTTTGTCTCGAAGGAAACGTCGCCTCATCATTGCCGTTTGGGGCATACTGTATGGTACATGCTTACCTTAACCTCGTCGAACAAGGAGATTGACTGTAAGTTCGCCCACCTTTTCTTGCTGAGAATCCGCACTCATACATATGTCTCAGCATTGAAACCGGCGGTACATACCCCTGCGACCCTGATGAACGCAACAAGCGAGACGCTGGTTCCAGGGCCTTTGTGCGTTCCGGGAACGTGAACGTGTTGACCAAACTCGGAAGCGGTGTCTCAGTGCATTCTTTAGTCTCGCCCCTCTGCCTCCGGGAACGTCGCACGACCTCGAACGGTATAAAATGGACTGAGTCATCGACGGATCAATAGCGCCGATTCCCCCTGTATTCGGTCGGACCAACCCGCGAAAAAGCGAAAACGTCACCATGCGAATTCTCTCCTCTACTCCAGTCTTCCTTTCCGTTGCCGTACTGGCGAGCTTGGCCGCTGCTGCCCCTTTCCATCATCATGGCGTGATGATGAACCAAATGCGACGAAACCATCATCATTTGCCGAGGATAGAAGTCGCGTCTAACCCTGATTCCAACTTACTGTAACATGAAAAGGTATGTCTGCCCACCGTGCCTAGGCTTGCACTCCAACTCAACAAGAATTTCTTTACAGACTACTAGTTTTGCGACCATATACCCCCTGTCGCAACCTGCGTGGATGTAGAGAACGTGTATGTGCAGTCCATATGCAACAAAGAAGTCATTATCATAGATATCATAGATACTAGATTGTATGATAGGATCGATGAGTTTGTCCTCGCTATATATCATAGATGTCCACGAGGCCGACGCGCTCTCGGTTGGCAGATTATCACGACTTGCCGATGTCACACTGGCAGCATCGTGAAAATGCGCTGGCACGATGTCTGACGAGAAGTCTCTGAGCGCTGTCAGAAGATTGATCACATCGTACACGCAACATCCGTATCCATCCTATCCTTCACTTTCTTTCTCTTGGGTCCGCGTTTCGAGTTCTTCCCGAACAGAACCCTCGGAGAAGTTCCCCCGTCAAGTATGTAAGAACGGACGCCATCGGAAGGAATTCCTGACATATTATGAGGAAGCGTAACGGGTCCGTGACGAGTCCCCATCGTCCCCCCGTTTCAGAAAAAGTGAACGTCCCCGCAACGGCCATTTTCTCCATCACAGTGCATGGTGGTAAATCGGTCTACAAAATCAGTCAGGGTCGAAAGAGGGCGATGGCGAATGATACCAGGCACCAAGCGCTGGTACTAGCACATAATAGTTAGAATGTAACCAAGAACCGCATCTCGAGTCGCTTCAAACCTTGTGGTTGCTTGTAGTGTCGATGATGTGGTTCTGGGGCAACAAGTTCGAGATATCGATATCGGGATGGCACGAGTCAAACCGAGATGGACAATTTCGGGGACAGTGCGGCTTGCTTTGTTCTAACGAGGGGGGTGATGTCATCGAAAAGCGGAAAGAATGGATTTGGGGATGGGTTTCACAAAGGCTGACGGAGCGGTAATGAATGGCAACAGCATCGGGACCGAGAAACAAGTTGCTGGTTCTCATTCTCCCGTTCCCTCTTCTATGCACGTGTTGGTACGTGCCGTACAGAGTCCCCGTCCATCTGCGCTGGACTAGTCTCCCGTAGACCCTTAGGCAGGAAGACGGTCGTTCCTTCTTTTAGGGCGTTGGACAGCTTGCAAAACTCGCCTTGTCGCCGCAGCAGTCATTCAGAACTAGGGGAAAACCCATCATATTTTCGGGCAGCTCCGGCGTCGACAACACGCCGTGTGATTCGAGAATCTTGCCGAAACTTGCACTTACTATATCATTACCATACACGTCCTCCTTTCTCCGATTGTTCCTTTACAATCCCCTCAATTTTTTCTCTTCTTCGAATGAATCCTTGACCTAGATCCGAGTCAGCTCAGGTCAGTAACGGACATGTCTGAGCACAGAACTCGACCCCTACCTCCTTCAAGAACTTCGCATCCGTGATCACCCTCATACCTACATGTGCAAGCGCCTTTGAAATGGTGTAACACGCATCGTGTGCGACGTCAGTGGCAGCTGCTTCTGCAAACTCCTTGGTATGGTTCCCCCCTCCTGGCACCGTGGGGATGGCTGCGAGTTTGACCGTAGAGAATCCGAATCATCATCAGTGCCCATCAGAAAGGTCTTGTCGAGGACAACGAAAGCAAGACGTACAAAATCCAGGGTGCAGTCCAGGCATCACTGAGGCCGTCAATAAACGGTGTATAAAAGACAAGGAACGTACATACAATGAGAAATGTTTCCCTGGGAAGTTATCGAGTTCAGGTTTGTCACTCCATGCCAACTTGGTGCGACTTACGAAATCCGTGGATGCAGACGAGATGCCCCACTCGTAGTCGACAGCTCCGTATCGTTTTTTGACGACGTCCTCAAGCTCTTTGCCTGGTACCTCCTGTTCGTGAGTTACCAGAGCGAAATTGTCTTCTACTTGACTGACCAAGTGCCTTGTTCTGAATGAGATTATGTGTCACATCTTCTTCCTTGAATTCAACCTCTGTGCCAGTAGCGGTAGCGGCGGCTCTGACAATATAGATATGTAGCACGGCCAAAGGTGTCAATGGATTCACATACCGGAAGCAAGATTTGACCCGGGCTGTAGTCTCTTGCACTTCCGTAGTTGTGGGGGCACGTACGAGCCAACTTGGACGATTTCAATCAAGATTTCTGCCAGTGTGGGAAGGGTAGTTATGGAATGCACTTACATTACCCCGCATTTATCAGGAATCACTGAACACACCTGTCAACACGATGGTTAGGCAGAAAAAGGTAAAACTGACCATTTGGAACCCAATTTTTCCCTTCAAGGATACCATGCACGCGGTGGGTTGGCTTGATTTGCTGACGTAAAAGGCCAATATTTGTGTAGGCAAGAACGCCAGCATCCAGTGCGTTCTTGCCTTCCCAAGGGCTCAAACCAGCATGGGCGCTGAGTATCAGGTAGGTCAAATCAAGTGGTTAAGGACACCTTGTTACATGCTTACGTTTTCCCAGTGTATTCCAGCGAGAGCCGGACTAAGGCGAGACAGCTGCTAAGACTGATGGAGTAGGGCGGACCTGGTGCTGGATGACACCTACGTAACCAGAAGGTCAGTGAAAAGCTAGGACCTGATCTAAACGAGCAATGTCCTACATGAGACAGACGTCCATCTCCTCGTACGCGCCTCTATCCCACAATTTGACTTTACCAGACCCACCTTCTTCAGCTGCACCGCGGCTTTGAGCGAACAGTCGTTGCGGTAAATCGAGCAGAATCTCACCGGGGGTCCCGAGCAAGATCACCTTGCCGTCAATATTCAACTGTTCCATAACGGCTTTGGCTGCACAGGCGATCGCTACACCTGCAATACCGATCAGATTGTGTCCGCATGCGTGCCCGATCTCGGGGAGCGCGTCCATCTCGGAGTTGACGCCGAGAACGGGGCCGCCTTGGCCGTGGGTATAGGTAGCCACCCAAGCAGTTTCGAGCAGGTAGTGCTTTTGAACAACCCATCCATTGCTTTGCGACTTCATGAAGTCTGTATACAGGTCGTGGGCGTGGCTAGTGGTAAGGGGTACGTATTCAGCCCGTGTCGCGGCATACCCAGGAGGAACAATCATCGCACAATTCTTTGAACATTATCTCGGGATCGGCTAGTGGCACCAGTGGCCGCAGCGGGGATGGTTGTATTAGTCGCGAGACTCGACATATGTGTGGTGAGGTCCCTCACCGTGTATTTTGTCACTCAGCTCTCTCAACTGGGGACTGAGCGAATCGATCGTTTTCTCGATCACTGCAAGGATGTCTGGTCTGTATACATCGCCTGGTAAGGGCTGTGGCTTAGGCGGATTGGTGCCGGGTCGCCACAATTCATCTGTGGACATCGTTGATAGTTACAGTGGTTAGTGAAGGTCGGAACCGAATATCGACTGAGTTTATTTGATCTAAAGTGGGCTGATTGCTAGATTACTCACCGACCGTTACTCAAGCAGCCGCCTAGGTCTAAACCGGACATATGACCCCTGCAGTCGTGGTGCGTGAATATCGGACGAGTTGCACATGAGAACGAGAGCATCCGAGTAGTCCTGTCGTGTCCACATCCGAGTCTACTAATACTACATACATGATTGGAGGGCTCGCATGCAGACTTCCGACTCCGACACGCGACTTCCCTCTTACTACTACTACTAATCACGGTTACCAAGTAAGTTCAGCCTGTTGTCCCATCTCACGAGCTCAGACTCACTGACATGCCAATCAGATTCAATTTATTGCAACCCCTTGATGATGCGAATATTGATCACCGGCACCTTCACTATTTAAAATTTTCATCCACTGGATCACTAATTGAATACCCGTTAGCCTTCAGATACACGCTCCAAGCCTTGGTAGTGCTTCATTGACGACTTAGTAGCCTAGGCATGCGCATGATCACTTCGTATTTCTTCAACTCGACCTCCTGGAGTCTAGCAAGTCCCGCCAGCTGAGCAGCAATTATGGTGATTTTACATTTGTAAGCCGTATACTTGAGCAGATTTAGGAGTCTGTCGAGTGTTGGATGCTTACTCAACACATTTACACTGACCAACGACGTAACGCTCTGACTGTTTGGACGCTGTTAGCCGTCTTTTGACACCTAAAAACACGATGGTACCTTGCTGGAACACAAATCGATCGCTATCTCCTCTCTTTTCTCATCGGCGCGAGTGTAGGTGGAGGCTGCAGACATTTCCCTGGAGGATTCACCCGTTTTTGCCATCGAGTGCGTGCGGGAAAGCAGCCACCCTAAGCACCGGCGCCAGCAAATCGCGGAGATACGCAACCACAACACAGTAGCTCGCTGTGCGCACGTACTCAACGCTATCAAACATGTCGAATACTTAGTCACGCCACTATGTCTGGCAGATATGCACAGAGCGATTTGGAAGTGGAAGGCATATTGGAGAAATGAGGTTTTCATGGACATACTCAACGGCGTTTTCGCTTGTCATATGAGAGGGATCCTCCACCGGGATCTCAAACCATAAAATATATCGTGTGATCCAGATGGCACGAATATCCATACTGCTGAATCCACGAACCGCCGTCTGTGCAACGACGGTCCATGTGGAACTGTAGCCTATATCAGCCCAGGTCAGTCAGCTGTCATAAGTCGTCAGGTTGTTTGAACTGACCCGTTTCGAGAATGCTGGTATGAGAGCGGGTCTCTCATTACGCCGAACGGGCAGAATCAAATCTGGTCACTAGGGGTGAGTTGTAGTTTCCCATGAGAACCAGCCCAGCCAACAAATAGGGACTTCTAAGCGTTTCTTTCCGAGAAAGACTATCTTCTGCGCAAGTACCCTATTTCATTTACGCCTTTGAACGCGCTGTTAACTTGTGTCAGGTTTGGCGCACGAACCCCGTGAGGCGGCTATCGATCCCTGAGATCTAGCGAGCGATACTGCTGATGGATATTCTACAAACCGGACCCTGCTCTGACCAAACTTAGGTCGCCGTTGTCGAAAGAGCTGGTGTTGATTGAGTTGTAAGTCGAAGTCTTGCAAATTTTCGACCAGGTTGGAAGAGCGCGTGCAGACAGCAGACCTTCGTCACCCCTGTAGAGGACGTAAAGAAACAGGGCCTATCGGACCGTGGGCGACGGAACGGGCAATGCAACCTGATGCAACCAACCTGAAGCTGAACAATTGTAACTAGAATTTGCATGGCTACCGAGGATATAGATGTATACTGCTGGTCGATTATAGTTCACCTGCAACACACACACAATAATGTATAATGAGTCCGAGAGGAAGTGAGCCGTCCCTTCCGAACAAGCGGAAATTATTCCGGCAATGTCCGATCCGGCAGCAGCCAAAAAGTAAATAAAAAGACGCACTAAAGTTTGCCCCTTCTACGACTACCACGACGACGACGACGAAGATGTTTTCCCGTGCTGCAACCCGCGCTCTCTCCAGCCAATCCCGCCTTTTCTCCACCACCGCCTCGCGCAACACCAAGGTTGCGGTTCTCGGCGCTGGAGGTGGAATCGGCCAACCTCTGTCGTTGTTGCTGAAAGCTGATCCCTTGGTCACCTCACTCAGCTTGTATGATATCCGTGGTGCACCTGGTGTCGCCGCCGATGTCAGCCACGTCGATACTGCGAGCGAGGTACGCGGCTGTGCAGTGTTGTGTTGAGGCCCAACGGAAGGCTGACTGTTGTTGTCAGGTTAACGGATATGCTGCCGACAAGTTGGATGAGGCGCTGGAAGGCGTAGACGTTGTTGTTATTCCTGCTGGTGTTCCCCGCAAGGTATGTTTTAGTTCATCGTATGGCTGTCGCATCGTGTCTCACGCGCCGTTTTGTAGCCTGGCGTAAGTACTCGTTTGTCTAACACCATTGGTTGGGCTGACACGGATTCAAGATGACCCGCGACGATCTTTTCAACGTGAGTACCGGTCTGGCTATCTTTTTTTTTGTGTAGAGGCACTGATGCGTGCCAGACGAACGCTTCTATCGTCCGTGATCTCGCCAGCGCCGTCGGCCGTGTCGCTCCTACAGCACACATCCTCGTCATCTCAAACCCTGTCAACTCCACCGTGCCCATCGTTGCCTCCACCCTTACCAAGTTGGGCGTATACAACCCTTCACGGGTTTTCGGTGTGACCACCCTTGATGTTGTCCGTGCTGCCCGCTTCACCGCTGGCATCCTTGGTATCAAACCCGACGACACTCCTATCACTGTTATCGGTGGCCACAGCGGTCCAACCATCGTTCCCCTTCTCTCCCAAAGTGTACATGGAAATAAAATCAAGGGTGAGGTGTACAATGCGCTCGTTCACCGCATCCAATTCGGCGGTGACGAGGTTGTCAAGGCCAAAGACGGTGCAGGAAGTGCAACCCTCTCGATGGCATACGCTGGTGCCAAGTTCACCAACGCCTTGTTGCGCGGTTTGAACGGCGAGAAGGGTGTCGTGGCTGCCACGTTTGTCCAAAGTCCCCTCTACAAGGATCACGGCATCGACTTTTTCTCTTCCAAAGTTGAGCTTGGCGTAAGTGTCTTGTATTTGTGATTAGCGAGTGATTAACAATGTCGTGCAGCCCAACGGTGTAGAGAAAATTCACCCCCTTGGAACTCTGAGTGCAGAGGAGGTGAAATTACTGGAGGCGTGCTTGCCTGAGCTCAAGAAGAACATCGACAAGGGCAAGGCCTTTGTTGAGAGCTCATAGACATAGATGCTTGTATGTTGCTTTTATGCCCAAAATACTTCTAGCTTGAATGTACGCGTTCTTGCACTCGATGTGATGGTGAACAGTGTGATCGACAGTCATCGGCGCCCCTTCTTTTTGACTAGCGTGAACCCATCCTCGTCTACTTGTCGTTCCTCCCTCGTCGGAGGCTCCGAGTGGTTTAGTAGTTGTGGTACTTGTTCCCCCTCGTTCTCCTTCCCCTCTTCGTCGTCCATGTCCATGTCATCGCCCTCGTCATCCCACTCACTCCCGCTGTCGGTCTCGCTCCCACTTCCCGCACCCCTCTCGTACTGAGGCACCTTTCCCTTGACCCTCTCCGCCTGCGCCTCGAGCTGGAGGATATACGCCTCGTCGCCGGCACGGACTGCAGAAAAAATCCTGAGCACGTCCCTCGCGGCTGCTGCTGCACTGTCATCTTCGAGCGCGACATCGAATTCGTCAGCCATGATCTGGAGGAGGAGTTCTTCGATGTAGGGCTCGTCTGGCGGTGGGTCTGTGCGTGTGTTTTGATTTTGGTTTGGGCCCGAGCCTACTGTGCCTGTGCCTGTGCGTGATGGCGGCGGCGTGGAAATGGATGCGGAGGAAGGGACGATAAAGGGCTCGAACTGGTCGACGAGGACGCTTGCGAGCCAGCGTTGTTTCTCGGCGGAGGCGGGGCCGCCCCAGGCGGCGTGGACGGCGAGGCGGAGGGCGGGCCAGAGGATGAGGCGGGCGAGGGTGCCGCGGGCAAAGAGGACGGTAAGCGGGTGGGGTGTATCGGAGGACATGGGATCGATGCCAGATTAAGATTGGAGTCACACTTGTTGCTAACTACAGACCACGATGATAAGGAATCAAAATAGCCGAATTTAACGGACCCCTGGCCCCGGGGCCTGGCGCCGCTCAGGTTGGCAGGGCCGCCTCCATGTTTCCTGTACCACATAGTGCAATGACCTCTCAGCATATATCTGACGAAAACCTGATCGACCTCTCTCGCCTCCAGTTTGGAAAGGTGCGTGAATGACCGCCAATCAAACGATCACGCTAACTCGGCATCCTCCACCTACTAGTTTCTTAACGGTAAGCGGCTTGTTGAGACCTGACGTCGCAACGAAGGTTGACTCGAACATCTTCTGCAGTGGCTGCATTGGCTATTCTTGTACGTGCACATTTTCTCGACTCCGAGTCTAATTGTATCCAACACAAGTTGCCTCGCTCAGGTATATGATTACTGCTTGACATTTTCAACCGAGGTTTTTCGTTCCCAAGTTCCTGCATCTGACTACTCTCATGCGTTGAATCAGGCAGAGCTTGTATGGGGTACTAAATGGGAGATAGCGCGCCTCGTGTTTACACTCTCAAGATACCTTCCCTTTCTTGCTTCCTCAGTAACCTGTTATGGTCAGTTTCACATTTTCACATTCCTCTATCGGATGTCTGAATGCGATGTTATCACTCAGCCGTCCTGGTCACGCCAGGAGTGAGTGATCACATTTACCATCGAATTGTTTTGAACCTCGTTTTTAGTGTGGAAAGTTCGTCTTCGTTGTAGATGGTCTATCCGCCTTTTCAACATTTCCGGCGCTTTCTGACGTGTTCTCAGCTCTGTTCACTTTCAGTGTTGTCATAACCGAGGGGATCTTGATCCTACGCACATATGCCATGTGGGGTCGCAGTAGAAAAGTTCTTGTTTTTCTGTTGTCTTTGGTGGTGGTACGTCTTGTCCGTGTGTGGATCAGCCGAACCTAATCTGTCACATTCGCCCCTTTCTAGGCATTCGTTGTAGGTGCTGAGATATCATCAGTACTGATCAAGTATTCTTTACCCGGGGACTCCACCTCGTTCTATAGTCAGTCTGGTCAATTCATACGATCAGTTGCTAAACGTTGGTTTGACAGAATACTACCCGGCTGTGTGTGCTTATGGATCGTCGAGAGCCTTTGCGTTTCAGTATGTGTTCTTGGTGATGTACGAGATCAGTGAGTTTTTCTCGTGGTTCTCGGTCCATCTGATCTTACCTCCTTTCAGTCCTTCAAGGCATGAATTCCTGGAGGAAGTTCGGAACATATCGCAACGTCCATAGTAGAGCATTGTATTTATTATATTGGGACGGAATCATGTATATGTCGTGGATTATCTGTAAGTGATCATCCTTTCCATTGGAGGGATTTTTCAACATATCATTATCTAGTGTTGTCTGCCACAAACATGTCTGTGATGCTTGCTGCACCAGTGAGTGTGAAGAATACAATGCCTGATTAATGAGACCTCAGTACCCCTTTTCCCCTCAGGTAGCATACATTCCTGCATTGAATACGTATGTGCTCTCACTACTGATATTCAGACATCCGACGGTTTCTTACATGGTATTGTTTCGTAACAGAACGCAGGTGGCGATCCACAGCGTCCTTTCTTGTCGCATTTTTTTCAACCTCAAGCAGTGTGATTGGCATCTAGACACGAGAGGGGACGAGTTTTCACTTGGAACTATGCAGTATCGGACTCGGTGGACGTTGGACACTTTGACATAATGATGCGTGTATTGATTGTACGTGAATCACAATCGCGAATGCTGTTGTCTGTTCAACGTTCAGGCTACCCGGTGTCGGAGGATACAACTCGACATATGGCCATGCGTCATCCTGCCACTGGAGACCGGGTCTAACGCGGTCCTAATTCACGGCGAGGGACGACCGACGTGCGCAGCAAACAAATCCGACAGTTGGCCAGGCGACCTCTCCCTCGCCCATCGTCCTTGTCCCCACAGTTCTCGTCCATGTCTAAGGATCATCCCATAGATGCTCTCGTTGGGCTTGAATCACTCCGATGATGTGCATGCATCATTTTCCGACTCGGTGGAAGTACGTACCACCCTGTCTGCGTTCCTGCCAGCCATTTTAAACGCCACAGATTTCCGCCGCACTGGAGTGCTCGGATGCTACGTGTCGAGATGTGAAAGGATGAAGTGCGGCGTTATGAGTGACAGGTACTCCACATGTATTGCCGGTGCAGATGGTGACGCGGGATGGCACTGCACCAGCTGGGGATGGATGAATGATTAGAAAAGCAAACGCACTGAGTGGTTCAATCCACTCAAATTCCAGAATGGGTGATGGAAACAACTTGCGTACACCATGCTGACATGCTGATCAAGTTCGTGCCGGTTCCACCAAAACTTAGAGCATTCATAAGCGTCAAATGCACCTCGAGGCTCGGGACCATTCTCGAGCTGAACAGTAAAACGGGTTGCAGCCGCGGTAAACATCTTAGAGGAACCAAGTTGACGGATGAACGACAGGGTAATGCTCTTCTGGGCAGCATTGGCTGCTTCTCGTCTATGGTGAAAAGAGAGTTGGAGAAAAGGAGTCAAGCCCCGGTTTAGACATGAAGGGCGGTAAATTCGTCAGCCTGAGTATTGATGCGGTTACTAGGATGTCGGGATTAAAATTACCAGGACTGACGTCATTGTGGAATCGAGAAGATGATGTGGATATGACCTAACGATAGTAAATGGACACAAGATTTACAGACTTACTTTATTGTCTGCGTTTTTGTAATGCCGGACTTTACGATGCTATGCGCGAGACGGCAACGATGCGCAGGACCAAGGCTTGAAGGCTTGAAGAGCACTGAGCGTGAGTCGTGAGAATGAATGTTATGAGTCCAACTATCTTTTCACCCCCATCTAAGAACTCGACATTTCGTTGTCCTCTGAGGATAATCGGATTGCAAACGCATGGCCGCCACCATAGCTGCAAACCTGAAGGCTGACTCGGGGAACGAGGGTGATACCTCAACGGAAAATCCCGTGAAGTTGAACGGCAAATTGAAGCGTATCATAGATGAAGGTGACCGTGAGCACATCCGTTCTCTTCTCCATTCTTCGATTTGTGAGAGACGACGGTTTTGCGTAGGATCGCACGGGCGAGACAGGATTGGTGAAAGTCTTAGTAGGCGCCACGGCTCGGATCAATTTCATTGAGGTGTAATATCCGCACCCGCCGCATGTTCGAGTCGATATCGCTATCCCAGGCCAGGCACAGAAGACGATGTGACTGATCGGCGGCAGAAAGATTTTGTAGACTTGCAGGGTTGCGAATTTCGGGCTGTTTCGGCTGAAGACTTGCAAGCGGCGCTCGCTGGTCCAGTCTGAACGGGTCACGATGTTGGTGTACATGCACCTAGTAGCAAAACCTATGGCTGTGAGTCTTGAGATCAGAGACAGGCGTCTTGGATGCGACGACTTTCGAGGGCCGCGGCTGAGGACTTGGCTGCCGTACACAGGCCGTGACGGGCTTCCGGTCACTTGACTCGCCTTACGACCGAACCAATGAGGTATAAAGTTTTTGATTAAAAACCCCCTGGGAGCACTTTTCACTGTCAGAGTACGGAGAGCCGCCTCACTTCCGCCATGTTTCCTTGAACGACGTCCAAGTGCAATGACCTCTCAGCATACATCTGACGAAATTCTGACCGACCTTGCTCGCCTCCAGTTTGGAAAGGTGTGCGAATGACCACCTCGGAAAGATCAAAGGATCACGCTAACTCGGCATCCTCCGCCTGTCACAGTTTCTTAACGGTACGCTTGTTCAAGAGATTGACGTCGCTACGATTCGCTCGAAGGTTGACTCAAACATCTTCTGCAGTCGCTGCATTGTCTATTCTTGTACGTGCACATTTTCTCGACTCCGAGTCATTGTATCCAACACAAGTTGCCTCACCCAGGTTTTTGATTACTGCTTGACATTTTCAACCGAGGTTTTTCGTACCCAAGTTCCTGCATCCGACTACTCTCATGCGTTGAATCAGGTAGAGCTTGTATGGGGTACTCAATGGGAGATAACACGCCTCGTGTTTACACTCTCAAGATACCTCCCCTTTCTTGCTTCCTCATTGACCTGTTATGGTCAGTTTCACATTTTCACATTCCTCTATTGGATGTCTGAACGCGATTTCATCACTCAGCCATCCTGATCAGTGTAGGAGTGAGTGATTACACCCCACCATCGAATTGTTTTGAACCTCATTTTTAGTGTGGAAAGTTCGTCTTCGTCGTAGATGGTCTATCCGCTTTTTCAACATTTCCGGCGCTTTCTGACGTGTTCTCAGCTCTGTTCACTTTCAGTGTTGTCATAACCGAGGGGATCTTGATCCTACGCACATATGCCATGTGGGGTCGCAGTAGAAAAGTTCTTGTTTTTCTGTTGTTTTTGGCGGTGGTACGTCTTGTCCCACTGTGTGGATCAGCCGACCCTAATCTGTCACATTCGCACCTTTCTAGGCATTCGTTGGAGGTGCTGAGATATCATCAATACTAATCAAGTATTCTTTACCCGGGGACTCCACCTCGTTCTACAGTCAGTCCGGTCAATTCATTTGATTAGTTTCTAAACGTTGGTTTGACAGAATACTATCCGTCTGTGTGTGCTTATGGATCATCGAGAGCATTTGCGTTTCAGTATATGTTCTTGATGTTGTACGAGATCAGTGAGTTCCTCTCGTGACTCTCGGTCCGTCCGATCTTACTTCCTTTCAGTCCTTCAAGGCATGAATTCCTGGAGGAAGTTCCGAACATATCGCAGCGTCCAGAGTACAGTATTGAATATATTATATTGGGACGGAATCATGTATATGTCGTGGATTATCTGTAAGTGATCATCCTTTCCATTGGAGGTATTTTAACATATCCATATCATTGTCTAGTGTTGTCTGGCACAAACATGTCTGTGATGCTTGCTGCACCAGTGAGTGTGAAGGATACAATGCCTAATTACTGAGACTTCAGTAACCTTCCTCCCTCAGGTAGCATTTGTTCCTGCATTGAATACGTGTGTGCTTTCATTACTGATATTCAGACATCCGACGGTTTCTCACATGGTATGGTTTCGTAAACAGCACGCAGGTGGCGATCCACAGCGTCATTTCCTGTCGCATTTTTTTCAACCTCAAGAAGTGTGATCGGCATCTAATAGGCACGAGAGGGAACGAGCTGTCGCTCCGAACTATGCAGTATCATGCTCGGTCGACGTTGGACACTTCAACAGATTCATACGTATAACTTATGGTCGTTGTAAGTTCCATGATTGCACACGAATCACAATTATGAACGCTGTTGTCTGTTCAGGCTACCTACCTGTCGGAGGGCCGAAGATAATACGACTCAATGGGTCATCCTGCCAGGCAATGCAATTTGGTTGAAAAGAGATATATACTATAACGGACGAAGTACAATCGAAGTACAATAGTAGCACGTATGCATTGTATGCATTACATACTTTGCTTGCAAGGTTACTTGCCCGGAGACGCCCCCTGATGTAGAGTCAAAACAAGGACAAATAATCATGGTCCGGATTGTGCCGTCAAGTTGAACGACTGAGCATTGAAGGTAAATTCTATGTGAGACCTTCGTGGCCATCGAGTCAATGTTCGCTGGGGTATGCGTCGAGGAATTAAAAGCGATCAACGCAAACCGCGTCCTCCTCCTCGCGCCTACTGCAGTTTATGCAAACTAGGATTCAGGGGTGCTCTCCGCGAATGGTGCGAGTTGCGTGCATCCACACTTTCATGCTTGGATTTACTTAATATGTATGTTCCTACCAGGTTATGGACGGTCGTCAGCATGCTGAGGACAATATCTAGAAAGCATACGTTCGGATTATCCAATATCGACGGGGGGGCCTGGTGTATCCGTTGCACATCAACTTGCTGTACTTTGTGATCATTCTTCACTCTAGATGCGCGCTGATATATAACATGGTAAAACTGTGCTCGCGAACAAAGTGGGGCACAGACTTCTTATCCCACCATCTCGGATCACGAGCTACGTGCCGACCTCCCAGTCGAACGCTATCGATAAATATATATCCATCTCAATAAGGTCGTAGCGATGATCTTCCATGCCCACCGTGACGCATCCGGCCATCATCTGGTGTATGGCGCTCCCGTACAAAAGAGCCTGGGAGTGGGTCGAGAACCTGGGCGAGCCGACGGTCGGAGGAGACCCAACCAGTGGCCGGAGACGAATCAAGAACGCGTCCTCGCTCTTTGCGGTGCAGCGCACGGGGCAGCACATTCCGCGTCCGAACCTCTTCCGCGACGACCACCATCCCGATAACGGCAGCGGCGATGACGAAGACCAGAATATGCGCCTCGAGGACGGTTTGTCGGCTGAGAGCGTCGAGTGTTACAGTTGGAAGTTACGGCCCTAGAAGGGCGGCGGTGGGGGTAGCGGTAGCCCCCTGAGGAGAGCTTTCGCAGGCTTGAAACCGCACCCGGGCCCGCCCGCAGTCCTTGCCCAATTCGCGTACCGTCCCGAGACTAACACGGTTCTGATCATCGGAGAGGGACGACCGACAGGCGCAGCAAACAAGTCCGACAACCAAGGTGGCCTGGTCACTTGAGTCGCAACCGAACCTAATGAGGTAATATAAAAACCCCGCAGGGGCGCAACTCAGGTTTTCTTAAACGCCCGTCAATGACTTCTCATGCGTCTGACGAAAATCTGACCGACCTTTCTCGCCTCCAGTTTGGAAAGGTATGCGAATGACCGCCGAGATCAAGGAATCACGCTAACCATTCTCCGCCTGTCACAGTTTCTTAACGGTACGCTTGTTGAGACCTGATGTCGCTATGAAAGTTGACTCAAAATCTCTTCTGCAGTCGCTGCATTGGCTGTTCTCGTACGTGTACATCTCGGCCCCGAGTCTAATTGTATCCAACACAGGTTGCCTCGACCAGGCATTTGATTACTGCTTGACATTTTCATCTGAGGTTTTTCGTTCTCAAGTTCCTGCATCCGACTACTCTCATGCGTTGAATCAGGTAGAGCTTGTATGGGGTACTAAATGGGAGATAACACGCCTCGTGTTTACACTCTCAAGATACCTCCCCTTTCTTGCTTCCTCATTGACCTGTTATGGTCTGTCTCACATTTTCGCATTCCTCTATTGGGTGTTCTTAATGCGATGTCACTCAGCCGTCCTGATCACGGTAGGAGTGAGTGATTACACTTACCATCGGATTAACTTGAACCTTATTTCTAGTGTGGAAAGTTCATTATCGTTGTAGATGGTCTATCTGCCTTTTCAATATTTCCGGCGCTTTCTGACGTGTTCTCAGTCTTGTTCACTTCTTGTATTGTCATAGCGGAGGGGATCTTGATCCTACGCACATATGCCATGTGGGGTCGCAGTAGAAAAATTCTTGTTTTTCTGTTGTCTTTGATAGTGGTATGTTTTGTCGCACGTATGTGTGTATAGATCAGCCGAACGTAACCTATGACATTCGCCCTTTTCTAGGCACTCGTTGCAGCTGCTGAGATATCATCAATACTACTCAAATATTCTTTACCCGGGGACTCCACCTCGTTCTACAGTCAGTCCGGTCATTCATCTGATTAGTTGCTAAACGTTGGTTTGACAGAATACTATCCGTCTCTATGTGCTTATGGATCATCGAGAGCATTTGCGTTGCAGTATATGTTCTTGATGTTGTGCGAGATCAGTAAGTTCTTCTCGTGGCTCTCGGTCCGTCCGATCTTACTTCCTTTCAGTCCTTCAAGGCATGAATTCCTGGAGGAAGTTCCGAACATATCGCAACGTTCAGAGTAGAGTGTTGAATATGTTATATTGGGACGGAATCATGTATATGTCGTGGATTATCTGTAAGTGATCATCCTTGTCATTGGAGGAGTTTTTCAACACATCATTGTCTAGTGTTGTCTGGCACAAACATGTCTGTGATGCTTGCTGCACCAGTGAGTGTGATGAATACAATGCCTAATTAATAATAAGACCTCAGTACCCTTTTTCCGTCAGGTAGCGTATATTCCTGCATTGAGCACGTACGTGCTCTCATTACTGATATTCAGGCATCCGTCAGTTTCTTACATGGTAAACAGCACGCAGGTGGCGTTCCACGGCGTCCTTTCTTGTCGCATTTTTTTCAACCTCAGGCAGTGTAATCGGCATACGGGCACGACAGCGGACGATTTTTCGCTTGGAACCATGCAGTATCAGGCTCAGGCTCGGTCAACGTTGGACACTTGAACAGAATCAGACGTGTAACTTGTGGCTGTTGTAAGTACCATGATTTCACGCGAATCATAATTATGGATGCTAAGGTTGTCTGTTCAGGCTACGGTGCGGTGTCGGAGCGTCGAGGATATAACTCGATGGGTCATATGTCCTGCCAGGCAATGCAACTTAGTGGAAAAATTATATATCGTAGTTGGCAAAGTACAATCGAAGCACAATAAGTGTGCATTGTAAGCATTATATGTAATAGCGTAACGATCATCGAGTCCATGGTCCATGAGTCCGTCCTTGCTCCTATCCGCCAGCGGTGCCAGTTCGCCTGCAAGCGTTATCATTCCTGTCGCATCCTTTGAATTAAACAACTTGCACACAATGCCTCGTCCAGGGATCCTTGGCATAAACCATCATCTGGTAGATATTCTTTACGTTTCGAATTTGCACCATCAGCGGGGTGCTCCTCCCTGCGAACCCAGAGATAAATAACATATTCTCGAATTGCTGACATGACTCACGGGCACAAAGCCGCATCCTTTGGCTTCTCGGGAGTAGCATTGTCAGACGACGAAGGGTAATAAGGGTTCCGGTAAAAGGTGTCGATATTGAGAATGGCTCGCCAGATCTGGGGGATCTGGGGCCGATCCATAGGGTTCGGACGGAGAATCCACCTCAGCACCTCATCGAGTTGTCGGGATATGGAAAAGGTCTTGTATAAATACTCCCCGTCCTCGAGGAACGCCCGAAAACTAGGATCGGATTCATGAGCGATCTTCCATGGACGACGACCAGTGACCATGTTTATTAGAATGATGCCCAACGCCCAGATATCGGTGAGGCTGGGGTAAAATACGGTCTCACCGTCGCCCCATTGTTCTATAAACAGGTCAGCGCAGTCGAGGATAGACAGATGGGGGCTGACCTGGACCCATGTAAGGTGAAGATCCACAGCGGATGCCTCTGCAAATGCGCTTGCGGGTGGCGATCCCGAAATCAGCGATTCGGATGCCAGACCCGTACTCTTCGAACAATATGTTCGCTGGTTTGAGGTCACGGTGGAATACCCCTCTCGAATGACAGGCATATACACCGTCGAGTATGTCAATGAATGTCTCTTTGATGAGCGCATCGTTACGCTGGTAGACGCGAAGGTCCCAAATGGCCTGGTGCAAGTCACCTTCGCACAGCTTGAAGACGATGAACAGGTACAAGTCCTCGTTGATAATCTCATGGAGAGGTAGGACGTGTGGGGAGCAACCCGTCACGAGCTGGTGGTGAAACACTTCCGCAGTTCGATTGAGTAGTTGTTTAGGAGTCAACTCGAACTTGGAGATGCACTTGATGGCATATCTGCCTGATTGCTCCGTGTCTACGGCAGCAAAGACACAGCTGGTAGCTCCTTCGCTGAGCGGGGAGGTGATACGGTAGTGGCCGACATTCTGGCCGGAAAAGTCTGGCAAAGTCATGGTCATGGTGAGAGAGGGGGAAAAGGAGGCGACCGAGTAATGAGGAAGAAATAGGGGCTTCGGTCCGATACCATACAATTTTGGAAATCTCCCGGAGCGGATCGTGCCCCAACAAGGTAAATGCCCCGGGATACATACTCGACCGTCCGCTCATGAACGGATAGCTTTCAAACTGTTAGTGATAAGTTAGTTAACCTTCCGGGACTGACATGGCACGTGGGGTGTTCCCGCGTCTTGTCGTGGTCGTCCATTGCAACAGACGAACATTAGCACAGCCACCATACCCTCACGCAAATTGAGACTTCCTCCTTGAACTTGCTCGTCCTCGTCGTACCTTCCTCCTCGTCGCCATCCACATTGAGCTCGTCGTTGAGCATGCGGAGAAGCCCTTCTGACTCGTCTTAACGCGATAATACTGCTCAGCTCTCCATCACTTTCAGTTTCACAATAGCACAAGTTCACATTCACTCATGTCACAGGAAACCCCACGCAGAGCAACGCCCACTAAGCGACAGGATACGTTTGACCTCAGCGATCATATCCTCGCCGACGACCAATCCATGCCAAGTTCGCACATGCAAGCTCACGCCGACGCAACCAACCATTATGCCTCCGGCGGTGGTGCCTCCGACGAGGAGCACTCCGTTCTCGAAGACGACTCCGATGGCGAAGACCGCGATATGGACTATATGGACGACGACGACGACCGCTCCTCCTCCCTCTCCATTCCCAATGAAAGCATCGACTTTGACTTGGTCTACTCCCTCCACAGCTTCGCTGCAACCGTCGAGGGTCAGGCTAGCGTCGTCAGGGGCGACAGCCTCTTCCTCATGGACGACACCAACAGCTATTGGTGGCTCGTCCGCGTGCTCAAAACCCAGGACGTCGGGTATATACCCGCCGAAAACATCGAGACGCCTTTTGAACGTCTCGCCCGTCTCAACAAGCACCGCAACATCGATGTGCGTATCTGTCGTCGCTTCGTGCAGTCATATTCTCACTGATTGGCTGCGCTTTCCCAGCTCGCACATGCAACACCGCAGGAGCTCCAGGAGGACGTCGAGCGCGTCCGTAACAACCTCTCTTCCCGCACTGGCTCTCACCACTCCCGCTCCCCAACTCCCGGTCTCCCTGCCGGATGCCATCCACGCACAGGCGCAAGAGGTGTCATGTTTACGCCAGCGCTCTCCGTACATCGTTATCCGCCTGCCGTCTGGAACGAGGACGAAGAAGAGGACGAGGATGTGGAGTGGGAAGATGGCGCGTACGAGGAGGAGGACCCTGAACTCGCCGAGGAGATGTCCATTCGCACGAGACAAAGCCAGATGGAGGACCAGGAGAGCATGACAATGGATGTCATACAGATGGAGCCAGATGACGGCATGAGTTGGGATGACTCCGCTGCCGAGGACATGCAGGCCCGAAGCACACAAAAGAAGGATCAACAAATGTCGTTGACTCCTGATATGCTCCGGCCCGGCGCGTCACCGCAGAAGTCACCGCAACGGCTGCAACAGCAACAGGCGGTAGCGCAACAACTACAACAGCAAGAATTGATCATCACTCAGCAGCGCCAGCAACAGCAGCAGGAACAACAGATGCGCTCTCAGCAAGTGTTGCGTCAGCAAAGCTCGTGGGATAGATTATCCCCAGATCAGACTTCTTCTGCGGCCAGTTCTCCCAGTAAATCCAGCGATCCCGCTGATGCCACTGAAACGAGAAAGCTCTCCGCCACTCCCCCCATCGCACGCGACGACCTTGTCAAGCCTCATGCAGGCAGTACTGGCTCTTTGCCCCCGAGCCTTGTCGTGCAACAGCAAGAAGACGACCGTAAACGAAGCCGCGAGGAACTAGAGACTCTCGACGAAGCAACAAAGAAAAAAGCTAAAGCCAAGGACAAAGACAGAGCTACTCCAGTCAGCAGTTCTGCTGCAGTTTCGAACCAGCCTTTGAAACCATCTCATTCGACTAGTAAGCTCCGCAAGGAACGCGAGCCCGCCGATGACGAAGGCAAGGAGAAGAAGGAGAAGAAGGGCCGTGGCGTATTTGGGTTGTTTGCACGCAAGAAGGACAAGAACAAAGACAAGGCGTCCATCGAGAGCATATCTTCGGATGTCACGCGCGAGTCTCAGGAATCTGGTCAATCTTCGAGCCAGCAACATGCCAGTGCCGTCCTCGAACCCTCGCTGTCTCCTGTCACGCCAGCTGCCATGCAGCAGCAACAGCAATCTATCCGTACTATTGCCGATCCTCGGTCTACCCCTCAGCGACAACAACAATCTCCGAGTGGCCCTCAGACACCTCTAGTTCCGGCCCATGTATCTCTCCATGCATCTACCCTGCGTCAACGGGACCAACAACAACAAGCGCTATACCAACAATACCTCAACCGATCGCCGTCATCGCCTCCGGAGGCTCCATCGTATGGTTTACAATCTGCGTTCGCTGGTAATTCGCCTTACTCCAGCCCTAGCACCACCACAGCAAGTCTTGGTCTCGGTCTACCATCATCTCGACCGCGTCCCGGCTCTCTCGTCATCTCAAACACCGCAGACGGACAGGGTCTTGGCGTTCCCGAACTCAGCGTCATCCGCATATTTGCAGGCAAAAATGTACAGACCGAGGCCACCTTCAAAACTGTCCTGCTCAACTCGTCCACAACCTCCTCCGATCTTATTCGACAAGCTATCCAGCGATTCCGACTCCCCTCGTCCGAGACAGAAGCGGCAACATCCTATTATCTCACGATCAAGCAGGTCGAAGGATCATCGACCATTCTTCTGTCGGAAGAGAAACCGCTCGTGGTGTTCGAGAGCATTGTCGAGGCTGTGATGGAACTCCCAAAAGTGAAGAGGAGCAGTATGGGAAGTATCAGCTCCGTCTCCAGCAATCTCTCCATGCACCCCGCTATCAAGCAGCTGTCCATGAATGACTTTACGGACGACTCTGCGGTCAAATTTTACCTGAACAAGCGCGGCCCGGAGGGCAAGGAGAGTAAGCTCGCGGAGGAAGACGAGGAGACAATATATGCGGAGTCTATGCGCGATACGATCGAAGGTGTCAACATCTCGTCTTTAAGCTCTAGCGTTAACGGCACGCCTGAGCGGTTCAGCGCACCTTCCGTCCGATTCGCGTTGCAACTGTTGATTTACCCCGAAGATCTCCCCGACGATATGGTATTCGATCCACTGACCGAGGCGATCGTGTTCCAGAACACGTTGAAGGATAGGACGACTTCTGTCTCGTCCATTTCCTCTGGCGTATCGCTAAGTCAACGCCGCAAGGTGTTCACTTTCCCAAAGAACGTGACTGTCGCGGAGGTAATCGAGCTTGGGCTAGAGAGATTTGGCATACTTGAAGGCGTCGTCGATGGTGGGGATGAAATCGAGGACAAGCTCGCAAAGAGAAGGAGCTCTGCCAAAGTCCGTTATGGGCTGACGGCCTCCATCAATGGCCAAGGTAGGCTGCAGTCGGTTTTCCAATGTTGGCTTGAAGTGGCTAACTATTCCGTGCGCCACGACAGATCGGGAGCTGTCGCCTTCGAGTAAAGTCGTCGATGCCTATCCACGTCCCCCTACTTTCCGACGAGTTCAAGACGGTGGTAAACGTCGTTCTATCGACTCTGCTCTTCTCCTCGGCAGCGTAGAAGACATCTCCCCCGATGATCCATTCTTCATACTCCGTCGTGCCGTTTCCTACCGCACATCGTCTTCTCGCCACCGTATGTCCGCTCCTCTCGACGAAATTGCTCTTCAACACCTTCGAGATTCTATCTCGGGCTCCAGCCTCAGCTCGGATCATGCGTCGCCAGAAGAAACTGTGCAGAAACCGCGCCAGCTGTCTAGACAGGAGATCATCGCTGCACAGCGGGCTGCTTCTAGGGAAAAGCAACGTGCCATTCTTTCCACGCAGACGAACTCGGTGCGGGGCGTGGACGTCTTGCTGCCCGGAAATGCCATGATTCGGAGCTCGCGATACGAGGCTGGGGACCGCATACGGTATTCGTACGTTCAGGACGGGGAATCCTATGACGTGAGCGACATTATTGAACAAGAGTTTTGCGAGACGAGCGGATCGTCGTCTCCGCAGCACAAGAACGACCTCTTGGAGGGTGTATTTGGGAGACACAAGGACAAGGAAGGGCTTAACGAGAGACTGGATCGGGTGCTCGCCAAGATCAAGGACGAGCGTCTCGTTGCCCAGTATGCCACTGTCAAAGCTGGCGAGGACCGGTCCGAGAACCCGCCATCGGCGCACTCGACCGGGTCGTCTTCGTCGGTGTATTCGATCGACGAATCGGCCGGGCGAACGCCGACACCGCTGGCTGGGTTGGATGCCAAGCGGACGTTGTCACCGTCCCCGCTGAGCGATCTTGGGTCGCGTTCTGTGACGCCTACGATGTCTTCGCCGACGAGTGTAGCTACCCACGAGCGGACGATCACGCCACCGGTGCAAGCGTTACCCTCACATTCGCAGTCGCAGTCGCAGTCGCAGTCGCAGTCGCAGTCGCAGTCACAGTCGCACTCCCACCGCCAGCCATCGATCGCGTCGGTGCTGTCTGATATGACGTCGTCGACCTCTGTATATACAACACCGACTATGCAGCTGATTAGTCCGATCGACGGCGAGCTGAGCCCGGGTGCGCGGAACGAGACGATGTTCAAGCCCCTGCATACGCATGTACAATCGCACTCGCAATCACCGTCGCCATTGCCACCTAGGTCTCAGTCGCAGTCGCGGGCGACGAAGCGTCCGTACTTTACGTCTGACGATTTCGGGGTGGCGCAGATGCTGGCTGTGATCGAGGTGGCGGGGACGGTTGTGAAGCCGCCTGAGACGCCGTTGCATCCGGTTGAGGAGATGCTGTTTGGAAGGTCGATCGAGGTGCAGACGTTGCACCCGGAGATTCGGGAGATTTATTCCGGAGCGTTCCAGCAGTTGGACGAGATGGACAAGGTGGGTCGTCTTTTTTCTCCTTTGGTGGTGGTGTGGTCACTGATATACAATGGGATCTGACAGATGCTCGACGAATACCTTTCACATGCGCTAGCGGTGTGAGGGTGAAGAAAAAAGGATTTGATTGGAAACTTTTTGACGTTTTGGGTTTTTTTTTGTAGAATACCCGCATATAGTTTCATTTCGTTGCTATTTATCGATTTCTGTTGTTTTCGTTTGTTGCTTTCGAATGTATGTCTTTCTTTCTTTTCTTTCTTTTCTTTTCTTTTGGTATATAGAGTCTATGATGACAACTCGTACTGCCACATACATACTAATGAGATAGGTAGATATTAGTAGACGGTCGGGTACGAAATGACTATTTCCCTTCTTGAAGTACCTCTTTCATTGATGCGGATATTGCAGTTCGATGTCACGGTCAAGAAATTCACACCCGTGAGGAACCGAAGACGGAAAGAGGGTACCAGATCGTCTCATCATTCTGCCTGGAAAGGTCGTCGGCGGGAGGAGCACACAAGGATCGGCTGGATGGTAAAGTGGGAAGCGGGCAAGGAAGAGAGTCTGCAACCGGTAGAGGATGAGGGAACACACAAAGTAAGAGGAGACCAGGAAGCCCAAGGTGAAACTTTTTTGACAGGTGGTCACAGGAAAGCAGCGAATGAGGACAAAGGCAGTGACATAAACTAGGAAAAAATGAGTTCGAAGAGACAAGGAAAAAGAAGAGGAACGACCTCTTGCGCAGAACAAGGACGTAGACTTGGGCGGGGTGTGCGATGGACGTTCCGGAGAGAAAAGGAAAGCAGAATGTCTTTGAAATGAGGATGGCGAATGCGGCGGTGTGATCCGTGGACATTCATAAGAGAGGTGAAGTGGTTCAGTGGGCTGGTGAAGGTCGTGTTGAAGTGCTCGTAATCCCCCAGCTGCAGACGAGGGAGAAAACTCATTTCCCCAATTTTGTTCGTGTTCGTCTCAATGTTCCGCACTAACTCTATGGTTCACAAGGCGGCGGGAATACATTGCGAAAGCCGTGCATCAAGCTCGAGATCATCCCCTCTCGAGATACCTTGACATCGAAGCAAAATAGATTGAGAACGAAGAATGAAAGAACGAGTCGAGCGACGTACCCTTCTGCTTGGAACGTCTCCTCTTGCTTGCGATCCCAATTCATAACCAGCTACGGCCAATCCTATTCTACCTTGAGGGGGCGGTTCGAAATATGCCTTCTTGTCCTCGGAGAGATCGGCATGAAAGACTCGCTCGGAAAGCCCGTTGAACCCACCTATCAACACCGGGAAGAAAGCAACGAATAGATTCTACATCAGGCGCGATTCAGGCGCGATCACAAGTAATATGAACGCCGTACTAGCACGGGCACAGAGCCACACCCTCAGCGGCATATTTGCAAAGACCACCCACCATAGTCTAAATGAGACTTCCAACCAACACAAGCTTCGCCGTGCGTTCTGCTTGATAAAGAACCCGAAAGGTGCGTACCCCGTTCTCAGCGAGCAAGCTTAGGTCTGCTCCCGGCCGTCGTTCTGCTCGCGCTTAAAAACACGTTTGCCACTTGAGAGCGCTGAGTCGGACTCGACCACGGCGAACTGGCGAAATGTGTTGACGAAGGCGAGGAAGTAGAGTACATTTCATTGATGAAGAGAGATGTTGTGCTCGAGGAAGGGTGGAGGCGCGTGTAAGGCGTCGATAAAATCAATTTTGCTCGTTTCTTGGATAAGTCTGAAACCTAGCCTAATAACTTGAAACTGCAGGAGATGTTCTGATTGATGTTGAATGTGGGCAAGGCTTCAAACATCAAGGTGACTCTGCGGCCACATGCCCCAGTATTGGACCGCCGGAAGAAGCTGATCCAACCAAAAACAGCGTACCGGAAGCGGATGTCGGAAGTAGATGGGAATCTGATCGACGCCCGTTTCTTCCACTTCCTCCCTCGCCCTCACTGTGACTACTGCTTGAACTCTACGTTCCACATCTTATTCAGCAATAGGCTCACGCTTGGAATCCATATATGCTGACAAACAAGACAGGCGGTTTTGAAAACATCCGGGAGAAATTTGGCCGCTTCAGAATCCTTATCATTGGGCGCGCAAACGCTGGCAAGACGACAATTCTCCGCGCGATCTGTAACACTACTGAAAACCCGGAGGTCCATGATGGAGAAGGCAACAAGGTGCATGCCCAGTTTGATACCTAGGGACGACTGGTTTAGCAAACCACATGACTAGATTGATCTGACCCAGGTCGAGGGTTCCATGGGGGTGAGGATCACCACATATTGGACTCGGAGGTGAGGCGCGTATTTACTAATGCATACTAGCGCGGAATGCACGACATCAAGAACCAATTAATTTTCCGGAGCAACGACAAATTCGTTTTCCATGACTCGCGGGGCTTCGAAGCTGGTTCTGTGGACGAATTCCAACAACTGAAGGAGTTCATCGCAGATCGTGCGAACACGACGGATCTCAAGAAACGGATTCATGCCATTTGGTAATAGCTAAGAACTGTGCGAGAAGAGACACTGTTCATTACATTAAATAGGTACTGCATCCCAATGGACAAATTGGGCCGGGCAATCCAACGTTGCGAAGAAATGTTTTTTGATGAATGTGATACGAGAAACGGTGACTACATTTTTGGAAAGGTTTTCTTGAGCTTACAACTTGTCCAGTGCCTGTCATCGTGTTGTTCACAAAGTTTGATGCATTGTTGACAGTGGCCATGGGCGAACTAACTGGTGATGATCGAAGGCTGCCATTACAGGAGAAGATGGCAAAGGCACATGGGCTCATAGAGGGAATTTTTGACAATGCTAATGTATGGGGCCGTCTGTCTCAATTGAAGCATGCACCAAAATGTAGTGTTCGGATTGAAGGTATTTATCATATTTCTGATGAATGATTAAGCTCACGGAATTTGCATACACGAAAGGAATGCACAACTCGAATGAGGGGTGTAATATACTGCTAGAAAATACTGCAAAGGTGCTGGATAAGAAGGCTGTGCAAATGCTATTTGTTACTGCACA
The DNA here is from genome assembly GCA_038092235.1 of Leccinum boreale. Classification (NCBI taxonomy): domain Eukaryota; kingdom Fungi; phylum Basidiomycota; class Agaricomycetes; order Boletales; family Boletaceae; genus Leccinum; species Leccinum boreale. The sequence continues at coordinate 112,866 of JBBPPX010000019.1, read as the reverse complement.
GGAAACAAATATAGCATTGTGTATTAGATATGCAGTTCAAGAGTGAGCACAAAGTTGAATATTCTTCCAGGCCAGATGCCACAATCTGAAAAAAGTGTTGTATCATCTGTTGTAGAGAAGCAGATATACAGTATAGATCATGAAAGTCTTGCAAGATGGTTTCCACACTTTTGGGTGAGATAACTTATAATATAGAAATGAAAGATGATGTTAATTGCATCCCACTATGGAAATTACAGAGCGTGAGTTGTTCATTGGGGAATTATAATGTAACTTACATCATCCATTTTCCTCTGGAAATGACAGTATGTGAGTTGTGCATTGTGGAATGTGCCAGAGTGGTGATGCTGATGATGCTATGTCCACTTATTCTTCATTCTGCTCTGGAAATGATAGGAAGTGAGTTGTGCATTGTGGAATGTGCCAGAGAACAGTGATGCTGATGATGCCATGTCCACTGATTCTTCATTCTGCTCTGGAAATGACAGTGGGTGAGTTGTACATTGTGGAATGTGCCAGAGAGTGGTGATGCTGATGATGCCATGTCCACTCATTCTTCATTCTGCTCTGGAAATGACAGGAAGTGAGTTGTGCATTGTGGAATGTGCCAGAGAGCAGTGATGCTGATGATGCAACTGTGTCCACTCATTCTTCATCCTGCTCTGAAAATGACAGTGGGTGAGTTGTGCATTGTGGAATATGCCAGAGAGTGGTGATGCTGATGATGCCATGTCCACTCATTCTTCATTCTGCTATGGAAATGACAGCTTGTGAGTTATGTATTGTGGAATGTGCCAGAGAGTGGTGATGCTGATGGTGCCATGTCCACTCATTCTTCATTCTGCTCTGGAAATAACAGGAAGTGAGTTGTGCATCGTAGAATGTGCCAGAGAATGGTGATGTTGTGCATTGTGGAATGTGCCAGAGAGTGGTGATGCTAATGATGCCATGTCCACTCATTCTTCATTCTGCTCTGGAAATAACAGGAAGTGAGTTGTGCATTGTAGAATGTGCCAGAGAATGGTGATGCTGATGATGCCATATCCACTTATTCTTCATTCTGCTCTGGAAATGACAGGCAGTGAGTTGTGCATCGTGGAGTGTGCCAGAGAGTGGTGATGCTGATGATGCCATGTCCACTCATTCTTCATTCTGCTCTGGAAATGTAGTATGTGAGTTGTGCATTGTGGAATGTGCCAAAGAATGGTGATGCTGATGATGCCATGTCCACTCATCCTTCATTCTGCTCTGGAAATATCAGCGAGTGAGTTGTGCATTGTGGCATGTGCCAGAGAGTGGTGATGATGATGATGGCATGTCCACCTATTCTTCATTCTGCTCTGGAAATGACAGGCAGTGAGTTGTGCATTGTGGAGTGTGCCAGAGAGTGGTGATGCTGATGAATCATGCCATGTCTACTCAATCTTCATTCTGCTCTGGAAATGACAGCCTGTGAGTTGTGCATTGTGGAATGTGCCAGAGAGTGGTGATGTTGATGATGCCATGTCCACTCATCCTTCATTCTGCTCTGGAAATGACAGGGAGTGAGTTGTGCATTGTGGAATGTGCCAGGAGTGGTGATGCTTGATGCCATGTCTACTCATTCTTCATTCTGCTCTGGACATGACAGGATGTGAGTTGTGCATTGTGGAATGTGCCAGAGAGTGGTGATGTTGATGATGCCATGTCCACTCATTCTTCATTCTGCTCTGGAAATGACAGCCTGTGAGTTATGCATTGTGGAATGTACCAGAGAATGCTGATGCTGATGATGCCATGTCCACTCATTCTTTATTCTGCTCTGGACATGACAGCCTGTGAGTTGTGCATTGTAGAATGTACCAGAGAATGCTGATGCTGATGATGCCATGTCCACTCATTGTTCATTCTGCTCTGGACATGACAGGAAGTGAGTTGTGCATTGTGGAATGTGCCAAAGAATGGTGATGCTGATGATGCCATGTCCACTCATTCTTCATTCTGCTCCGGACATGACAGGATGTGAGTTGTGCATTATGGAATGTGCCAGAGAGCAGTGATGCTGATGATGCCATGTCCACTCATTCTTCATTCTGCTCTGGAAATGACAGCCTGTGAGTTATGCATTGTGGAATGTACCAGAGAATGCTGATGCTGATGATGCCATGTCCACTCATTCTTTATTCTGCTCTGGAAATGACAGCCTGTGAGTTGTGCATTGTAGAATGTACCAGAGAATGGTGATGCTGATGATGCCATGTCCACTCATTCTTCATTCTGCTCTGGACATGACAGGCTGTGAGCTGTGCATTGTGGAATGTGCCAGAACATGGTGATGCTGATGATACCATGTCCACTCATTCTTCATTCTGCTCTGGAAATGACAGGCAGTGAGTGTGCATTGTGGAATGTGCCAGAGAGTGGTGATGCTGATAATGCCATCCTTATTTATTTTATTTTCTACTCTGCAAATCACAGTGGGTGAGTTTGCATTATAGAATGATGCAAACTGTGGTCCTGGTACTGATACCATGTTCTTATTCTACTTCCAAAATAACAGTTTGTGAGTTATGTATCATACATCTCATAGTAATAGTTAAATGCATTTACATCACATTTTTCATCTCACATTTATAGAAGGTATGTTGTTTATTATATGTTTTCCAATGATGATTTAACTTAGTTATGTCTTGGTTTATTTAGCTAGTGAGCTTACCATTATTATACAATCTATCATAATCAACATTCATCTTTTTGCATTTGATTGATCACAGACTGTGAGTTCCTTTCCACCATCTACAACATAGTAACAGTAATCTGATAAAATTGTAGAAGGTATGCTTTATCTCACAGAACATAGTAATGGATATTTTCTGATGATGAATATTTTGCATTTTCAATAGGAGGTGAATACCATATTGGTCATCTTGTATTCCCTGTTTTATTTACTCCTTATTACATAATTTAAAGGTTGTAAGTTGTTCTTGCAACTATCAATTATACAAATCTAATATTTGCTTACACCATTATTTCATTTCCTGCAGAATGTAGGGTTTCCATTTTTATTGTGGCAGAACTTTAATATCTGATCTATAATCTGATTATTCTTAGACTGTAAATGTTTATCATATAATGACATTATGACCATATCTCCTCTTTATTTGTAGAAGGTCAATCAATCTCTTTTATCATTTTTCCTTCATAATTTTCATATCATTTGTCATCATTGATGCAGATTGTTCACAACCAGATAGTATGCATATTTATTCAATTCCCTCTTTCTGTTGTAATATTTCATTATCCAGTCTCATATGCATCCAAATCAATCTTCCATTCTATGCCCTGATAGTATGGTAAATTCATTGATTATTTCACTGTGTATCAAAGTTAAATTGCAGACCATAGACCACTCCTGGTACATGGCAGCAGACTCTCCTAGCTAGTATTGGTATCTTCTTTTTTCTCTTCAAAAGATTCTTGTTAAGAGATATCATTGCTTTATAGATATACTGCTTATTCTGGAGCATTCTTTCTATCTCTTCCATCAAAAAGATCCTCAGGCACTCAAATCTGCTGCTGAAAAGTACAAAACATCCAACATACCTGCAAAGGTGAAATTAGCCATGGAGGAAGTTTTCAAAGAATATGAGGCAGCATCCAGGAAAGAAAAGGTTGAGATGATCTTGAATGTTATTCTTCAGAATCGGATTAGTATGTAAAACATTTCATGTGTTTGCTATTTCATTCAATAACCAACTACATTTGTAGCCATTGAATGAAGTCCTTCTCATGACAGTCAGAACAAGTGGATTTCAGAAAGAAAGGTTGATGGAACAAAAAAAAGAAGGAAAATAATTTCAACAACAAAAAACATAGAAATGTGTCAAGCCTTATGTACACCAGTTACTATCATCAATGTTTGTATAGAGACATACAGCAAAAATGCTGTACAATAGATCATAATGTGATGTCTAGAAGATGTGTAGGGTAGTTCAAATTCGGAGATTTACTTGCCCAGGAGAGAGATGAACAGCAGCCCAAAAAAAACAAGATTGCCCCCAAATTTTGAAAACTTGAACTAGGATCCACCAATTGGCAATGAATTGGAAAGGGGGAGTTGCATGGTGAGAGCATAGAAACATGCAAGAAGTATTGAAGACATCTCAGTGCCCAACTGATTGATCACAACTACTAGAGTAAATGTAGACCATGTAGAGTCTAGGACAGTCAGTGGTTCACCTGATCAACCACAGGCCAGTACTGTACAATGTACAATATATTTGAGCATCATATACTCAAGGGAATCCTCAATGGAGCAGCCAATCAAGCCAATTGTGTGCTCCACCCAACAAATTAGTCCCATCATACCTAGTTGCTGTCAATCTGTACTATGTATGGGCAACAGGCTGACAGCATGCATGTCTCTGAGAAAAGAAAGGAGGGCGAAGAGGAAGGCCTTTGTAATGACGACAGTCGATAGGCTGGCCAACAAGGGCGCCTCCGCCATCCTTCATATATATGTAGCGCGGCTAGCGCCTCAAGGAAAGGGAACTTAACAACTTGATTCCACCCACTCTGTCCTCATCTCACCCAGATTCTGCTGAGGGGCCCGCCGCCCGCCAGGACAACCGTCAACACGGTGAGACAAATCAACCAGTGGCGGGACAGGCCCAGTACCGACAACTGCACCATCCCTGTCATTCCATTGTCAGAGAATAGAAGGAACAGATCAGACCAACCGATCCTCTCACCCTCCAAGACATCTCGTTGGACGGTAACGGACACCACTTTGCGCGTACGAACTCGAAATTTCAACGACGACAAAATCGCTGTCGTGTCGTCCGACGGTACACGCACACATGCGCGAGATCGAGCGTTTACTATGGGGCATGTTGATTCTAGCGTCCAGGGACCATGTCATTCGTTGACCGCGATGACGGCGACAAATGCGTATCAGAGAGGTGTGGGGGGCACGGGACGCAAGAAGCCGACACATATCCCTCCTTCGACGATCCTCGTGAGGACCCCCAGGTCGATCTACTTCCCCTCACTGTGCTCGTAGCCCATTCCCGTCTTTAGAGGCTCCCCCTCGTAACCTTTGGCGCCCATGTGTCACGCCGGGGCCCGATGACCGTGTGTCTTGTCGCTCTCGCCATCCTCATGTTTCATGCGCCTCCTAGACTTAGACTTGGCTTGAGGGGCCTCGACAAGAGTTTGATCGTCGTCATGTATGTGGATTTTAGTCCGCGAAAAGACGTGTGGAATATCGCCTGCATGCCTGAAGAGAGCACCTCCACCACTTTCTTGATGGTCTTTGGTTTGGTTTTAGTTGTAATTTTCGGTTTCGGTTTCGCAGTTAAATCAAAGGTAGATGGAGCAGTATGGTTGTTACGTTGTTTGCCTTTTCCTTTAGACGTTGGCTTGGTGCTGGGAGGTGATTCCTCCACATCGACGTCTGTGCCTGTAGTGAAGACAACTCATCATCAGACAAACAAGTGGAACACAGACCCACGTGGCGCTTTCTTGCTACTCTTTGCTGGCTTGCCGCGGTGTTTCGTTGTAGGTTTAGTGGCCTCCGCCTGAAAGTGATGAAAAACAGGTCTATATGCGTCGAATCAAACTGGAGGGAGCAGATCTTGCCTTCCGGTTCGATAGTCCTTGATGTACGCTTCCGAGACGCTGGCTGCTTCGGTTTGGAACGCCCTATATGCGTGTTCAGAACACGAAAGGAGACAAGTAATACCACAACAAACCAGCTACAGGCTGATTTTCCTCCCGAGAGGGTGTGGATGCCTGCTGAGGGTGACGGGCTGACAAGCTTTGGAAGACGACAGACACTTTGCGGCGACATCTTTCGGACGGTATTTAGATGGCGATTCACCGTTCACGGCACGCGCGAGGAGGATATCTACCAGCGGGTTGGAGTTGGACGGCACGAACGCCCTGTCGTGTTGGAGTGTACGTCAATCCTCGACGCGACGCACGAACGAGACAGACAACAGGAACCCACCGCGATCGCGGAAGCACGCTTGTTGTCGCTTCAGACGCTCTGCTCTGCGGACGAGAGCATCGAGAAGGTTGAATGAATGCACGTCATATTTGGCCACGCGAGCAGGTTCCCGAGTCTTGAACGCTTCGAGTCGTCATGGGAGAGTCTTGTGTTGAGTCTGTCTTCAAGTTCTGGAGAACTACGCGGTACGACGTGAAGTATTGTTGTCCAGGTCGAAACAGATGCAAGACTGTACCAAGCGAGTTGGTGCCTCATCAATGAGGTTGCAGTGGGAAGGAGGCTCCTTACCAGCAAGAGCCGCGGTAGCGACCGCGATAATGATGTTTACCGCTCGGGCTAGAACCCTCTCCGATGGGCCTACTGGTATTTCCTCGTTCCCATTTGGTGAGTCGTGACATGCCAGAGCTAGATACCACGGCGGTCCCCTCTCCCAGAAAGGCGAGTTCTCACGAAGCGGCGCAGTGGCCCACGAGTGTTCACGTCAGGGATTATATACGGAGTGAAGAAAAGCTATGAAACGAACAAAGCCCCAGTGGGCCAGGTGGTGATGACGAAACGATTCATCCGTAGGCCGCCGTTATGTAGCTCTGAGTGTAGGAAATGCCATGAACGTTCTCGACACGGACCCGAGCCCGCGTAGGCTGAGATGAATGCCCCGCGCCAAGCCATCGGCGAGATTATAAGATGCTTTCACGATAAGTGTTTTGTGGAACAAGTCACTTGAACAATGATGGGGCGATTGCTCATGTAGTTGAAACCACGGATTTATGGAAAGGAATGTTGAAAGGATGCGTCGTGTAACGTGCACGCGATAACAATCCGAAACTCATCCGTTCGGAATCTGTGGTCAAGCGTCAAAGCGTCACGAGAAACAAGGTAGGGACAAAGATATTCAACATCTCATTGTATTGTTGTGATGCGTTTTTATGTGTATAACAAGATCCACTTGTCTAGTCGGCAGAAACATTAACAAACAACATGATATGAAACGCACCATCTCTCACCATTCATCATCCACGTCTTTTTGCCCGTGGCTTGGGAAACACCAGCGGAGTGCTAAGCACCTCTTCGTCTCCCCGGCACTATCAGGAAGACCGAATCGCTTGAGGTCCTGCAAGTTTAACTTGCTGAGCTTACAACCCAGCGACTTGAACAGCCCATTGATCCTGACAGTGAAACGTCACTCGAAAGGATATATAAACACAAAACGACGACGCACATGGCCACTTTTTGACTGGTGTCCGTCGCATAGTCGTCGACGCGAAGGCAAAGTGCAAACATGTGTGTGAGGAGTAATGTTTCGATTTGAGAGGTTGATTGGGGCCTAGGCCAATGGATATCGGTGAAACGATCGTGGATGGAAAGGAATTACCCACTCTGTCGACCCTCTCGGAGTCTCGGTGAATCTTGACATGAGGCCATCGATTATGATGGAAGGGACAGCGGAGAGTTTATCACAAACGGTTGACTTGTCGAATTTACGAATCGTCAGGTTGCTGAAGGACATCATGATGGAGATGTACATGAGGATTTTGCTGATATCAACGCGAAGTATATCAGACCACATGACTCATGAGGGAAAAGCCAAGAAAGACTCACATGTGTGTTTTTCTGGGGGAAGGGGAAGAGCAAACGAGATGCAAGTGTTGATTGATCCAGTTCGAGCGGTGGTAAGCGAGGAGAGCTTTCCGTTCCTTGCTGGAGCTCGCTTGGATGATCGCTGAGGGGGATAGGGTCTTCCATTCTGCTTCTGGGATGACGTTGTGCAAAGGGTAGATCTCGGAAGCAGTTGCGGCCTCAGAGTTGTGCGGAGGCACTAGGCGCGCACCGTCAGCTGTTGCTTGCGCTTGCTCTGTCTCGCATGTATTTCAATGCTCTGCCACACAAACGAGAAGGATGGGTGCGTACCCTTGGAAGGCAACGCCTGCGTATTTCCCTGAATGCGTTCCTGTAGATGATCCGCGACCATCTCCATGGCGGACACGTTGACTTTGTTCCTCTCTTGGGCCTTGATGGCCTGCTTAGCTTTTTTAGTGCCGAACGACTCGCCAAGGGCAGCGCGTGCTTCAAGACGCTGCAAGGTGGAGACGGCTGCAGGTTTGAGAAACTTGAGAGACTTGACTTGGTGTGTGAGGACATGGAGGGGTGCCTCGCGAGCCGTCGTCTTGGTGCGCTTGTTATGCACCGCGACGAAGTACCTGGAATAAGTCTGATGAGATGGAAAGACGGAAAGACCTGTCGAGGACGTACCGAGAGCCAACGGAAGCATGTGCTTTCAGATGAGGAGAGAAACTCGACGGCGATGTGCATGGGCAGCTCAGCAAAATGAGTGTCCTCGCCGACAGACATTCGATAACAGTCAAACGGGGTAGACTTTGGAAGTTGGCTGTGGTGGCGACGTTTTGTTATTTTTCCTGCTCAATCTCAGACCAAGGACAGGGCCCAGCTGCGAACTGGGCTGGTCGGACAGCGCAAACGAGACCTTTTGCTCGTTGTCGTCGCGCTTGCGCTTTTTTGTGGTCGTCGCGGACACCATCGCGCGGCTTTGTTGACTTCGGACGTTGTCGCCAAGCTCAGATCGGAGGTGAGGCGCTACTTCACACAACGTCGACTCGGGTCCGTGTCTCCGACGTCGTTGTGCTAATTGCTCTGGCGTTACTCGTTTCGTCCTCACACAGTCGCCACCATGCTACAACTTCAGACGTCAAGCAGGGCCTCCGCCCGAGCTCGAGGACTTTGACGACGTCAAGCCCCCACCCGAGACGCCATCCGTCAAGACAGAACCTTCCCCTCCACCTCCGCCCCAAGCGTGAAAAATCAGAGTCAAGCACACCCCCAAACGTCAAGCCCAAACGCACTGGTCCCCAACTCTTCGGCGACCTTCCCCTCGCAGAGGAGCAAGCCAGGCGGGCCTTTATCGAACTGGTCAAAAACCACTACCAGTACAATACTCTCGGTCGTACGCGAGAGGCGCTCGAGAGCATGACGTGCGATTGCATATAGTATGAACATGGTCGGTTGCGGTCTCTCTTCGTAGTCGTCTCGAATACGTAGTGACCGATTTCTACCGCTGGGCTTGCGGTTCGGCGCCTTTTTCGTATCGTAGGTGTCGACGACCCCTCGGATGCGTGTGGGCAGGGGTCGAATTGTATCAATCGACTCACCCAGGTAGAGTGTTTGCTAGACGACTGTCGGTGTCGGGCACATTTCCAGAACCAGCGGTAGGTTACTCATCCCGTTCTTAGGCTTATCTTGCTGAGTACCAACATTCTTCGCTATCTAGGTTTCAACGCAAGGAGTATGCTCGCATCGAGATCGTGTTGACTGAAAAGAAGGGCTACGGGTTGCGGGCTGCCTCCGATATCCCAAGGTACGTCTGCCTCGTATCATCCAGAAGTCTTTCACGATCTGACCCGACAGGGATGGGTTCATCTACGAGTACATTGGCGATGTAGTCTCGCATCCAGCGTTTATAAAACGCATGCGGGATTATGCCGAGGAAGGTATCAAGCACTTCTACTTTATGATGCTACAAAAAGATGAAGTGAGTGCACCACTTCCGTTCTTTGCGTTCCACTCACCCTACATTCTCATTTTAGTACATCGATGCGACAAAACGAGGTGGTATCGGTCGTTTCGCAAACCACAGTTGTAGCCCAAACTGCTACGTGGCCAAGTGGCAAGTAGGAGAGCGCGTCCGGATGGGCATCTTTGCAAATCGTTTTATCAAAAAGGATGAAGAATTAACTTTCAACTACAACGTAGATCGCTACGGGTACGTTTCCTACTTCAGTTTCAAGCTAATGGTAAACGTTGAGTGACTTTTAAACCCTAGACACGATCCACAACCGTGTTACTGTGGGGAACCGAACTGCGTGGGCTCCCTTGGTGGCAAGACCCAAACAGATATCGGTGGTATGGATGATCTCTATATCGAGGGTACGTGTCTCTCCTTTGAGATGCTGAAATCGAATCACATCTTTGTTCGGTAGCTCTGGGAATCAGCGATGAGGTGGAGAAACTAGGGCTAAGAAAAGTTCGAGTTCGAAAGTGACAAATCGCCTGAGGGCGAAGCCAAGAAGTCAAGCGCTTGTATGCATGTCACTTTCTCGTTGGTCGGCAGATACATAGTAGCTACAAGTAAAACCGACGAAGACGAGAGCAAATTCACGGTCCAGGTAAAGTAACAACTACTCAAACGTCGTGCCGAAATTGTGATACATATTCGATATCCAAAGCCAACAACCACCGTGCGACTATTGCACGTCGACCGTACGAATACTTCCCATCATTTCCTCCAACGACGTTTCCTCCCGAATCTGAACCTTGATAAAACTGTCCGTCGCGATGCGTGTATACTGCATGCGCCCCTGCGAGGCAAGCAAAAGCGCACCGAATGGCTGCCTCAGCCGCGCCACCAGCCGCAGTGCCCGCACGCGCAGATCAGACAGAGGAACATCGCCCTCGAAATCCTCGTAGATCAGGGGATTGATCCACGGATGAACGAGAACAAGACGCTGCGTCACTAGCGAGTCGTCTTTAGTCTCGATCCGTACGTCACCGAGAAGTGGTGTTGTGGTGTGATATACATGAAGGCCGGGGTCGGATTCGAGTGCGGGGAGATGGACAAGATCAGTGAGGCGGAATACAAGTCCAGGAAGTCTCAGTCGACCAGAAATGAGGGATAATGATGGGAGATCATGAAGATGCTTGTACAGCTGACCGATCAGGGAGGAATCAGGAAGGGATGACTGCAACTCGATGACCATCCGATCCATCTCGGCGATCTCGATTGGTCGGGGGGCGTGCGGAGGCACAACTTGGTCATATACACTAAGGTCGAACGGGAGATAGCTGTGGTTGCTACCGGCGTTCCCGGTCCAGGCGAGAATCATGACGTTGTCCGATCGCGTGAGGACGTGTTCCAAGAGTCGTCCAACTGCTTGGTTACCCTCGCCGTAGATAACAGGGATGGTGACATTAAAAATACCGAATAGTGAATACGCGATGTCTTCTTCTCGTGTCGTTTGCCGCTTCGAAGCCAGATAGAGCTTCTCGCGCACCCTCGCTAGGCCTGGCTGAAGCATAGCAAGTGCCAGAGTAGCAAATTTGGTTGCCTGTTCCATTTCTTCCAGAATGATTGGGGATTCCTTGTGATTGGACATCTCGAGATCAAGGTATGGCTTCCAATCTTTCGTATAGAATTGTATGACCTTCGAGGCGACATACTCTTGGTAAGTCCAACCACGAGTATTCCAAATGCTCTTCCACAGGGAACCCTTTTTCTGCCATCTCGAATGAACACCGAGAAGATGGACGATCGTGAGTGCTGCCCGACAATACCACCGAAACATTGCCACTACCGATTCCTGCTGAACACCTTTGTCGGCTTGGTTGACACAGCACGTGTCACTCCATGCCCATCGGAAGTGGCGGGACTGTACAAGGCGGGAGAAATGGATGAGCTTGTCATTTGTGGGGGATGCAGGTAGTCCATAGATCGAGATATTCTCCACCATCTGGAATGTCGGCTCAGATGGCTGCCACCTGTGCGAGAACATCACATATTTATAAAACCTCTCTACCTCTCTCTCGATTCGACGATGATCAAAGCGATCACGAGTCGTCATAGAAGACCGCAGTTCATTGAATATAGGCAATTCCTCGAAAGCTGCTGCCTGCTGTGCCTTATCGTATAGATAGCCATTCGTGGTGTCGATGAGAACACGAGGAATGTCGCGGACAGTATGTTCGACGACTCCTTGAACCAGTGGAGTTGTGTCAAGATATCGACTTCGAAGCTCTAGCATTGAGATGAAATTAGTTTATATTGCATGTGCCATATGAATAAGACGGGCCCACCGCGGATTTGGGGGTCAGGCGATGTCTCGATTCTTGATAGCATTATCTCAAATGCTTCGAATGCCTCCTTGTAGCGAGCCATGCTATGCAATACGGCATGCTTCCTTTCGTATCCTTTGTAGTTCAATGGGTCGCGTTCAGTAACCTGATCGTACCATTATTGTCATAAACTTGGTGTGAAGTGCGCATCAATCCATACCACAGCAGCATTAGCGAGTTCGTCCTCGAGAAAACCCATTCGGCTCTTGCAGCATTTGACGATGATGCTGATGTTTGTTGGATCGAGTGAGAGAGCGCTCGAGTAGGAACTGATGGCAGCATCATGGTTCTTCGAGTCCATTGCTATATCGCCTCCTTTTTCCTTTTTCACAATACAATGTTGTCGGAAGTCTGTCACATTCTTAGATGAATAATTCTCTGAGCAGCATTGTCATTGCGACTGCTCACCCTCCTTCCATCGCGACCGTTCATCCACGGCACTCGTCTCCTGCGAAAGATTGTCCTTCATGTTTCGGAGACTTTCGATTACCTCTGCAACAGGATCATCGTCTTCGAGAACCTCACAGATTGCACGGTAAACATGAAAATCTGTAAGCTTGAACTGAATGGAACAAAAATTATCAAGTGGTTTTAAACGAGTAAATATATCATACCTTGTTTGCGGCACTCAATGCCTCAGTTGCTGAGTAACGAATGAGCGCCATTCTGACCCATCCCGTCAGCACACCTTCCGGAGGCGAAGGAGTGAGTAACAATATTGCAGAATAGGCAGAGAGTGCCTCGTCGTGGTTCTCAGCCCTCGACGCCTTATCCCCAATCATCCGAAGCTCTGAGATGCATCGGATGTTGAATTCTGACAGCAAGAGTTAAGTGTAGTCTCCTACAATGTGATGAGAAACTTACCTTCCAGCCAGTCTGTAATTGATTGATTTTGCTTCATATGCTCGGTCATCACGACCCCAATCTCGAGGAGACACTGTACGGCATCATATATGCGACCGTGGGCAAACAACAATTCGCACTCGTATTTCTTGACTTGTACACGTAGTTCTTGGACGGTTTGCTCACGGTCATCTATTTTTTTCGAGCGATGGATACAGAAAATGGGTCAGAGAGAGATGTGAGCTGGGATGATAACAATCACACCTGTCCTCGCTCCCTGCGCATCAAGGTCTGCGCGTAGTAACCTGATCGTCTCAGTTTGTTGATTTACTGTTTGTTGAGAGGTGGCAAGCGCGCAGCGGAGCTCCTGAATCGTTTCGTCGAGATGGGTAGCTAATAAAAAGGTCGTCAACGGGGCGGGAATAAAGGTCATACCGCTGACATGAGGATGAGGGTTGGACCGTACCTAATTGGTAAGGACGTGGTCTCGCACGGGTACGGGTACCTACGTCGTCCCAATAGGGTGCGGGAAGTATGTCACAAAGATTCTGAAGTGTGATTGCCTTCTTTCCAGCAATCACGATGCTGTAGCTTGGTGAGATGGCTATGGACCAGATGGGGTGGGAGTGGTCTATGATGGCCCCAATTTGTTGATGTGTTGTGGTGTCCCAGAGCGAGAGCGACGTGTCTGCGGAGGCTGCGATGAACCTGTCGTTGCATGCCAGTGCGATGCACGTTAATTCTTTGTTATGAATGAGCCATTTCGCGAGCGTTTCCTTGGTGGACACGTCGAGACAGTGAATGTCACCGCCATGAGACGAGGCAAAGAGTCGTTTGCCGTCCTGGGCCCATACAAGGGCTCCGTTGAATGTCGAGCCAATTCGAACTGGAAAGTCTGCGATGAGGTAGCCGCTGCTGCTATCGTAGATCCGAACAGAGTCGTGACAGTACGTGGCAGTTGCGATGAGTCGACCGTCAGGGGTGAACTTGACCGCAACCACCAAGAAGTCGTGTATGAAAGGACCAAGCAGCCGCTCGCCGGTGGGAAACGACCAGACAGAGAACGTCCTGTCAACCGATCCGCTAGCAATTCTTGTCGACTCGGGTGAGAAGTCCACCGCATACACCTCCTTGCCGTGTGCTCTAAACTCAGTCACCTTTTCGTGGTTCATCGCGTCCCATACCGTCACATGACCGCTGTTCGTCCCGCTTACGATCCATTGGCTGTCTTGCGAGACTGCCAGGCTTTGAACAGCACTTCCATGGTCCATTGGCCTTCCTACCTCCTTGCCATCCTCCACGCGCCACCGTCGAATCTTCCCATCCGATCCTCCGCCCACGACGTGCTCCCCGTAAGCAAGTAACGAAATCGAATGAGTGTATGATCCTTGAACATTGATTTCGACTGGACTCCGAGCATTGGAAGTGATGATTCTCTCCCTCGATGCTTGAGAATCCACCACTAGCTCTCTTTCATTCGTCGCTGATGCTCCAATCTGCGGAGCACTGTCCAAGGGAGCTGGGGTATCCGCACTACTCCGGTCTATTGCTCTCGTCAGCGCCGTACGTCGTTGGCCTTGCTCACATACCACTCACCACTCTTCTTCCTTAGACGCAGCTTGGAAAACATACTGGGCCAGGTTTGAGTAGGGTGCAAAGGTTAGTCAGGTTGGTTGATTTCATCGCCGGGAAATAAACTTGTACCCTCTTCAGCTTCTACTCTCACGCAGTTAGAAATTCCGTAACCTGGGCGCTCGCTTTCATCCATTACTCGTATCATCCCATTGCTATCGTGATCGTGGTATCCTTGTTTCCTCGACGGGAAAATCATATTCAAAGTTGAGGACAATTTCTCTCTCATCTTGTCGCGACACTTTTCGTCTGTCACTATTTTTTCATCGGATGCTTCGATATCACTATCGATTGAGTTATCTTCAGAAACATCTTGCTACCTAAACAGGGAATGTGATTCTCGTTTGTAGACAGACGCTTGGCAACTGGCTTACCCAACCGGCATTCTATCCAATATTGGCGTCACACCTGTCTGGTGATCCTCCTTCCGATTACACGCTCATCACAACATTCACGCAGTACTCCTCGAGCCACGCCAAGGGGCACTTCATCCGCTGAGATTTGACACGTACTCACCACTCACTCACATATTTACACCCACATCCTCTTTCAGCCGCGTTGTTCCTCCTGCTGGGGAGAGGTAAGAGGAAGCCCCCGGCGTGGCGCCTGGAGGACGGAGAACGCGCAAACGAAAAACGATGGCCAGAATTTGCTGCGAGAAGTCCGGATCACAGGATGGAGCTATGATATCTGTATCAGCTCGAACGGATTGGGCCCATTTCCCTTGCCTTGCTTGGACGGGGCTGATTCAGAACAGATCTGCAATGCCATACATATGTGCGCTCGGGACAGCCCCAGCTGGCCCCATTTCCGTCCCATCAGCCCCCGCACGAAAACTTGTTCATGTCAGCCATTGTATCAATGGCAAAAAATATAAATTCCACATATTTCGTGCGCGGTCAGCAAATTATTCCACTGCTAGTCCTTTCCTCAGCATTCCTCTACTAATTTGGGACTCGCCTGTATGTCATAGGCATTTTCGGCGTTCAGGCAGAACCTGGTGCAAAACGTGCAGATGGCAGGACTCGGAGCTATCGCAGCGCCTGCATTGATTCGAACGTATTGGGCCTTTCCTGCCTTGTTCGACCGAGACCTCTCCTTTCTCAAACCCTCGACCACCCTCGACCACCTTCGACCAATGACTGAGTTTCATTCTCCTGTCGGTCCTCTCACGCCCATCCCGGGCAACTTGACGCTCGCACAATTCATTCCGGATTGCCAGCATCATCCCACCAGGCTTATCCACAAAGACGGTTCTCCCTGGATAGTCGACTGAGCGGAAGATCGGTCCAGGTTACCACCACCTGGACCACTTGAAATTCTTTGGGTTTTTTTATATCGTTTAAATATTATAGTAACAGGTCCTCGGGACTCATCACGGCTTCCATTCGATCGATCGGGCCAGCAACATCATGTCTGACTGCGAGGGACAGGTTGGCTCCGGCTCCGCAGACAACGACCTTTCCCTACCAACAGCGACTGTCTCGAAAATCCAACGAAGTGACCTACGCCAAAGAAACACAGGATCTCGTCATCGAGTACTGTGTAGGTGAGCGATGGACGTCGACCGCGACAGCTCCACGGTATTCCCACCACTCACGCTCGCGCCCATTTTATTCCGTCCGAGGCAAATGAAATATCGGAAGCACGAGTCAAAAAAGACAATCGCACTGGAGCACATCATCGATGCGCTCAAGGCATGTACGGCGGCTGTTCCGAGTGACTACTATGTATGCCTTCCGACCGCTTGTAGTGCATCGTCGGAGTCGATCCGTTTACGTGGGAGGTGCAGGACGTTTTGACGGACCACAAACAACTGAATAGCAAAACCTGAGCACCGATGCATCACCTCGGTTCTGCTCATCTTGTCACAGGACCGGCAGAAAAGGCAGACAAGATCAACTCTGGGCTGACGCTGGAGGAGCTCCAAGCGAAACAAGAGGTGCTATTCGCACTGAGCCGGGCCAAATTTGCACAACCCCAGCAACAAACGTAATGGACGGAGAGGGTATCGTACATGTTATCATTCTTGACCAGACTGGCGCTGGCGTAATGCTTCAAGTCTCCGACGAGGAGAATCTCCGTTCCACTCCTCCACTCCGCTCTCAGAATCGACCGACAAGGATGGCAACCCTTGTTGCTCGATGGTAAACGACGCCGACACGGATGCATAAAATGCAGCTGTAGTGCACGCTGAGATGCAGGGCCGCCGCGCTGGATACAGACGTACCTTGGAACATGTCGCCATTCTCCAATACCAATCCAGCGGCAAGGCCCCCTAGGAAGGTATTTCCGGCACCTTCAAGAGTCTGTTGTTTCAGGGTGTGGGATGGGTGTGGAATGCTACGGATGTACTGACCAGTGACATCTACGATACGCGAGGCATCTTGAGGCGCCCAAAATGCATCAACCCATCTGCATCCCATTTCGCGGGTTGCGACACACGCGCCAAGATCAGCACAGCGTATGATCACACAACCTTTTCCAGATCGACCCACGCCGAGATCAAGGAAGGCAAGTGCCGCGGATTGAACGGTGTCGCGCGTGACGGGAGAGGACAAAGAGAGGAGAGCGAACGCCTCTTCAGCATTGGGGCTGTAGACGTGAGCGATCGGAGACGCCAAGATGCGTAGTACGTATACCTCAGCACATCGACGGAAGCCATGGCGGTGATGAGGGCAGACAATTCTTCAGGAACGCATCTGTCCTGAGGTGAATGGATCGTCTGAGGACGAGGGATGGAGAGAGGATGGAACGGACGGGAATGGGCTCATAAATGGTCCAGGCGGGCTTCCAGTCAACCTCGGAAATTATTTGCAGGGCGCGGGTAGGAGAGCAAATGAAATGCAAGGTTTCTGGGCACGCGAAACTGGTCCCATGCAAATCCCGCGGGGTCAGCCTGATGCGTGGAGTGAGGTACTCAAAGCTGAAGAGGCGCGGTTAGGAGGTGTGTATCGAACGAGAGCGGTGCGGTGACCTTCTCAGGCCATTGCGATATGCATTGAAGCCTCGCGTGGTCTTGCGATCGGCGTGCTGGCGGAAGAGCCACATGTCGTGACCGTACGAGAGCAGCTTCTGGTGGATATGGAGGGGGAAATCGAAGCCCTTGTCAATGATCATCCCGACGGCGGAGGGGGGCAACCTATTTGGGGGTGAGCGACGACTCGGAGCGCGTGCGATGGGGGAGATAGGTGACAGACCAGATGCGTGCGCCGATGGCGGCATATGTGCCTCCTCCTCCGATCTGCTCTTCGGAGTCAGTCTGATCGTCATTGGTGATGTGGTCGATGATGAAGAGGCCGATGGAGGCAAAAGTAGGTGGAGACATCGATCGGAGTCGGAGTGAACCACTTGGATCGCGACGCCTTCCTCAACAACTCGGCCCTCCCGCTTGTCGATCAGCCCACCCGCGCAAAGATCATTCGATTACTCCTTCAGCACCTCCCCCGTTTTCCCCTCCCCATTGCACCCTGACCCCGCCCCCTCCCAGGTGCCCTGATCGGCTCGCTTCTCCCCAGCGTGCTCCTCCGCAAACGCGGCGTCTCAGACGTCTATGTCATCTGCTAAGTCACTATGTATGTATGTATGTACAGGTCTGTATGCCACGTCAATGCAGAGATGGCAGTGGTGATGACGTGCACCGACACCGCTTCGATCACTACCAGTCAGCGATTGATAGCGTAGGCGGTGTTATGTCTTGGTAACTGGCGGGGCATGAGTGACACTGCCAATCCGTCAACGCAGGCTATCGGATTTCTCGCAGGGAACCCCAGGGCTGTTGTTTGACGTGGCCTTTTCCTGAGCAGGGAAATGGTTGAACTTGCGCGAGAAAAGTCCGTGACCACGGACGAAATTCTGATGCGACTTCTCCGATGGCCCTTGTTTGGCCCTGTACATACCCAACCGGAGTCGAGCAAGCCACTTCAGTATTGCCAGTGCGATCGCTCCGAGTCGTGGCGCCCGGAGATTCTGAGCGCGCCTTTCTTCGAGTTACCCCCCATGTCGCCTCCACGCCTTCTTACGGTTCAGAAGGGTCGCGTCGACGTGACTTCGGGGACCGAGGTTATGGTTATTCTCGACATATGTAATCTACATATACATTCGCAACGAAAAGTCAGATACGCATCGGAAGAGGTGGGATGAGCCTGAGGATCGTAACTTGGATACTTTTTACCCCCGAGCCCTGTATACATACAAGAAACGATAAAAGCTCAAAGTACGAATAGCAGAATACATGTAGTAACGGAAAGCGAGTGGTCATTCTGGCAGAGCATCGGCAACGTAACGAACATGCATTCCCACCCACCTCTCAGCCGATGTGCAACACCGGGGAACCATCCTCCCGTCTCTGCATGAAAATCCGTGTCTCGCCTAGCATCTCCACAACGTCCTTGTCATCGAGCATGGAATTACCCCCAGCGCCGTGCACCTCGCCCATCGCCTTGCCCGTCTCAAGTTCCAGATCTCCATCCGCCTCCTCCATGCTACCAGCCGACTGCCCGCCGGCCTTCGCCTGTGCAAACCGTGCGGGTAGCTCTGAATCGTGCACGGCCGCGGCAATGTTGATGAGTGTGAATTCGGCGCCCTGGCCTGGCCGGAAGTGCGCAAGGAGGATGACCCCGGCGAGGAGCGCAAAGACGGCAGTCGAAACAGCCAAATTCGGGATGGAAGCGGCGAAAACGATCTCGGTGGCAGAGATGCGTCCGGGGACGTACGCGGTCCCGAGGTAGCCTGCGAGATAGGCTGTGTACAGATTATTATAATAATGGGAAGGGGAACGGTAAGCGTGACGGACGGAAGGAGAGGGGAAAAAAAGACGAGAACAATTAAACGTACATTTCGAAGCAGACTGTATCACCCGGTTATATCCCTGTGTAATGTCCTCGATTGGCGCAGGAGTGAGCGTGGCCACAGTGCCGGTTGCCGCGTCGGTCCCAGGTAGATTATTGAACTGCGACTTTCCGTACAAAATATCGCCTTGTACCTCGGATCCCAGTTGGCTGTACTGCACGCGGGTTCCGGAGAGCGGGCCGGCGCTTAGCGTGAGGGACATCGTCGCGATCGAAAACATGGCATTCGTCTGGACGGGGTTGAGGTTCCCCTGGCGCGTCAGCACACGACCGGCTGGACGTGGTTGCACGATCAAGGCGCCGTGGCCGTTGTTTCGCACCTCGCGCGTGTCGATTGTGATGTTGAGGTTGCACGTCAAGATAGCCATGGTCCACGTTTGGTCACTCAGAGCGATCGTGAATGTCGTATCAATGCCCGAAAGGTCTAGGGTGATGTTGACAGGTGTGCCTGCGGTGCAGCCTGATTTACACTGGCCCAAAAGGAATACTGTTGACCCATCAGAAGCAGGGGCCTGTGTGGTGTGGTTGTTCACGGAAGACGTAGGGTTTTTAACAGTAGCAAAAGGACTGTTGCCGATACTCGCTAGAAGGAAAGAAGATATTGTCGACTATAATTATAGAAGTCAAGCTTAAACAACCCACGTATGTCTTCCGCGGCCACTTGGACATCTAGATTGAAGTCAGGGAGGTATGCTGATGCAAGGTATTGGCCGATATCTGCTGATGAATTGACTGGAACCTGTACAGTAGTGGTAAGATTCGTAGTGGCCCAGGAGCACGTCGGGTTGATCCCGATCACGTCGGTCAACCATCTTGCGGATGTCGTGATATCCAAATCAAGGGGTAGAGGGACAATGTACGCCTCATAGTCCGGTTCCGACGTATTTGCTACCCCAAATGAGTACTGGACGCCAAGTTCCATCTCGGCCCACGTGATAGAAGCTGCCGTATCAGACTTGAGCGATGCGTTGAATCCCGGTTCTTCATGGTATGTTCCACTAAAGATTATGAAATGAAAAGGGTGCGCCCAAAAGATGGTATACGCACTTTAACACGCTCTGCGCGTTCACTGCTCCGATAGCAAACGCCACCAACTCTCCATCGGACAGGACGCTTTGAACTGTCACTGTTTACAATAAGAATGAGAATCCACTTCAACAGCACTGCGCGCGACATACGGGCACCCGGGGCAAGCGTTGTTATAATCATAATCAACAGTGAGGCAACGAATCCCAGAATATAGTGGTTGGAGCACGTATTCTTCCACACTGCCATCAACATGTCAACGCTTCCAAAGGTTGGATTCGAGATATAGTTGACTGTTTCCAACGGAACACCTTGAGTACGAGTGGCAAGAACGCGGAAAAATTCTTCGCTCTGCAGATCGAGTACATCAACGAGTTCGTTCACCAATGCATCGCCCCTACCTTCAGGCTGGAAACAATACGGCCGATCGGGACAAGCGCAATCGAGATGACAAGGATGGTGATGGCAGTGATACCACCTTTAATGGTGACTATAGCATTTGGGGTAAGATTTCACGAACGAATACGCAGGACCGACGCAATGTGGTACCTACCAAGATGCTCCGGCGTAACAGCATAAAGGCCGTATGTTGTCACCGGTACCACTTTACCATGAACAGTATAACAGAACGCGAGATAACCGATGGCAGCGAGCGGAAAGAGTGCCATCTCAAGAGACCCCCCGAGGGCGTGCCATAATGGAACGGACGATGAGCTTTTTTTATGTGACTGGGGACGTAAGGGTGTGAGGGACGCTGTGGATTGTGACTTTGCCGGGCCTTCGGCCCCGGAGGAGTCTGACGCGAGGTAGATGTGAGGTGTATTCAAAAGGTTGCTTTAGAGATGAATTGGTACCTTTGAGTGGGGATTTCATGGGACTGAGAGGGTAGTAAGACGGTTCTGTCATGGAGGCCTGAAGCTAGCTTGAAGAAATACTTAATGAACGAGTGTGGGTGGGCCTAGAAGGTCGGGCAAATCGAGAAAACCTTGAGATCGTATCACTACGTGATATAGAGAGCACAACACATACTGTTAGCACCAGAGGACGATGGGGAGGGGGGATTACACAGGGATGAAGCTCCGAGTCGCATCCTCACAACTTTGAACTTTTCAATTGGCACAACTTCTACCAAACACCCAAAATGGGATAGCACTGGGGTATTACAGCCCGTTGCAGAACGATGGAGCGCCTCCAAAATTAGAGACGTTCGGAGTTTTGATTTGGGAAGCTCTCGGCACAATCTCGGCATGTAGTTTGTCGCGTCAGTCGCCGCCAAGGACAAGGCTGGTGACGTGGATTCTCCAAGGTTTTTGTCCGGCATAACGGTATGCTGCTGGGATGATGAAGGTACTGGGTTGTTCATGAGAGAAAGCTAGCAACGATAGCCAGGGGACCGATGCAGATTGGGATATCTCAGTCGGAGATGTACATTCAAAGTCCACTGTAGCATCGAAATTTTTCGGACCGCTCCATCGTTCTGCAACGGACTCAGTGTAATCTGTCAAACTTCTGGCAGGCTGTGTTTTTCGACCCGACGGCTAATCCATCAAGACTTTGCCAAGACTCAAGATCAGAGAGCAACTCGGAGGACTTGCGAACCTCACCGTTCTGACTGGCTTACATATTGCCACTTGGATGCCAGAATTTTTGGCCGTTCACTGATCATTTGCTACTTAAGGCGAAATGTTTTCAAGGGCTGTGAGAGTCAATTGCAAGTTGATGGACAGAAGGGGAGATCGCTGTACATAGTAGTGGAGCCAGTCACCATGAGATCTTGCTCCGAAAGGCAAAGCAAATTTTGCGACCTCCGGGGGCGATATGACGGTGAGCTACTAGTATGTACTTCTTTTCTTTCTGAACCCTCAAACCTCCTCTGAAAAGACTCTCGCAGTGATTGTCCCCCGCTTCTCGCAGACATTCAAGCTCCATCATCGGACCAGTGTGCAGCTCTGCGGCTAGGATGCACTTCCATTCATTAGATCTCGCACCAAATAAACATCGAGGAACCATGGTGTTCCTGCCACTCCTTCTCGGTTCAGTGTTCCCGTATGTCGAGGCGAATTCGGGCAGTAAGTGTTCGTCTCTAGGACTGCAACTACTCCCTGCTCACAAGGATGGTTTCATGCGCGTAGCATGGGCCACCCTCCCAATGAACGTCATGTCCTATCTCACAGAAGCAGCTTACGTTCCTTCCACGGTGCCAACACTCTTCGGGACACCCCCTCAGCAGATGAACCTCACGGTCGGCGTCGGAACTGGACTTCTTGCTACCTACGCCTATGACTGTATCCTCTGCGCTGGGAATCTATTGTACGACTCGACCCTGTCATCGACGTTCAAGGTATGTTTCCATACCGTCCTTTCTAGAATCGCTGGGCTCGTCTTGGTGCATCTTTTGCTCAATATTCGATCATAGACGAACAATACGCCCTGGTTCGGCTCCACTCCATCGTTCAGCGGGGTGGTAGTTTCCGACACCGTCGGCTTCGCGGGTCTTCTTAGTAACCCAGAGCAAAACTTCGGTAAGGGGACTGGATCACCGTCACTTGAAGCGTTTGGTCACGTTCAATTTACATACCTTTGACAGTAAATATCGTTTGATGGCTCTGATCGAAACTATGCTTCTTCCATCTGGAATGGCCATTTTGGCCTCTTCCTCAATCCGCTCAACGCAACTACCATCGCGGGACATATTCTGACTCACCTGCACCAGTCGTCATCTCTCCTCAACCCTGTTGTCGGCATGCGGTTCGACCCCGCTAATCCAAAGATTACGATTGGGGCGCTCGACCCAAAAGACTACGAAGGGACGATCAATTGGGTAGAGATGGACCAGAACCCTGATCCCAACGGCGATTACTTGAACACGTTCCCTTTCGACGGCGTGAAGGGCTACGATAATCAATTTGTACCGTACTCGGGAAGTTCGACCGCTGCGCTCGATTCTTGTGAGTCTGTTTGTGCGGTATATGAATGTGTTTCTAGCCGTATCGATCCATCCGAGGCTGACTTTTTTCTTCTTCCTTTGTTCAGTCTTCTTAAACATCGCGCTCCCTGACGTAGACCTTTATTTTAACAACGCCAACTCGACGGGTCCTGTCCCACAGCCTATCCACCTCATCAACGGCACCTCAGTCTTCGAATACAACTGCAACTCCAGCTCTTCTAACACTGGCTCTACGAGTGGAGTTGTAGGGGGCAGGGAGCCCCAGCTTAGGTACATTGTCCTCCATAGAGTGCACGCACTCCACAATGGGACATTAATTGAGTTAAAAAAATAAAAAAATAAAAAAAACACTGGCTCATCGGGTCCGCCTCAATCGCCCTACGTCGCGTTGATGGCGACCATCAACGGGGTCGACTACCCGATCGACTCCACAGGAAACTTGTTAAGACCTCGGAGTCCCGCATCAACCGTTGGGTTCTGTCCCGTCGGGATCACCAACAGAAGCGACACCTTACAGCCGAGCGTCGTGCTCGGTCTGCCGTTCCTGCGGAGCGTTTACGTGTGCGTTTTATTCGCCTGTCGTTATGACGATTCTCACGCGATCGTGTACCACGTCATCTAGTGCGTACCGATTCCCGACGGATGACTGTCCGGGGTACTATGGGTTCGCCTTTCCGTCGGGCGCGAATCGAACACGGGAACAGATCGCGCAAATACCGACAGCGACGCCAACCAACAGCGCACAGTGTTTGGCCCTCGCTACACCTACCTCGACGCCGACGGCCAACATCGTGCTAGCACAGGAAGCGTTGGCTGGCAAAAGTACGTATGAGGTTTACGGGGGACAGGGAGGCCAAATACGGTTGTTGGGTGTAGATGATCTGCCAAAGGCGGTATGGAATCGGACGGCGGTATCTACGTGAGAGACGGTGAGCTGTCAAATATGAGGCGGCGATATAACGTCTCTAGTTCAGGGAAGTTTGTCTACAGCGCATATCCGTGTGACGATCTTGAGTCATGCATCACGTCTATCGAACTCGTTTTGCGTCGACAAGAAAGTTTGCATCGTAATTGTAAATTTCACTCCGAATTGCGACAAGAATGAAATCACTCGCAGCTCTTGCAGATGCACCGTTTGGCTCGACGAAAAAATTGTAGCACTCGAGTGCAGCAGCGATGTAAGCCAATGTGAGTTGCAAGATAGATGTTGGCAGCTACGTCCAAGATATACGTGCAACCTGCGATACTGACATTAGACTCCTGATCTGGGATGCACGCCGATCAGATGTCCTCGGAGGGCACACTATTGACAATTTTGAGTGGATGTTCGACTTACGTCGACGAAAGAGTCTATGGAAGTTGGTCCAACACAACTTCCATCTCATTCACGCGACCATCGGCAGAACTCGAGGAGAACACATCGGCGCCAGAAGCCAGGGACTCTATGAGAAGTGCCAGGCGCGATGGGCCAAGATTCGGTTCCTGTACGCGATGGAATAATGCTTAGCCTGAAAGTGCTCCCATGTCCATAGGGTCACACACCTTGCGTATCTGCTCAAGATCGTCTTTGAAACCATCGACGATGCATGCCATCCAGAACTTGCGGAACTTTTCCTTGAGTGCTTGCTCGCTCTCTGGTGCATTCGGTGGGATGAAAGGCGGGATATCAACGTTAGGCGGCGGGGAGGGCGAATCGCGTTGTGGAGGGTGTGGTTTGGACGGCGGCGCGGGGACGTTGGATTCTACATCATGATCTGAATCCGAGTCGTCCTGTGAATCATCGGAGGTGGAAGAAGAAACGGATGAGGAAGATCCTTCGTCCTCGTTGTCTTTTGATCTGGCTGGTTTTCGAATCGTCACGGTCTCTTTTGGTGTCGACACGTCAGACGAGGAAGAAGAGTCCTCTTCTGAAGAGGATGAGTCAGATACGACCCTTCTCTTTCGTTTTCTGTTTCGTTTTCTTGTCGGCTGTGGTGCTTTTGCTTTCGGTATCGGCATGGTGAAAGCTTGATCATTATGTAATCATCTCCTTTCGAGGACTGCCGCCATGCCGCTTCGGTTACGCGAACTTGCCACGACGTCGCGCTCGTCGGCTGCATTATCGACCAAATAGCGACACATACAAGGGATTTCAGCGCTTCAGCCTCTAGTCCTCTATATCGAACCCCCCAAACACAGGGTGCACGAAGCAGCACGCGTCTACATCAAAGTTGGTCGCTACCTCAGGCGATACGCCCTCGTAAGCTACGATAACTCGATATATTTAGATGACTTCATGACCCCGAAAAAGGAATCTCCTTCAGGTATCTTGCTGGCCTAAATCGCCTCTGGAAACCATCCCAACATGGCAGGTTTCCCTCCCGGAATCACTTTAATCTTTGCAAATGTCCCCCGCATGTTGCTTCCTATCGCTCTAACAACCAGTGGGATTAAGCTGTGCAAATTACTCTTTGGCTTGTCCCCGCCCGATTGGCTTTATGTACCTCTCTCTATCGCGTCTCTGCCACTTGCTCTAGCTTGCAGATCGGTCTATGTGGACCTCCGCAACAAGCATCAAGCCAAGTTGCATTCTGCTGTCTTGGCGCCATTTGTACCAACCAAGTGGCCAGGTGGCCTGGATTTGCTTATGTCCATTCTCAAAAATCTCCGAGAGGGCTACATGGGTTGGTGGTTGTCTCATGAAAGAAGTTGAATGGCTCCCTTACTGCTCAGCAGGGGAAGCATTCGAGCAACTGTGCAGGGTGCACGGGAATACGATCACTTTCGACCTTCTTTGGGAGACGAAGGCAAGACCATCTTCGTCTCTGCCAAGGTGCTAATGGCTTAGTCAAACTATAGCTTTTTACAATAGAACCCGAGCATATCAAGGCAAGTCCGCCATTGATTTGTTGGCTAACATCCACCTTACGGACGCTACCAGACAATCGTTGCGACCCAATTTAGTTCTTTTACGAAAGGTAGAAACGAGCATGTTAATACCGCGTTGATCATACTGAGAAATCATTCCAGGACCACTCCATCATGAGATCTTTGATTCCCTCCTTGGGATTGGTATCTTCAATTCTGACGGTGAGGACAATGGTCCTCGGCCTGTATGATGTTGACTGATGTCATGTAGGGGATATATGGAAGTGCGCTACCCGACACCTACTGACATCATGACACACTGAAGTTCTGTCTATAACAGACTTCATCGGTCGATGACTCGTCCGTTCTTCACTAAGAAACGGATTGGGGACTTCGAGATGCTTGAGAAATTCACTGAGGATGCCCTAAGCCAATCAAAGGCGAGGCTCCAGGAGGGATATCCAATCGATTTCCAAGTACACGCCATGCTTGACACATCTGATCATAACTGCTCATGCGTATTTAGGATATGGTATCCCGTTTTACGCTCGACTCTGCGACGGAATTTTTGTTTGGGAAAGATGTTCGCTCCCTTTCTGCTGGGCTTGTTTACCCCCCAAAGTCACCGCTTGCTGCCCGCATGGCATCCAAGACCCACCCTGCGAACGTGTTTGCCGAAGCGTTCCTTCAAGCTCAAATAGCTACCTCATACCGAGTACGATCGGGCGATTCCTGGAGGTTCGGCGAATTTTGGAGCGATCGTGTCAAGGTCCACATGCAAGTGTGCGACAAGTTTATCGACCCGATACTGAAAGATGCCTTGGAAAGGAAGAAGTCCCGGAAAGAGGCTGGTTCGATTTCCGAGAACAGCAAGCAAGTCTCGAAAGAAGAGACATTGCTTGATCACCTTGTTGAATCCACGGGAGGTAAGACCCTTTGGGAATGATATTGTCAACCTCCCAGGTTTATGAGTTCTGGCAGATCTGAAGATGATCAAGGACGAAATTCTGAATGTCTTGATCGCAGGGCGTGATACAGTGGGTACACATTTCGTAGCTAAATCTAACGATAACTTACTAGGTTTATGCTGCCCGTTCTGTGATAGACCGCGAACACCATGGCATGTGTTGTGTGGATGCTGTCTCAACATCCTGAAGTACTCGACAAACTCCGCAAGGAGATCTTGTCTGTGGTTGGTAATTCAAGGGGTCCCACATTGGAGCAATTGGGTGAAATGAAATATTTGAAGGCAGTCATCAATGGTACGTCACCGAGTCTTGTGGGGTAATTCACTGATCCGAGGCGCGTGAAGAAACTCTCCGGCTGTATCCTCCTGTGTGAGTCGGTCTTGTCTCTACGATCGAAGAAGCAGGGCATTGACCTGTTTCTTCCTTAGCCCATTCAACTCTCGGTTCGGCTGCTTGTACTTCCGGTCGTGGCCTTGAGCTTACGTGTTGCCCACAGAATGAGCGTCGCGCCAGTGGTCTTGCCTGCTGTCAGAGGGGGAAACCCAATCTATGTTCCTCCAAACATCCGGTAAGAAAGAATCAAGATTATTCTCCCAATATTAAGACAGGATATTCTAGTACCCCTTATTCGCTGTTTCTTATGCAACGAAGGAAGGACCTTTGGGGGCCGGACGGTGAATATTCCAATGTAATATCGTCGAGTTCCACGCTTGCTTACTCGTGCTCTGGCAGCCGAGGAATTCGACCCAGATCGCTTCCTGGACGAGCGGCTCCACAAGTATCTGACGCCCAACCCTTCCATCTTTATGCCGTTTGGCGTTGGTCCAAGGAGCTGTATGGGTCAACAGGTAAGGTCGTCTAGAATGTTTTGCTCTAACCTGCTAATGAATGCATGACAGTTTGCATACAACGAAATGTCATACTTCCTCACCCGACTGCTACAAACGTTTTCCTCGATCTTGCTTGCAGAAGATGTACAGACCCTGGCGCCCGCCGAGTGGGCCAAAGGTCCGGGACGAAAGGCTGTAGAGAAGGCAATCATCAGGTGTCACCTCACCGCGTACATTCAGGTAGGTGCTCCGAACGTGACGACGTGCACGAATTCTTACGACCGCATGTTCAGGACGGTTTATGGGTAAGGATGGAGGAGGCCGGAGATGCTCTGTGACGCTGTTTCATGACATACTTAGTACCTATGTACCGTTTGCCAACTAACTTGGCGATGTCTTATGTAATCAACCTAGTCTCGGAATGTGGATGAGCTTTGGTTTACCGGCATCATCCATAACAAACCGGAATATGAGCAACAAGGTCGTCGGCATCCTTGGTGCGCGTGAGCATTCTCTCGTTCTCGGAGTCATTCGGCGATAAGTCCTCACCCATGCTCGCAGATCATCATGCTCAACTCTTGTCCGCTTCGAAAAATGCTTGACATATTTGAACCCCACAGGTGGCGGCCAGCTCGGCCGTATGCTCGCAGCGTCTGCGTCACTGCTCAATGTAGACGTGGTCATCCTCGACGTAGGCGAATCAGCACCCGCAAAACAGATCATCGCGCCCCGCTCACCCGGGCTTACGCATATCGACGGCTCGTTTGCCGATCCCGAAAAGATCAAAGTGCTCGCTAGCAAAGTCGACATCATCACCGCAGAGATCGAACACGTTGATGCGGGCGTGCTCAAAGAGATCGAGTCGATGCCAGGCACCAAGGCCGTCATCCATCCGAGCCCGTCCACGATCGCCGTCATCCAGGACAAGTTCGAGCAAAAGACATACTTGGGTGCAAGGGGCTGCTCTGTGTGCGAGTTCGTTCGAGTCGAGCCAAACGTCGAGTCGATAGAGGATACCGCCGCTCGACTTGGGCTGCCTTTTATGCTCAAGAGCCGGACGCTCGCGTACGACGGACGAGGAAACTTTGTCGTTCGGACGGTCGATCAGGCGGAGGAGGCGCTGCGAGCGCTCGCAAACTGTCCGTTGTACGCGGAGAAATTCGTACCATTCGTCAAGGAGATTGCGGTCATGGTCGTACGTACTGTTGACGGAGAGGTGACTTCTTATCCCACCGTCGAGACTGTTCACAAGGAGAGCATCTGCCATCTTGTCTTTGCACCACTACGGAGCCACGATCCGCGTGTAGCTTCACGTGCACAGCGCGTTGCAGAGGCTGCTATCAAGACATTCTCAGGCGCTGGAGTATTTGGCGTCGAGATGTTCCTCATGGAAGATGGTCCGTGTGCATTGTCACATGCATCCCCCACCTCTCCGATGTTTAGCTACTCATTACTTCCCCAGGCACCATATACATTAACGAAATTGCCCCTCGTCCCCACAATTCGGGGCACTACACCATCGAGGCATGCTACACCTCCCAATACGAGAATCACATGCGTGCTATACTTGGGCTCCCCCTTGGGATCACTGCTCTCAAAGTCCCCTCCACCGTTATGCTGAACATCATTGGGGGCTCCACTTCTATGGAACCCGTGCATAAATTTACCACCACCGCGCTCACTATCCCAGGTTGCTCCATCCACCTATATGGAAAATCCCAGTGCAGGCCAGGCCGAAAAATGGGGCACGTCACTCTTGTCGCAGACACCGATGCCGAGCTGCGCGAGCGTCTCCGCCCCCTCCTATCCGCCCTCCCCATTCCTAGCACACAAGCCGAGATCGATGCCTATGCCTCGCCGTTGCCGGACCAGGGGAGCGGTCACCCGAGTGCGCACCCGATCGTGGGCATCATCATGGGCTCCGACTCGGATCTCCCGGTACTCCTTCCTGCGGCCCGGGTACTCGACCAGTTTCGCGTCCCATACGAACTCACGATTGTGTCTGCACACCGTACGCCCGATAGACTGGTCTCGTATGCGCGTAGTGCGCGCGCGCGGGGACTGCAGGTCATTGTTGCTGGTGCAGGCGGTGCAGCACATTTGCCGGGGATGGTAGCGGCGATGACCAGCCTCCCGGTGGTCGGTGTTCCTGTCAAAGGGAGTTCGTTGGACGGGGTAGATTCGTTGCATAGCATTGTGCAGATGCCGGTAAGGACGCCGTCTGCAATCGATGGCGCCTCACTCACACACGTTTTTTGCATATTCGCGTGATGGGCCTTCGCGACACAGCGTGGTATACCGGTGGCGACGGTCGCTATTAACGGAGGGATGAATGCGGGTTTGCTCGCCGTGCGAATTCTTGGTGCGGGTATGCCGAATCTACTTACGGAGATGGAAGGATACCTTGAAAACCTTGAAAAGGAGGTGTTGGGCAAGGTACACAAACTCGCCGAAGTTGGGTGGGAGAAGTACGAGGTGAAACGGTAGTGTCACGCGATATTGTTGAGCGATCCGACTTTGCGTTACGTTGTCCGTGACTGTCCGGAAAGTCCGAGACAGCTTGTCCCAAAATCTAAAATAAGAACGCGGGGTAAAACGGAACTGTCACCATCATCATTCAATCATCAACACATCTTTTCATTTGTTTCTAGTATCTCTGATGCGGCCATTGATATTGTCACTCAGGCTGTTAGCTTTTCGTTATCATTTAAGGTCTGTAGGTGGACGTTTCACTGCCAGTCCTTGTCACTCCTCTACAATGCGATTCATCATGATAATTATATTTGCAGTCACCGGCGGACTGGTTCAAGCTCTGGCCGTTGCAAAACGTGTACCAAACTGGAGTGCGGGTGGCATAGCCATACCGCTCACGAGACACTCTTCCGACTTTCTAGAATCCGAGAAAAGCATTGATCTAGACGCAATCAGCTCTCATGGAATATCGGTTAGGGAGTACGTGAATGAAACCTTACTACATCTGGTCTTCTCACGCTTTTTCTAGGAAGATCCTTACTGGCCTAGACAATTACGAGATGAACACGGGGACAGTGCATCCTTTCGCTGTGAAACGGAACGAGTCCGGACTCCGAGTTGGAACGCGTGACACTACTAGCATCCCGCTGGCCACTTTTCGAAACAACATTTGGATGGGCGAGATTTCGATTGGCACTCCTCCCAAGACCTTCAATGGTAAATTATCCTCGAATCATATCAATATATGTTTACCTTCATCTACGTCACAGTCCACATCGATACTGGTTCAGCGTACGCACTCTCTTTTAGTTCATACAGCTGTTTTTGCTCAAGTCAACGCAGCGATATGTGGGTGCTGGAGATTGGCTGTAGTGGAACAATTTCCGGAGATCAAAACCTCTGGAATCCCCGTTCATCCAAATCTGCTGACTACCAGAGTCAGTCATTTGAGTTCAAATATTCTGATGGAACCATCGTCAACGGTGATCGGTATACCGATAATGTAACCATCGCCGGATTCACTGTATGTTTTGTGTCGCTTATAAGCATGACCATTGGATTTTGACGCAAAGCTAGGCAGACCCTCAGACCTTGGGCGCTGCAACACGGTTCTTTTCTCGGTTACAGAACAACGGAAATGCAGACGGTTTATTGGGATTGGCGTTCTCTTCCATCTCGAAATTTCGTGCTCATACGTTGTTTGAATCGCTTATCAGCCAAAATAGACTCATCGATCCGATATTCTCATTGAAACTCTCTTCTTCTGGTGCTGTGATGCACGTCGGTGGAATAAACAGTATGCTGTACAAGGGTGACATTACGTATGTACCCGTAACGTATCCTGTGAGTTAAAAAGGTAGATAAGAGTGGATGTTGCTGACATTGGCATTTATGTAGGCATTCTGGCAGGTGTCCATGGACGATGTTCGTGTTGATGGCAATACAATCCTCA
The DNA here is from genome assembly GCA_038092235.1 of Leccinum boreale. NCBI lineage: Eukaryota > Fungi > Basidiomycota > Agaricomycetes > Boletales > Boletaceae > Leccinum > Leccinum boreale. Next base: position 81,108 of record JBBPPX010000019.1, on the reverse strand, counting down.
AAAACATACCTGCTATTTTTGACACTGGTTCAAGCCACATCTACGGAGATCGGAAGCGGGTCTCAGAATTGTACAGAAGCCTTGGCGGTACCTTCATGGAACGCAGCGGCTTTTGTTACTATTATCGTAGGTTCCGATTGCGTTCGGTACCCAAGTTGTCTTTATTAACGGCCTGTAGTGCCGTGCAATTCTTTCCCAACAGTGAGCCTTACCCTCGGCGGCAAGACGTTCGAAATCCCTCCCGAAGTTCTCAGACTTCATCCGATTTCGGAAGGTTCTCCCAATTGTTTCAGCGCCATTGTTGCCGACCGCTCGACTGCCAGTGAGATTTCATATCTGCTTTTGCGGCGCTCGATCCGATGATCACTGGACTCGTTCTGACTATATGGCCTAGCATATTGGACCATTGGGATGCCTTTCCTGCAGGGCGTATACAGCGTGTTCGATTACACTTCTTTACGGGTCGGGTTTGCTGACCTCGCTTGAATCATTGCGATTATTGTTCCCGGTACACCTGTATTATGTTTATAAATTTGATCTATTTAGGAGAGTTCATGGTAAAACATTGAAGGCTTTGTCCTTGAGTAAGGGCAGGACGAAAAGCGCCAACTCTTGCCAGCAGAAAAGGCTGGCCTCCAGGAGGGCGCAAAATCGCATTAACATCGAAGTGCGCAATGCGAAACAGGACGTGAAGAAAGCTATCGAAGCGGAAAGAAAGAGTCGCAGATCAAAAGCGGGGTAGGAACTTCCGTTTTGTGCTCACCTGTGCACGATCAGCTCGACTTGAGAGCAAAAGGGCGAGGATCAAGAGACTGCAGCAACACGTCTGTTCTACGTGCGTACTCCTCGATTGTTCTTCAGAATGAATAACGTTCGCTTTCAGCGATGACGGTCAGCTCAATGAGTTGAAGGCACACTGACATAAACGAGAGTGCAACAGTTTCGTCCACCTGAAGGCCAAATTCACGCGAGAATTAACGTTGCGGGACAATTATCTTGGTTACCAAAATCAATACTCGTACTCCTGGCGAGTTTCGAAGGAAGGCGGGCGTAGTAGTCATCAATGCCTTTTCAGCGGTGAGGTCGAGGATGGTGCCGAGCACGGAGTGCATCTTGAACCACCTTGCTAAGAATCCGTTGACTCGCCGCTTCCGACAAACGAACAACGAAACGTGTAGCTCACGAGATCCGAGAGGCCGGCATAGATGGGTGGATCGTTTGCGCGACTCGGTACCGACTTTGGACTCGTTGCTCGGTTCTGGGTCTGCTTGGAGAACGAAGTGCATATTGTACGCAAGGTGTCGCTGCGAGATTTCTCCGCAGCTGAAGGGGTAATTGTGTGAGCCTGAAATGATGAGAAGGAATGTGTGGAGAATGCGAAACAGTGAGGGACTGAGCACGAGAAAAAGGTAGCAGAAGAGCTGCCTTGAGTTGCCTTGCAAAATAGCTAGGGATGAATGTCCTACTAATTTACTATGGTCACTATTCGCGATGTCTGATCTCCGCTTGCATAGACGGGAAAAAATGTAAGTAGAGGAGAGTAAGTTCTCGACTGAAACGTATGTCAATCATGTGTACGTAATCAAATTGGACGCGTGGGAAGAAACTGTCCTACGGTGTATACCCCTCACTACCAGTCGCTATAGTAGTAGTGTCTCTCAGTTTATTCTTTGGTCGTCCTCCATCCCCGTCACAACCTCCAATTATCAATGTGTTGCCAGTTCCCGGACGTCGAATATCTAACTTCTGTCAACATGCCTCACAGGCGTACCTACTGGACACTAGCCGAAGACAGCAGAATTTCCTTACTCTGCTGGACAAGCCACGTCGTCTCAGGGACGACCGATCATTTCGATCCTGGTACATCAACGTGCGATTATTATCTATATTTTACTTGCGGAAGCTCTTATGATCTGCTCTACCTAGTTTAAACTAGGATCTACGTAGCTCTTCCCTTCACCCGATCGCGTGAACATGGGAATTTGAAGATGCGGCCTGAGGCGACTTCTGGGCTGTTCTTGGATTTCTCAGCTTTGCACCATACGTTGTTATCTCGACTATTGCACAGGTCGTCCCAATTCTAATGTGTACGGTCATTGCCACGAAAGCTTTCGTTACACAAGGCGTGGTTATTCCAACCTCGTTTCGCATATTGCACCAAGCAACAGTCGGAGGGGTCCATGATCACGTCTCCAGTCCAATACGCGCCAACCTTCACAGGCGGCGGGGCGCTTGTATGATTTTGGTGACCGGTCTGTTAGCTGGCATAAATTCGGACTTGACAGACAGCTCCACCAAGTTCGCCCCCTCTGTGTATCCAAGACGACGGCCCTGACAGAATGGCATGCGACGTCGTACGCCTCCAAAAACTTGGAAGCATACTCCGAGTTCCTATGCAACGAGGCAAATTTGCCTTGACAGACTTCACTTCACCCACAATCAAGGACATGTTTCCCGCCTCGACAACTTCAACTCGAGACTTCAACTCAGGTCGCAGTAGTCTGCATTTGGCTGAAGCGTAGCACCTGTGCATATAAATGTCGGGGAGTATGGACATGGTACAGCAGCTCTCGAGGTTCCTTTCAGCGTTCGCAGTTTCTCACTCCTATCGTTTCGTTCTTCTTCTGTCGCGCTGGTTCCCGACTAGATCTTTATCCCTCATTTCTTCTTAGCAATTGTCATGCATCCAGTCAAATCAGCAGCATGGGTTTCTTTAGCCCTTGCTAACGTTGCCTTTGCGCACGTCACTCTGTTCCACAACGCGATGTACTGTTTCAACGTAAATTTCCATCCTGCGTACCGTGGTTGCAGCTCATCCTTTTGGTTGTTTGACAGGGAACGGATCCTCATGGAAACCCGGTCAACAATAATGCACCTGTTTCTCCTCTTTTCAACCTCACGTACGACCAGTATTGGATGCATCACGTCAATTTAGTAAGATTTTTTTGAATCAAGTACTTCCTTATACTCATAGCGGCCCGATAGTGCGACGAATTTCCGCCTGATGAGGGCGTGTTTATGGAACTGTAGGTCTATCTATTTCTGAACGGACATTCTTATCAAGGTTTTCTCCCTTCTTTTGCCGTTGCTTTCTTGGCCCTGAAGCCAGGCTGGTGGAACATTCGAGGCGGAGTTGGCAGTGAACCGTGCATTTACGACGTACAATTCCGATCCCACTCGTACTGTCGGCACGGGGCTAGATGGGCAGAATTATACATCCGATTACGGTTACAGCGATGGCACCTGCATTGGGCAGCCGAACAGTGAGCATTTCGTCCACGTTGCCGCTCATGTCTGAAGCTGGTTCAAATAGTGCACACCCACAACCTGACCACGGTCACGGGTACTTCCCTTGCTATAGCGTACAAGGTCCGTCCTTATTTTCGTACTGCACAACTTTTCCGATAATTGACATCGGTATATTGCAGTCGGATATCAAGACAGTGGGAATAGAGGACCTCGTTGTTATCAGCGCAAACACGAGGTGAGCATTCTTTGGCCGAGAATTCTTTCGCCTCGTTGTTCCTTTTCTCTTTGAAAGATGCACTGACCGTTGTCATATAGGTCCCCATTTTTCCGCCTTACTGATTATGATATCCCTTCTGGCTTGGCTGCCTGTCCTGATGGAGGGTGCATCTGTACTGTAAGAACAAGGTTTGCCATGTATGAGTGTATGACCGCTGATCACGATTTCGCTCTGGCGATTAACAGTGGAACTGGGCAAGTGGCTGATCTAGACGCATTTTTTCCGCCTGCTGATCGAACACTCGTACTTTAGGTTTCTGGAATCTGTGGTGAACCGAACATATACATGTTCCCCTACAGGTGCAAAGTGATTACCGATACGACGACGCCAAAGACAATTGGAGCCCCAAAGCCGCCGGTCTGGTGCGGGACTGATCCGTCTAAGTGTGTCACGGGACCGAAGCAGATAATAATCTGGAACCAAGCGGAGGGGGACAACATCGAGGTCAGCGGATGGGACCAAAACGGTCTACCCAAATTTCCGGCGTACAATCCCACATGCGGTTTCACGCCTGGTATGTACTCATCCCCACTGTTTTCTTTTTCTTTTGCCCCTCTGTGATGCGTCGAACGGATCCGCTGACAATGTTTTGTGAATGCATGATTAGGTGCCCAGAACGACATCTTTGTGCCATCGAATGACGCAGTTTTATTGAGCCCCTCGCCTAGCTCCTCTCCCATCCCAAGCTCTTCCCCTTACCCGAGCTCCTCGCCTGTTCCATCCACCCCCCCTGCTCTGGACTCTTCTCCTAACCCGAGCAGCTTGCCACTCAGCTGGTCTTCGATTCCCTCTGGCTCTGGCTGGCCAGGACCGTTCGGAGATCCCACTCCGAGTCCGTGCGACGAACCCCAGCCGGCTCACTCCGGCAACCCCGGCAACCAGCGCTCGAAGCGCATGCATCATCGCCGGGAGACGCGCAATGTATTTTAAATCAACACGCAAAGTGGAACGCCACACTCGTTGCTGCTGGTCGCCGACCACCGTTGGTGCTATGCGATCTGCCTTGCATCTCGTTCCCATCCTCTCATCATCATCTTCCTCTTCGCTCTTTTAATGTGAAACCAAAAGCAAAAAAAAAGAGATACTGGTCATTGGTCACTTATACCCCCGACCCTTTGCTTTAGCACGACTAGCACAGTTCTAGCGTCGTTTTGTTACCCACTTGTGTATATACCTGTGCGAGCCGCGGTTTGTTGGCACGCGCGTTCTTTATTTCGTCAATATCTATCTATCTATCTGTCGGTCTCTCTATATGCGTGTAAAGTGCACACAATTCAGCATGAATCGTTCAACTTTGATTCAAGTGAGACGAGGAGGTAACTCGATTGGTTAATCGTCTTCTCCGATAACGAGTCAAAAAGCAAAAAAAAAAAAGTGCCCGAAAAGAGGGCGATGACAATCTCTGCCATGTGAGCCTGTTCTGCATGGTCGAATATCCCGAAACTTACATACTTGTCATATCGACGATGCTCCGTTTTTGTTTTCCTCTTTTTTCTTTATATATAATAAAAGTGCGCACGTCCGACTCCGGCCCGGAAGTTGACATGGGTGGCACCGTTGAGACGTAGTGCGAGAGCGAACTTTGACAGTGTGCAATCTATCTTGGGCCTTGGCCTCCTTGGCCGTCGTTACGGACGGTTGCACGCAGTGTGGCACGATGCACTTGGAAATCAGGCCGGGCGGTGGTGACGAGTCCCTCTCATAACGAATCATGGATAGGCGATGGCCCGCCGACTGGTCTGAATCGGAGTCAACGAGTCGGACGACTAGCGCACGACGTTTCGTTTCGCCAACTTTGGTTAGATTTTTTTTCGAGGTACTATACAACCGAGGCCGTACACCCGACACGACGACGTCTTCACGGCCGTTGTCGACGAGTTATATCAGGGACGACAGCAAAGCCGAGACGGTCCTTATTGTTCCGGCGATTTTAGAGAAGTCACTTGTGAAAATAGAGTCACATACCTCGAGAGGGTGGTGATAAACCTCCCTAACTGATTGACCGCTCGCGCATCCAGCGGGTCCTCCAAAGCCGATTCGCAGAGCAACGCAGGAGACCTGGCTATATTACACATTATAAAAAAGATACTGATACTCACGCGCATAGTACGCTCCTAGCTCTCGAAACCAAACGCAATCTCCCGCCCACCTCTCGCACCCCGTCTCCGCCGCCTCATCCTAGCAGCCGCAAACGGTAACACCTCCTGTCCAGCACCAGGCCCATTCCCCTCTAACCCCTCCGCGATGCCTTCCGGAACCATCTCCCGACCAGTCTCCTCAACGATCGGCACCACCGCACCCTTCCAATCCCAATCCGTACCCCGACGCACCGCTTTCCGAAACAACCCGCCCAGGAGTGCCTTGTGGACGATCCGCGCCAGCGGTATGGGCGAAAAGAACGTGCGTCCCTCCGACGCCAGCGACGGGTCGTCCTCGGCGCCAGTCAACATCGCGACGCTCGGCATGCGTGGGGGTCGTCGGCGCCGTCGCGGGGAAGTCTCATCGGTTGGACCAGAGATGGGCGGGAGGGTGGGAATGCGGGGGAGGTCGTCGTCGGTGCACCGAGTATCTTCCCCGAGAGCGAGGAGATGGGCAATGGCGTCAACCCTGATAGGTGATGAACCCTCAGGAACGCGGTGCCGGATACGGTCTAGGAGGGTAGTGATGTCCGGATCGTCGCCCGGGCAGAGGCACGTGAGGAAATCAACGAGACGGACAGAGTCCTCAGGACAGGGGAGACTCGCCTCGCGTTTCATGCGATGGAGGAGACTCACGATGACAATAAGATAGGTCTGCAGGTTGGGTTGGAAGCCAAAGGCGTGCAGAGTCGAGATGACGACGAATGCCGCGGCATAGTCCTCGCGCGCCATAAATGTCCGCAGGGAGAGATGGAATGCGGAGACAGAGACAACAGTCGATCGATTCGATGGTCGACCGTTGGTCTGTTCGAGGTGGCAATCGAGCATTTCTCGGAAGAGTCTCCGAGGCGGAACGGCATTCTCTGGCCGTCTATGTCTCCGCGCGACGCGGGGCTGGTCGAGCAAGTTGGTAGCGCGAAAGAGCATCTTGTACGTGACGTCGTTGGGCATCAGAACGTCGGATCGCTTCTCCATGAGAACATGGTATAAAGCAAACGCCTCCCGATACCGCTGCTGAACGAGGTTGGCACGGATGAGGGCGTTGAAGACGTTCGCGTCCGGGGAGACGCCGGCGGATTTCATACGGACGAGCACGTCCTGGATCGCTTCGCCGTTGTCGGGGTCGATGTCGTTGAGCGTGCTGATGATTTCCGAGTACGGAGTCACGTCCGGCGAAACGCCCTGGGTGCCACACGCGTCCTCGAAAACCTGAAGCCATTTTTGGGCAGCGTCCAGACGGTCGGCGCGCATATTGATGCTGGCGAGTTCACCGACGAGGTCAGGATACTCGCTGAGCGTGATTTGCCGGATGGACAAGAAGGTGTTGGCGAGGTCGTCCACGAGTGCACCCGACGCACGCTTGTCGTCGGTCAGATACCGGACGAGGTCCAGGAATGCGGGGACGTCGTATACGTTTTGCTCAAAGAGTTTTTTAAGCGGTGGTACGATTTCGCTGGGATGGGTTGCACGATGGGTTATGCTGAGCGCGGTCATGCGGAGAGAGAGGGCATGGACGGGGAGGAAGCCTTCTTTGAGCATGCGGTCATGGAGGGCGAGGGCGACGTCGAACAGGTGTCTTTCGAGGCAAAAGCGGATGAGACGCATGAACGCCATGGAGCGGTATGTGTTGTACAACTTGTCGTCTGAGAGTCTGGTCATGAGGTAGGACTCGAGCGCGTCGGCGCGAGGGGTGAGGAGAAGTCTGTCTGCGCCGAACAAGAGCGTGTTGACTCTCGCTCTGTGTATTTTCTGCGAGGTTTCTTGTACGCTTGGACCTGTCAAACAACGAATCCATGTGCGTGCAGGTCGCAGGAGAAGCTTGAGCATCCGAATATGATGCAAAAGAAGAGACCTGGTTATGGTCACGTGCACCCCGTCTCTCTCCATCATGACCACCACCGATCACGAAGAAATGCAATACCTCACTCTCATAAAACGTGTCATCACAGAAGGAGAACCACGCAACGACCGCACAGGAACAGGCACACACGCCATATTCGCTCCCCCCGCTCTCCGCTTCTCCCTCGCACATTCCACCCTCCCCCTCCTCACCACCAAACGCACCTACCTCAAAGGTATCATCGAAGAGCTCCTCTGGTTCGTACGCGGAAAGACAGACGCGACACTCCTCTCCAAGCGCGGCGTCAAGATCTGGGACGGAAACGGATCTAAAGCGTTCCTCGAGAGTCGTGGGCTGGGACATCGCCGCGAAGGGGATCTAGGACCCGTGTACGGGTTCCAGTGGCGTCATTTCGGCGCGCAGTACGTCGATTGCGACGCAGATTATGAGGGGCAGGGTGTCGACCAGCTACAGGAATGTATCGACCAGATAAAGAACAACCCCACAGATAGGCGCATAATTCTCTGTGCATGGAATCCGGCAGGTGAGCCGTCTCTTCGTTTTTCTTTCGATGGGCGCTGACACAGCGGCCTCGTAGCGATCCCGGAGATGGCGCTCCCGCCTTGCCACATGATGTGCCAGTTTTACGTCCATCTCGCGTCCACCCCAGAGAGCAAGAACGGGCTATCGTGTCTCATGTACCAGCGCTCCGCCGACCTCGGTCTCGGCATCCCGTTCAACATCGCCTCTTACGCCCTCCTTACACACATGATCGCGCGAGTCACCGGCACCGAGCCGCGCGAGCTCATCATCCAGCTTGGAGACGCCCACGTCTACAAAGACCACGTTGATGCTCTCCAGACACAGCTCCAGCGTGAGCCGAGACCGTTCCCGACGATCCAGTTCGCGAGGGAGATCGATCAGATTGACAAGTTTGAATACGAGGATGTTATAGTGGAAGGATATAGTCCACATCCGTCGATACCAATGAAGATGAGCGTATAATGATACTAGGAAATGTGTACTACTGAACCGATACCCATGTAAGTAACTGGATGCTCTATGTGGAATACAATGTCTATGATAAGAAAAAGAAAAAAAAGTATCAGAGTGCTGAATAATAATTCCAAACCCGGGGTATGCGTAGGTCAAAACAATGTCCGAAAACCGGGGAGTAAATGAATGGAAGGAACAAGTAACCGAAGAAACGTCATCAAAGAACGTCCAATATCTTGACACCATCTATCAGCTTGTTCAACACCGCCGGCGTAATCTCCCTCGTTAGTTGCACAGTGATCACATTCTCCGTCGCGATCCGCCTGTACGCAGCTACACCACCAGGGTTCGGCGCCAACAGCAGCGCACCAAACGGGCTCCTCAGTCGAGCAATCACTAGACGGGCCTGCTTCTGTTTGTCGACCGTGGACATGAACGACGGCGGTCGTGATCCACCCTGGACAGATGTAGTAGGCTGTTCACCTGATAGCAGGCGAAGTCGGGAAGCGAGCCAGGCTCCTCGTGAACGTCTGGGTGTTGCTGGGGCCACGGATGCGCCTGCAGGCAATACGCCTGTCGAAGAAGGCCTACCATCTCCATCCTCAGACTCCTCGAGTACAACATCCATAACACTTGCTGCAGCTTGTCGATCGAGAAGAAAGTCGATCCAAGGATGGATCAAATAAAGCGTGTGGAATTTAGACAGATCTTCGCTCGTCTTGATCTCCTCGACTCTGAGGGTACCAGAATGTGCACGAAACACTTGCTCTGAGTTGCTCCGAGACACTCGGCCAACCTTGAAGGCGAGACATGGAAGCTTCATCCGTTGTCCTGCAAATGACGGAACAGGGAGACTATCCAAGCGGTCGTAGAATTTCATGACCAACGATGTATTATAATTCAGTCCGGCGATCTCAACACCGTTCGTGACCGGTGGGATGTGAGTGGTCGGTGGCGTGCTGAACACAGAGATATCAGCAGGGAGGCAGCTATTGAAGCTACCGCTACCAGATTTCCCCGTCCATGCGAGAATGCTCGTGTCTCCCGAGCTGGCGAGTAGCTGTGATAACAGTCGGCCGAGTGTCTTGTCCCCCTCCCCATATACAACATTCAGCGACACTGAAAATATCCCGAGGAGTGAGTACGCAGCATCCTCGACTAGCGTTGTCTTCCGTTGCGAAGCTAGACATAGCTTCGTTCGGATGTCATCTAATCCGGGTCGAAGCGACATCAAAGCCCCAGCGGAGATTCCAGTGGCCTCCTCCATCTCCGAGATAATTTCAGGACACTCCTTGTGGTTCGGAACGTCCAGGTCCAAGTATGGCTTCCAGTCCTCGGTGTAGAATCGGACCACTTTCGAAGCATGGTACTCTTGGAACGTCCACGCACGAGAGTTCCAAATGCTCTTCACAAGATCTTCACGCCGGGACGGAGAGCGAACACCACGGAGGAAGATAACCGTCATGGAAGACCCCTTGTACCACTTGAACATCGCGACGATGGCTTCCTGGAGAACAAGTTGATTCGATTTGTCTATGCAGCACGTGTCGCTCCATGCCCATTCGAACCCCGAGTCCTGCACGATCTTGCAGAACATTTGAAGCTTCTCATGAGTGGGCGAATCCTCGAGATCGTACACCACAACGTGGAGTACCTCCTCGAACAAAGGCTCACCCTCCTCCCACTTGTGAGAGAATGTGGCATAGCGATAGTACTCCTTGACTTTCTGCTCGATGCGGGCGTAGTCAACGTGCGTAGTCATAGAGGAGATCAACTCTTTGAAGACCGGCAACGACTCGAATGCGGCAGCTTGCTCTGTTTTGTTGCAGAGCCGACCAGTGAGGATGTTGATGAGCACCCGTGGTGAATCCCGGATGGTGTCTTGCACAATCTTCCTGATCGATTCCACTGTTTCTCCTGGAGTGACGTAGTTGTGGTGGTGCTCTGGCGGCAAAGATGAGTACAAGAACCTTGCGAGGATATTGATATTCTCACCGCGAATTTCTGCATCCGGTGACTGCAACATCTTCGAGAGCATGTGCATGAATACCTCAGTTGCTCTCTCGTAATCGCCTGCCTGGTGTAAAGCTGCATGCTTCCTTTGGTAGCCCCACGGAGACAGTGGATTAAGCACGATCACCTTGTATCGATTCAGACGGGAACCATTCTGCAGAGAAACAAATGGACGCACCTTTTCCGCGTCGTCTAATGCCGCTGACCACAAACCTCCTCCCACATACGCCTCGCTCCGTTTGATTAAGAAATATTGCGGAGTAGCCGGATTGAGCGCCAATGCAGCCGAATAGTGAGCGATCGCATCCTCGTTTCGTTCCGCCTTCAACACAGCGTCTCCGAGATGCTTCAGGTTCGCTGTGCAACGTTGCCTAAAATCTAATACACGACCGCAGGATGAGTGGCGATAGTCATACAATACTCCAGATGTCTTACCGAGTACCCATTGCGGCTGTTCATCCCGCTCATTTATCTCCTCCGTCAATTCTTCCACCATTTGGCGAAAGCATTCGCTAGCTTCCATTGTGTGGGAAATCCCGGACCTTTCGAGATATTCGCATACAACTCGATATACAGAGGATCTCGGAACCATGAACTGTATGCGAAGATATTCACTCCTGGACGTATATGAGAGTAAAATATGATGCTTACAGAGCGGGAAGATAGCAAGGCGTCTTCCCATGTGCGATGCGCCAATGTTGATTTTGCCCACTCTTGCAATAGTATGGTGGGACTCATTGAATCCATGGTCCCATCAGACAACTGCGGCACTCCATTGAACTGGTCCACCTCCTGCACTGCGCTATCACGATGATTGGAAGTAGAGAGACATTGATGTGTAAAGCCTAGCAGAAATAATCGAATATATGCGGGCTAACAATCAGCGGGTATACACACCTGAAAGCCATTTAGTGAGGGGTCCCGAGGCATAAATCTCCTTGTCAAAGGTGTTTATGATCTTCCGCAGAGACTCCCCTGCCTCCTTCACATGACCCGCGGCATAGAGGACTTCACAAAGCCGCTGTTGTATCGTGATATCGAGAGTATCAAACTTCCAGCCGAATATCTGTCATGATGATCATTGTCGACGGCAAGTTGGAAGAAAGGGAGCAGGTGATTTACTAGTGTGATAGCAAGGAGATGATCCTCCACGTAATCTCTCAATCGGGCTTGTGCGCGCTTCAAAGACTTTATCGCACCCTTGTAGTCGCCACACTCCATACGCGAGTTTCCGATGAGAAAATACATGTATGCCTGCAGACGACGTCAGTATGGAAGTTTCTCGTGCGGTGACGTGTCATCATACCTGAATCATAGTGCAGTGCGTTGAGTAAAAGGAGTCGGTGTCCTTCAGATCGTTGATACGTGAGACTGCATCCTCATGTTCCCCAGCCATAAACACGATGATAGCCTAAGGAATAACAATGGATGAGGGATTAAGGTCCGAGCAGGTGGTGCACAAACCTTCACAAGAAGTAGAAATCTAAAGTGGATTGAACGGACATGCTGGAACGCAACGTCGAACGCCCGATACGCCTTGCTCTTTTCTCCTTTGCCATTGAGCGCGATACTCTTGGCAACACAGCCAATAACGGATGGTCGAATATCGATGGACTTGATGTTGATCGGCGTTAGCGGCAGCAGGGTGGGGACAAAGTGGCAAATACCTCTTCGGCATCATCAATAGCCGCGCCCCACTGTTGAAAGCGCGTTCTAACGATGGCTCTACACGCGAGTAAATGATGTCGTGTGTCCTGAGATGTGGACATTGCTGCAGTCAACGATGCATCAGCTGCTGCTAGTCGACCGTGCTTCCAGACATCAAGGATGGCATCGTCGATATGAGCTTCTGGTTCATGGAAAAAGCGACCTAAATACGACTAGATGAACAATGGTTAATACAAGAAAGTCACATTGAACTAGACTGGATACTTGCATTGATGTGTGATAGACCTTTAATGATAATTCTCCCGTCTCGTCCACCCATTGCAATAGACTCGCCGTCCGGAGAAAGCGCAATTGAATACGTGGATTCACCGTGTTCAATGAGACCTGGTTGGGCGCTTCTCGACGTATCCCAGAAAGTGATACTCTGTTCTGCAGAGTAGGCAACGAATTCTCCGTGTCGCGACAGCGCAATGCATGAGTAGTGAGCGCCAGCACCGGGCACATGCCATTCTGATATCATTGAACATGTGGATGCGTCGAGCATCTTCATCCCGAGTCTGGATGCAACAAAAAAGCGATTTTGGTCGACCCAGAACAGACCTTTGTTGTATTCCGGGGTGACTCCTTCTTTGACTTTTATGAGCAAGTGGCCATTGCTGCTGTCCCAAACCCGGATGGAATCCTCTGTTGCCGTTGCAATGCGGTCACCTGTAGGGGAGTATTTTGCTGCTCGTAGGCGATTCTCGGGGTTGAGTAGACTAAGTCGACCGCGCGCGGGAGTTGCAATGTCATGGACAGTGGCCGTGTGATAGGAAGCGATGAGGAGTGCGGTGGAGTCGGGTGAGAAATCGACTCCTTGGAAACCGTAGGTCCCCCAGTACACTCTTGAATGTTTTTGCGTCCCATAGGAACACGCGCCCCACTGTCCCCCCTGCGATCCACTTTCCATCGTTCGAGACAGCCAGGCAGTTGAAGTCATCTTTTGCTGCTGGCATCACTGCAATTTCTCCACCGTCTTCCACTCTCCACATTCGAACGCATCGTTCGTCCCCACTCACAAGATACTCCCCGTTTGCCGCCCATGCTAGCGCACGTACGCTCTTGCCACCGGTATTTAGTTCGACTTGTCGATCTTGTGCAAGGTTCAGCATCGACAGGACTGTATTTTGTGAGTACGCACCATTGGCATCGTTCATTGCCGACGACCTAATCGTGTCAGTGATAGAGCGATATAAAAAGCAGTATCGTCCACTATGTAGTCCGAGTTAAATATATGAACGGCATCATAGTGATACGCCGCCTCCTTGTGCCTAGCGCCTCTGCGATGCAGCGGGCAATCGCGGAGTGTTCTCGAGCTCAATTTAGAACTTGGTCACAGACTTTTTGTTGAAGTAGGTACCTCGATGGCTAACTTTAGTTCAATACCACCGTCTTCTCAAATCCGCGAAGCACGGTAAGATCGAGCTGTGCTCAACCATACATTGAGGCGGAGATTGAACAGTGCCTCCTGCCCATCCGAGCCCCCAAGCAGTGTTATGGCCTTAATGGCGAAGCATGCGCGATTCGAGTACATGATCATGATATCCATCATCCGCCAGAATTGCCTTCATCACACGGCATTCATCATCATCAAGGGTATACGCAGCTAATTTACAGGTTCGGGACCACGAGGGCCTTAGGCCTGGCCGGCGGCCCTTTGGGAGTCAGACATTCGCGGGACCGCGACGGGGCAAAGGAGGCCCTTATACCTAAACGGTCTAATAGAGCGTCCTACTTAGTATGTACCCCACACAGGACGAAAACGGATTCCAAAAAAAGGCGAGCCCATCTGCATCATTAATGACAGTGTCAGACGGTGCATTCACAGAGTTATTTCGGGTGGCCATGCACCGGTGAGCGATTAACAGCGCCTTGTCTCGGTCTCGCCTCCTCTCGCGTCGCAGCCGTACTTCTCGACCACCGAGCTTCACGCGTTTCGCACACACGCGAAGCTCAGGGTTGTCACCTTCCTGATTCTCTCCCCTGAGTCGCCCGCCCAGCGGAGGAGAATTAGCTCGTGAAAAATTGTGAACCATTACCAGTCGTGTGGTCGTTTCTGCACGCTGGGAAAAGAGAAGGAGGGGGGGAGGGCGCGAGGACCATGGTGCTGGTATGCCGTTACGCTGTCGTCAGTTCCGTGTGGGCAATGGAGAGAGAGTTGACGAGCAGAGGGCCCTGAGAGCAAGGTCGACGACATGCGGCGACCGTCATGTGCTCTCGGCAGAACGAGAGCACATGGCATTGACGGTCGCCACACCCCGTCCTCGATATAGGACGAGGACGAGCGAGGGTGGTCGGGGGGTGTGCATCGCAACGGCGGAGAGGGTGAGGGTGATGATGAATCGGCGCCGTGCACATTGAGAGGGTGAGTGAGGCATGCATGTTGCGAGAACAGCGAGAACGATGAGGGTGGGAGTGCGCATGCACGTCGCGAACGAGAGGGTGACAGTGAATGGGGGCAGGAGGTGTGTGCAGGCGTGTGCGTTACGGTGGAGCCTGCTCTGGCAGGTACATCGCTCGAGCGCTCGCCCCTGAAGACGCCGCCATCATCCCGTGGCGTGACATGTGACATGACGCACAAACATTGTCCCGACTCCCACACGCGCCGACCCGTCGACAGCGAACCAGCGATCCAAAAGGCCCTCGCGTGCGCCGTGCCCACACCACCTGTCCCCTTTCTCTCTCTCCCACTACCATAGGATTCGCGCGCCGAGAGCTTTTTTTCGCTATGCATTTCATGGTACGGTCACATTACAGCCCTGGTATTCAACGAATACGGTCTGTCTGTAACGTCGCTCGAGAGATGTGCAAGCTGGCTACTAGGACACCGCAGGACAGGCAGTCAACGTCAGCTGTGGACATGCGCTACCCTCTTCTTTCAGCAGGAAGCTTCCCTCTTCCCCACAATGCAAGTAATCTATCCGGGGTCGCGCCCTCGTATGTATCTCGCGGGCCGTAGTGACTCACCTCAGACGGCGAATCTGGCCAACTCCCTCGATAGGGCTTAAGATTGGTAGTCGAACCTTGAACGTCCGGGCAGCGGCAGCCCCTGACTCGGACGAGAGCTTTCGCAAGCTCGAATTCGCTACCCACTGCTGCCTTACCTGCCCCTACTCGTACTGTACATCGCTTGCCTGATGGCCTCGGGGAGGGGTGTCCCGGCGGCATGACCGCCCGAGCATCCCTCTTCCAACACAGACAAAGCAGTCCGGTACCACATTCCGATGAAGATCAGCGTTTAAAACGATACTAGGGAATATGTATGTCGAACGTTGAACGTTGAACCCTAAACGGACTTGGATCCGGGCAGCGGCAGCCCCTGACTCGGACGAGAGCTTTCGCAGACTCGAAACCGCTACCCACTGCTGCCTTACCTGCCCCTACTTGTACTGTACATCACTTGCCCGATCGCCCGACCCGGAGAGGGTATCCCGGCGGCATGACCGCCCATGCATCCCTCTTCCACACAGACAAAGGCAACAGTCCAGCACCCACATTCCGATGAAGATCAGCGTTTTAAAACGATACTAGGGAATATGTATGCACATACTATACCGATACTCATGTAATCGAATGGTCTATCTTAGGGTAACGCAAACAGCCGTGCGATCGGAAAGCATGAACGACAGAGAAAAAGACGAAAACGAATCGCTGAACCACAGGCTCAAGAGGCAGAAGCATCCCCACCTTTCCCAACAGAGGACATCCTCGGGCTCTTCTTCGGCCTCTCGTTCTCCTCCAAACCACTCCCATTGCCACTACCAACATCACTCACGTCCCTCCCCCTCTCCCGCCCCCGCTTACTCGGCTTCCGCGACGGCGACTCCCCCCTAAAGTTGGGCGCCACCGCCGTAAACTTGTTCTCCGTAAAACTCGGCGTCCGTCCTGTCCCGCGGCCAACGCTGCGCGACGTGCGACCTTCGACGCTACACATAGACCCGACGGACGCCGTGCTCACGTTCCGCGAGAACGTGCGCCGACTCGTACGCGCCCCGGATGGCGGGGGCGGGGGCGGGGGCCCGAGTCCAAGACCGCTACGACTCGTCGGCGCTTCCGGTCGCCCTACCTTGGCCGGCTCAATATCCAAATCGCTTCCATCCCCCTCCTTCTCGTCGACCTTCATTGCCGCTCCAGCTCCAGCACCCTCTCCCTCTCCCTGCCCCACCACCTGGATCGTCACTTCCGCCTCTTCCGCAGCCTGGTCGCCTAACAACACACCTGGATCGAATCCGTCCTGCTCCATATCCTCGTCCACTGCCGCAGCCGGCGGTGAACCCGGCAACGACGGCGACGAGGCCAAAGAGACGAGGTTACTTAGGATGTGCCGATACCCCGCCTGCACGAGCCCGTGGAACGCCTCGTCCTTGGTGTATATCCGCAGCCAGGTCTCGGCGAACGAGGACGGCATCAGGAGAGAGATGTCGCTATAGTTCGCCTTGTCGCACCCTAATGCGAGAGAATCAACGGAAAGAAAAAGAAAGAAAAAAGCCAACGCACCATTAGGCTTCTGTTTCGAATAAAACCTCACCTCGTCCAAAGGATTATCTGGCCCTTTACCATAGTGTAATGACGAACACGTGACCGCCACATGAGCGGGCGTCAGCTGCGCCACCAGATCCTCGTCCACGCCTTGCAGCACGCCTGATTTCGCCACCTCGACGATCGCGGCCGAGGTCACGTTGTCCTTGATCATCTTCGCGTCTGCATGCGAAAAGACCTTGTAGTCGACAACCCTGTAGAGGTCGCGCGATCGGATGCGTTCGATGATCGCTCGCGCTGGTTCCAGTTCCTAATGTGTGTACGGGTAAGTGAAGGGGTGTCGGGGGTGAGAAGACTGCGCGGGCCTACCTCTTGCGTCGACGATTCGATCCTGTTCAAGAGGTCGTCCGTGAGATACACGTAACGCTTTGGGTCATGGACCTGGTCTGCAATCTTGAGATACGGGTCTGCGGCGAGGAGGGCATCCATGACCATGTACTCGATGGCCTTGGCTATTGCGACGCGCGCGTCATTCAACGAATATGTATAAGAGACGATGAGGGCAGACGCACTGGTCTTGTGGTTATATATCCGCTTGTGTAGAGAGAACCGCGTGTAAAACAGTTCGTAGATCTGGTTCGAGTCCTTGATGTCATAGCATATCTGGCCTTGGACGACCCGTGCAGAGCGGATGAGTCTAGGAGAAAAAGGACATGAACATGCTTCGGACCGAGCACCAACGTAAGCATACACGCACTTCGTAATGGAAATGTTACCCTTGTCGCCGACCGCGTGGCAGTCTCGTAAGATGTAATCGAATCTGTCAGCCAAGGTTGCGCGTCAGTATTTCATGAGGTAAGTACGCGGGGGAGAATCGAACGTACTTGTCCACGTCGAGCCCGTTGCGCCCGTTCGCCACGATCTCGAACAAGAACGGCATCGTTTCGCCCAACCTATACAGGGTCATCGTGGTCGTCTCCACAATAGAGGAAAGACAAGGACGTACGGGCAACGATCGGGTTTTCCAGCGATGAGCGCTTTGACGATGAGGACCTCATCGGGGGTAATATCGAGCTGATAGGTCTCCACCATGTCGTCAAACATTGTCTCGCTCGCCGTTTCATGTTTCCACTCCGTTCCCGGTCTGCCGGTCAAAGAGCGGCGCGAAAGATAGGGTCAAAAGAAGCGATAGAAACACGAGGAAATAGAAGCAGCGGAAATGAAGAACAAGCGAAAGAACGGAAAACGTACAGCGCGGTGGGGATGAATATCCCATCCCAGACGTGCGACCACGGACCGTGCCCGAGGTCGTGACACAACCCCGCGAGCTCGACGCACTCGATGTGTTGGTCCGTGATCCCGAGGGAGGGATCCATGTCACGGAGGTGGGTCGCCATCAGTCGGGCGAGGTAGCCTACGCCTGCCATTCTGGCGCGTCAGAAATGGAACGGACACGCGCATACACGCGTATACGCACCGAGACAGTGCTCGAAGCGGTTGTGAGCAGCCCCGGGAAAAACATAGTACGAGAGACCGAGCTGTTTGATGTACCTTAAACGTTGAAAGTGCTTCCTGTATGCGCGGTTAAAGGTAGAAAAGTGACAAGGATGGGTAGTACGCACGTGTCGATGAACGTGCATATCCAGGGCGAGAACGACACTGTCGTCGTCGTCGAGGATCCTCAGTGCCAATGGCAAATCCTAAACTGAATTGGGAACTTGCCATAGTCGTGCACGCTGTCTTTGAACTGTCGCGTCTGCAACAGGCTGGAGCTCCGCATTGACGCCGTTCCTCTCTGACTCTGACTCTGAGGCATGGATGGATGTATGCGTGTAAGATGGTGAGAAAGGAAACCGAATTATACTAGCAAGCAACTCATTATTTATATTACTAAGAGAGATATCCATTTGGACGGCGCAATCACCTCGCTCCTCGCTCACTTGCCTGTCTGCATCGACATGTGGCCCATCTGCGCGATCATCGTATCAGAACCCTCCACGCCTTCACCGCCTTGCCTCACGGTCCGAGTCTCGTCCTGCTTCTCGTCCCCTGAGCCACTCCCCTTGCCCGCCGCCACCCGCCCCTCCACACGCCTCACAAACTCACCCCACACCGCCCGCTCATCGTTCCCCATCGCTTCAAAAAGACTCCTCACGTTCGCGTCTGCCTTGCGGTACACCCCGCGATGACGGCACACCGTGCTCTTGACGTACCGACACCCAAACACGCGCTCGAACGCTGCCTTTTGCGTCGCGCTCGGGGACGCGGCTACCATTGTGTCCATCGCGCGAAAGCCAGCGGCGATCTCGGATACGGTGTAGTCGTTTGGCCATCGTTTCAATGGCGGATGGGGAGGGTGGGGAAAGGACGTGCGTGCAGTGGCGGTGTTGGGCGTATGGGGACTGTATAGCGGGGTTGGGGGTATCGGTGGGGACTGCATGTTTGTCGCAGTTTGGAATGGGCTGCCAATAGAAGGTGTAGCAGACATGTCGCCCGTCTCTCCCGTGTTGCGGGCCGGGGAGTGGGCGGGGAGTGAAGGGCTAGCAAGGGGAGGGGCATAGGGTATCGTCTGAGTTGGAAGCATGTAACCCATCGGGGGCGGAATGTACACGTGTGCGGGGTAGCTCTCGGAAAAGTAGAACCGCTTGGCAGAGGGCACTTCGGGTGCGTCGGGGAGGGGCCGTTTGAGCTGCGCTGTAGATGTGGGAGACGGAGTCGTGGGCTGGGCTTGCTTCTTCTTGAGTTGGAGGGCGAGCTCCTCTGCGAGTCCGGTGCACTCGTCGTCGGTCAGTCCAGTAAGGAGGCTCTTCCGGAGCTTGTACAAGAGACGCTGTTCCGACTCGATCGTGCGTACGGTGGTTATGAGGTGTTGTTCCCAGTGACCGGTCGCTCCGTTGTAGGCGTCGACGTACGAGGCGGGGGTAAGCTCGAGGTCGGACACGACGGAGGGGTAGTGCGAGAGCGAGAAGAGGGGAAATGTGGATATTTCGTGCGTGAGGCGTATAGGATCGCAGTTGGACTGCAGAGGAGGAACGTCAGCAGAGGATAGGGAGAGGTAGGAGGGGGCAATCGCACCCTGTACCAGATGACGAGTGTCACAGAACGCTTGAGGGCCTGTTCCATCTGGGACTGGCGGTCGTCAGAGTTTGGGAGCGAGTCTGGCGGGGTGGAGGGCTTAGTGTGGGCACGCTGGAGAAACGACTGTGGATGTACGAGTTGGAGGGGGTGAACGCGGTCGATCTGGACGGACATTGTCTGCAGGGGAACATGGTGAGTAGTGTCGGGGGAGGAGCAGAACAACTTCGGACTCACGGTGGACCATCGACAGGGACGAGGAGTGGGTCCACGAGGCCCAGCCAGTTCACACGACAATCCGGGCACGTCCGCGCCTAAATGAAGTGGCGTGGTAGGGGCGTGGCGATAAGAGACGATAGCGACCACAATGAAGACGAGAACGCAGATGGCTTATATACGTGGTGAGGAGTATGTGACAAAGTAAACAAGGCGACTTTGAACTATGACGAGCGAAGAGACTGTGACGACAAAGGACGTGCGCACGGAGCATACTTACCTGCCTGTAATACATCTCCTTCGACTTCAAACAATGACTGCCCTCACTCGACTGACGGGTCCCTTCCAGTACCGTCAGGATGACACTTGTTAGTGTATGAAAGGGCCATCGATCGGAAATCTTCGATCCCATACCATAGCCTGATGGTGTTAGCCCGATAGCCAACCGTACCCAATGCCACTCCGACCAGGTGAACGTACCACTCTGCTCGTAGTCACACCAAATCCGAATGATCATGTCTCGTGGCTCTGTGACAAGACCATTAGGGTTTGGAATGAGTACGGCCATTAATGCTGGTGGTGGTTCATGATCTCGAGACCATCACCTACATATATACGACTTACTTACATAACACGACCAAACAACCTCCGCAGCGACACGTTCTATATAACTTCTCAAGTCAGTTTTGTATTTACCAACAACCTGCAGCCATGTCTGCGAGCGTACGTGCTAGAAGACCAGCATCTCCACCCGCTGGTCTCCCTCACGCCATTCCTTCACAACACAAGTACCCACCAATTCCTTCCCGAAAAGACGGTCTCGACGCGGACGAACGACGGCAAGCCGCTACAAAGGGATATGGCCCCAACAAACGACAGCACTCGCCCGGCGGGCTCAAAATCACCCCAGGAGAGTGGAAACTTCTCGTCCTCGTCCTCATCATCGCCGCTTTCGTGCGTCTCTTTCGTATATCAAAACCGGACAGTATCGTGTACGGCCTCATATGCGTCTCGTCGCGAATTCTCCTTGCTGACGTTCCGCCCATCCTTGCAGTTTCGACGAGGTCCACTTTGGCAAATTCGCCTCGCGCTACATCAAGACGCGTTATTTCGTTGACGTCCACCCGCCCTTGGCAAAACTCTTGATAACCGCCGCTGCATTTCTGTCCGGATTCGATGGAGAGTTTGACTTTAAAGAGATCGGAAAGTGCGTGTCGTCGGATTTGCCGTAGTGGCTGACCGTCGACCTCATTTCACAGGCTGTTTGTAAACACGCCTTATGTCGCCATGCGCTTGGTTCCCGCCGTCCTCGGCGTCGCTACTATCCCCATCGCCTACCTCACCCTACGCGCTCTCGATTGCAGAGCCACAACCTCCCTACTCGCTGCCATTTTTTTAATCTTCGAAAACGGTTTCGTCACTCAATCGCGTCACATCCTCCTCGATGCCCCGTTGGTCTTTTTCACCGCACTCACCATCTTTCTGTTCGTCGGGTTTTGGAACGAAGACAAGCAAGAACCCTTTACCGAACAATGGTGGACCTGGCTCGTCCTGACCGGTCTTTCTCTCGGCGCAGTCCTGTCCTGCAAGTGGGTCGGCCTCTTCACCGTTGCCACCGTCGGCGTGTGCACTATCCTCCAGCTCTGGTTGCTTCTCGGGGATCTGCGCGTCAAGCCTCGCACCTGGGCGAGACACTTTTTGGCCAGAGCCTTGTGCCTCATCGTCATCCCCATTCTGTTTTACATGACCATGTTTGAGCTCCATTTCATGCTCCTCGGGAGTAATGGTGAAGGGGATGCTTTCATGAGTGCTCCGTTTCGACAGACGTTGGGGCGAGGCTTGCCCGATACCTACGCTGGTGCGTTCGTGTGTCTTGCTGAGGAGTGTATGGTTGATGTTGCCCGCTAGACGTGGCTATTGGCTCCGAGGTATCCATTCGTCATTTGAATACCCAAGGTGGCTACTTGCATTCCCATCCTCACAATTATCCTGGCGGAAGCGGACGTATGTACATTGTTTGTTGTCGTCGAGCACAACGTAGCCTGACGTTCCGTTCAGAACAACAGATCACCCTCTATCCCCATCGAGATGACAACAATCTCTGGCGTATTTTCAATGCTACCGTCGACGGATATCCCGAATACGACTATGAAAACCAACCCATGGAGTTCATCAAGGACGGTTCGCACATCAAGCTCCGACATATCCTCACCGACAAGGCCCTCCACTCGCACGACGTCCGTCCGCCCGTGTCTGACGTCGAATTCCAGAACGAGGTATCTGGATACGGCATGACGGGCTTTGCGGGCGACGTCAACGACGACTGGATCGTCGTGATCGAGAAGGGTGACAGGAGCGACAGGGAGTCGCGCAAGCGGGTGAAGGCTGTGCGAACGCAGTTCCGGCTAAGACATTTAAACACGGGATGTTATTTGTTTTCGCACAAGGTGAAGCTGCCGGATTGGGGGTTCGAGCAGCAGGAGGTGACGTGCAACAAGAATGCGGTGATGGCGAATTCGTTGTGGTTCATTGAGACTACCAATAGCCATCCCCAAGGTGCGTAATTAGTTCCGTGTTGGCAATAGTGCTGAGTAATGTGTGCAGCGCCCAGCAATGCGGAGATGGTCAATTATCGGATTCCTGGGTTCTTGTCCAAGTTTTGGGAGCTGCAAAAGGTGATGTGGACGACGAACGCTGGCTTGACGGACCGACACGCGTATGATTCTCGTCCGTTCACTTGGCCTCGTCTTATCCGTGGAATCGTGAGTCTGGTTTTTGGCAGTTTGAGTGATGACTCATATCCTCGGACATAATAGAACTTTTGGGTCAAGGATCATCGTCAGATTTACTTGATCGGCAACCCGTTCGTTTGGTGGTTGAGCACGGCTTCTGTCTTTGCCTACGTGGTCGTTCGTGGATTCCTGATTTTGCGCGCGAAGCGAGGATACAGGGACTTTGAGAATAGTGCGTGCGATTCGCAGCTTCACGTTTAGCAGAGCTAACACCACTTCCAGCCAAGGTGGCCAAATACGATTCGTTGTGCGGTCTCCTCTTTACGGGCTACTTTTTGCACTACTTTCCCTTCTTTTTGATGAGCCGACAGCTATTTCTGCACCACTACTTTCCGGCGTTGTATTTCGCGATTCTGCTGAGCTGCGCGGTGTTTGACTTTGCGACGTCGACGCTGACGCCCAAGATACGGTTGCAGATGGCTGCGGTGCTCGCGATCGTGGCAGTGTGGAATTTCAGCAGGTTCAGTCCGTTGACGTACGGGAATCAGTGGACGAAAAAGGAGTGTGCGAGTGCGCAGTGGGTCAAGACGTGGGACTTTGCTTGGTGAGTTGGCTCGTCTTTTTTTGTGTTCTGTGATGGACTGACAAGGGGTGTTTTCTTAGCAATGACTTTTACGACGACGTGAGTATTTTTTGACGTGTTGCGTTGGTTTGACTGACAGGTTTGGGACAGTATAAGTCGTACAATACGGCCGCTAGTACGCCGGTCGTGATCGACGACCACTTAAAGACCGCGCCGATGGCCGTGATCGGTGGCGACGACGACGGTGACGGTGCAGACGGAGCAGAAGGCGGTGGACGCGGTGCGGTGGTGGTCGAAGACGCCGAGCACCCTGTCGTCGGTGTTCCTGAGGCAATGAACACGATGATCCCCACCGGTTTGGTTGCCGAGCCTGGGAGGGACGTGTTTGACAAGGAGAGAGATCGGGAGGTGGCGAAGAGTAAGAGTTTGGCGTGGGCTGGGGCTGGGACTGGTGGGGAGGCGGCGATGCCGTCGTCGGCTTCGGAGGATGATGATGAGGATAATTCGTCGGATGAGGATGGGGAGCGGGTGGTGGTCGTGGTGAACCCGGAACCGGAATTAAAATCGGAATCGGAACCGGAACCGGAGTCGGTCTTGGTGGAGGGAGTGGAGGTGGATGCGGTAGAGCCTGTGAGCGAGCCGTTGCCGTCGCCCGCGGTAGAGGAAGACCACGACAAGGTCGAGGAGGCTGCAGGTCCGGAGGGCAAGACGGGGAAGCAGGAAGGGCCTCTTGACCATGCAGAGGCTTTGGCAGACCAGGTTGCGCACGAGTTGTATCCCGAGGCGAGGGATGTTTTACCGGAGTAGAATGGACTTTTTTTTTGTGATTACATGGAACTGTCTTTCCCTCCTTCCCTTAATTTATATCATTCCTGCCTGTAGAAATCATGTCTGAGAAGTGCAACAGCTTCGAGAACGATTCGTGTTGTATCCGAACGCTAACGAGCATTCTGGCGGCCTCGCAGGCAAGACGAAGTACCGAGTTACCCTTCACGACCTTACTCACAAGAGGCATTGCAAAATGTAAATCGACTAATTCAGAGTCTAAGACACTGAGGTGTGCAAAATAATTTCCAGCTGTGACACTAATTCCAGCCTGCAACGGCAGCAGCGTACCCGTACGCAAGACTTTTGCATTCTACCCCGCCGCCTGCGTTCGCTCCAACCGCTTATCGACGAGCGGCCGCCCAGCGTGCGCCGTCGAATGCGCCGCCAAATCAGACAACCTACTCTCGCGCATCCGCGTCAACAACTGCACGAGCATCAGCGGCGTCACTACGCCCCCGCCCATCCCCGTCCCCGAGCCGACCCCTCCACTGCCACCAGCACCCTCACCCCCGGTCATCTTGCCCGTCGTCTCCTCCGTTTCAGCAGGCGTTCCCGTACGACTCTGACTCTGACTCCGGCTCCCAGACCGCATCCGCTTCACACCACCCCCTTTCGTCGCAGTTGCTGAAGTCGCAGTCGTCGTCGACGAATACGGCGACCCCGACCGCGCCTGTGATCCCGATACCAATCCCGAGCCCGACCCCAATCCTGGGAACGCACCGTCGCCCCCATCCTCGCGATACCGCTCCCACCCGACGTAGAGCGAGATCATCTCCTGCGCGATCGTCGCTACGACCGACATGGACACGTTCAAGCCTGCGAAGAAGCCGATGACATCTTGCGGAGGCGGCTTCTTGGACTCTGATGACAACAGCGCGTTCGACGCTTGCCGTGACGATCGCCGGAGTGGGTTGGTGGCGGCGGCGGCGGAGGCGGTTGTAGTTGTTGCGTCATGCTGGTGTGGATGGCTCGGCTGTGGCCTCGAGACGAGGTCCCGTGTCGGCGCGTGCAGGACGAGGGTGAGATAGAGCGCGGTGATCGCGAGGAGGTGGGGGGGATACAACAGACATAGATCGGATCGATAGGTATCGTTGATAATGGACCTGAGAGGACCGCGTTAGTTGAGCCGACCTCCAGTACGACGAAGCCGTCCCCTTACCATGCGACTTGTAGAGCGTCGTTGCTCAACTCCAATTGCCCCTCACCTGTACCCCAATACCGAGGTCCGTCGTCGACTTCCGCACCAACCTCCCCGGCCTCCGTGGTCGAGTCGTTCGCGCTGTCCTTTCTGCACAACGCCATGAGCGTCCGGTAAGGATGAAAGACGGTCAAGTCGCATTCCAGGTCGGCGACGAGATAAAACTCCATCTCCGCCAGCTTCGAATTGTCTGATGGAAACGACTTGACGCCAAACGGTTGTACTGCAAAACCGCCATATGAGAGAGGAAAAAAGAAAACAGCTGGAAAACGGGTCAGACGTACGACTAAAGAATAAACGGGCTTCCGCAACGATGTTCTTGATATGCACCGGCGACTCCTCCGCTTTGCCAGCAACATAACAGCACGCGGTGATGACGACGAACGGATCCGTCTCGCAATACGCGTTCTTGATGTAAAACCGGCGAAAGAAGACGATTGCTGTTGCAATCACGCGTTGTCGGAAATTCAGCTTCTTGCCAAACTTTGTGATGACTGTCCGAAACACAGAATAGTGAGCGACACGGTGATAGTCCAGCGGCGACCGTGTTCAAGTCAGACAAGGATCCAGAGACGTGGAGATCGCGGGAGATCGCACCGTTGGTGAAAAAGAGGGAAAAGTAGATAAAGTATTCGGGGTCGTCGATGTACTGGAGGTCGTCTGCGCGTGCTTTCTGGAGCGTTGCCCGGTCGACGATCCATCGCTTGCTAATACGACCCCGTGAGCTAATTTTCCGCATGAACTTGACCCGACCCGCGCACTAGTGTGAACTAGCCCAGAAATCTGTAGCCATGGATTATTCCTGGAGCGTTTCCGTATTACGATGGCCAACTCAAATATGAGTCGAGTTTTGTTGTCAAAGGAAAGATGGACCGTCACTTGTTTCCCACGGCATGTCGTAGATGCACACGACAGACCAAATTGAATATGCCTACTACTGACATTTGTGATCAAGACTTGTCGCATGGGCACGGTCAAAGCTTGCCCGAGAAGCCAGAAGGTGTACTAAGAAGTAGGTACCAAATATGATGGAGAAGCACCCGACTCAATTCAGCTGGCACATGTTGGGGTATCTGGAGCGAACACACGATCAACAAGCGACCACTTGGCATGTATATACATGTCCTGAACGAACCAAGTGTCCCACGCCTTCGATGCGGGTTACGGCTCGGATGCATCTCTCCAAGATCGGGTCTACGAGGGCGTCTTGCACGCCGCGAGGTCTGTGGAACATTACGTCCGGATCGCCGTACGAGCGCAGAAACTGCACTTACATGTAGTCGTTCTTTTCGCCGAAGATCACCCCGACGGCCGTTGTCGCTGATACCTCGTTCAAGGACTCGATGCCCCTTTTGGGACCTGTCTTATCCCGATACATGGTCTAAACGAGGTTTCAGACAATACCGTTGAAAAAAAAGGGGAACAACGGACCGCTTCCTCGTCTCGAGAGCAAGCCAGAGTCACTGCGCGACCTTGTTCACGATCGGCACCTCCGCAGGCCGCAGTCAGTCCATGAGTCTGCACCAAGGATATTTCAGTACTCGGCCACAAACATCGCCTCTTGAACATGCGGTAGCAGAAAGGATAAATTACCACGTAGCTGTCGAGGACGCCCGGGTCCCAGCGCGTCCTCTCGCGAAAATATCTCGACGCACTTTCACGGCTAGGCCACTCGTGGCGCCGTTCGTACGCACCGTCGATGAGTTGAACCCGGAGGCCTTCCAGCTTGTCCATTCCTTCCGGACTAAGCAGAGGCTCGATCAAGATCAAGGCACGAAACCGGACCGTGGGCGCAAGCGTTGGCAAGATCGATCTGAGAGTGCCCGTTTGGGGAAATAAAATGATGAGCGTGCACGCAGGATCAGGTCATACGGACATGCTCACGCCTCCAAGCGAATGACCAATGCCAACGAGCTTTTCGCGACGGAAATCAAATGGATGGGGAAGGGTCGGTGCAAGCAGCATAAAACGATGCGCTGCTTCAGCATACTTTTCGCACCCGACTGGACGCGAGCAGGTTTCGAGGATCAGAGCCATGAAAGACGCTCGACCGGGTGCGTACACACTCACAATCACGGTAAAACGGGGGGCGTTGGAGCGCTCGAGCGTTCAGTGCTGCAGATTCACCGTGGTTGGGACACTCGATGACCCATGCACACTTGATTTTTGGACGACCGACGTCAGTTTGATGCTCCTGTATGTGGTTAAAGAAATGTTGCAAAGTTGGCTCCCAGGTTTCCTTGTGGAAGCTGGTAGAGTGTAAAAGGATCAGTGTGAAAGCATCTGGGTCGTCCCAGTTCGATTCAAGTTCCATACACCACAACTGTTTGGCGGTGATGTAGAGAGGGTAATTTCTGTCGGGTTCGAGGGTAAACTGACGCTGGAGCATGGCGAGTGGACGGAACAAAACAATAATTAATTGAAGGAAGTTATACACCTCTCTGATCGCCGTATATCTCGGGTGTTGCCGAGTCCCATTTCGACGACAGGAATAAACTTTGACCACGGGGACGCATACAAAGTTTCCCTGAAACTTTGCACGATAACAGCGGGTATGCAGCGCTGACTATGATGTACATCTGTTGGCCGTTGCCTACATGATACATTGAAATATCCCTCGCATTCTAATAAATATTCTCGGCTTGTGCTGTGTGGAGGGCCTGTAGAACAGTCACCGACCCTCACGCTCTTTGATATGGCCGGATCAATAATGGGAGTTGAGACTGGTGTGTTGGATCATCCCGCAGAACGGGACGCTGTACGACGGCCGTCCTGCTGCGGACCTCATCCGCGGGAACGGCAAGCTCGAACTCGAAAGAGCGAACGAGGGTGAACAAGATCGCCTTTAACCTATGTTTTCCGATCATCAACCGGTGGATCTCGTCGTTGTGTAGAAATCGACTTACTCGACAAGCGAAAACCGATAACCAATACATCCCCTCGGTCCACTAAGGAAGCTGAACAGGTTACCCCATATACTTGGAATCTGGGATACAGCTTCGGGTACATTGTCCCATCTTTCCGGTCTGTGGAGAACGCATTACCAGACGCACGACGAAAGGAAAAAAAAAAACAGCGACGCACTTGAATTCGAGAGCATCAGGTCCCCATAGGTCTTTAGATCGGTTCACCTCCCGGATTGGTACAGACATACGGTCGCCCTTGGCGATTCTTTGGGTTATCGTTCGAGTCAGACTGTTGAAAAAGGAAAGGTGAAACGTACGCAATAGTGTCACAGAAAGCACCATATCTATCCTTATATGGTTTCTCAACAGGCAAGATGTCATCCTTCATTGCAATCCGCGAGGTGAATGGGACAGGCGAGTATAAACGAAGGGTCTCTCTCAGGACCGCATTGAGATAAGGAAGTGATATGAGTTCGTCCATCGATGGGGTGTCAGTATTAACGGAGAGCAGCTCCTCCCGGAGTTTAGTTTGAACTTCGGATGCTTGAGCCATGGAATACAACGCCCAAGAGACCGCAGTACTATCACATATCGCTTCTTAGTTTACACAGGCCAACAACGTGAGATATCCTACCTTGTGGTTTCATGTCCTGCAACAATAAATGTAGGCACCTCTGCAGAACATGCATGTTAATATGCGTAGTGTTGAATGAAAAAAATAAAATAAAATATTGGGAGGTGCTCACGGGCTATGACATCCTTGTCAGAGAGTTTCTGGCTCTCGGGAATGTCAGTGGCCATATTTGCCTTCACTAACAGGGACAACAAATCCCGGCCCTGTAAACTATTCTTTCCGATCTCTCCCATGTCGGTCGCGCTGGCAAGGGCTGCTGTCTTAGCATTCGCTAGAAGCTCTTTACCGATTTGTTTCATAACACGATGTGCAGCTTGCATGCTGCGCGATTCGGTAGCGGGCTAGTATACATTAGATGGTTTCGTGGATTTATCAATCCAAAGATAATAGGTCCTAACAGCACTCACGATGAAAAGTAGGACAGGAAATAATGACTGCAATATGTCAAGCGTGGTGAATTTCCGACTTTCTGAAAACATGGTGGATAAGGCTTCGTTCAGCTCGTTTGGCCGTCCGCTCGAGTCAAGTGTGTTGAAGTTATAATTGAATCCTATTCGCCGTCAGCGGTGTTCATTTCAGTGCAGATGAGCATACCAGTGAGACCGATGATGTCAAGCGCCACTTTACTCAACCAGGGTACAATGTCGATACGCGTGCTGGCGATGTTCGCAGTAGGATCGTTAAAAATCTCCGCCGACCATAAGTCACGAAGCTGCATCAGTCTCAGTGAGTTCCTGGATGACCAAAGAACGAAAGGAACCGCGCACCTGAAGAGACTTCACGAAAAAAGTCTCAGTGAGCGCTCGAATTTGCGCTGGGCCAAATGCAGGGTTCTAGGGTCATTTAATGAGGTTGATGGTGCGATTCTGGGCAGGCCCAAATACCATTATACGTCTCTGCTCGATAAGATATGTTAGGGGTCATCACTGAAAATGCAGATTCAGACCTGCTGACGATGCTGCGCGCCCTCTACAACAATTAACCCTGCCAAGTTGATCAATCCACAATGTGCATAATCTCGAACAAATGTGGTTTTCGCCCACCTTCCCCGAAAATACGACCTAAAGAACGCGACTCATCAGGCGGCCTCTGATAATCATTACTGTGAGTGAGTATATGGTCCACCGCACGTGTGTCCATGGTGAATAACTGGTCGCTCTGGGTGCCCGACGCGGATTGTCAATTGATGGCCTGTCATAGCACGGGCAGGACGAACATTCAATAATCTCCCAAATGTCCACGTACTTCCATACTCATTCACCCATTTTTGAAATAGCACACCATTTTCCTGAGAAACGAGCCGGAGTTAGGCTTCATATTCAGAGGGAATAAGTAAAATAGTAGTGACACACATCATTCATGATTTCACGCATGTTTCCAAAAATGAGGCTTGATCGTTTCGGTCCTCGTAATTTCCGCAAGGAAGATTTGTATGGGTGATACCATACGAGCCGGAGGAATGTCCAGAATGAAAAAGTAGTCACTAAGACGATTGAAATGAACAACAAGTTTGCGACTAAAAGCATGCTCGGGCGGACGGCTTGAAGGCAGGCCCACAGAGCCTAGTATATGTATGGTCCGGTTAGGAAATTCGGGTGAGCACGGAAAGCAAATGTTCCCTATAACGTCTGGGGACTTTTACCTGGCAACCCGGGCAGATTGGTCATGCGAAGATGCTGTGAGCCGGAAGGTCGAAGGGGTAGCGCTCCGGAACCTGACGAACCCAGCGAATAGGTAGACGACGATAACAGTCAACGACGTCCACAGATGAACGTTAACAGTGGACACGAACAAACATACATACTAGATACACGGCATCATGGTCACGAGTGAAATATTAATTAATGTACACGTACAGGCAACACTCAGGCTATCGAGTACATATACCAACACCAATTCACGCCAACTTCGGTTTGTCTTCATATCGGTTACCTCGAGCACAGCACGTAGTAAAAACCAGGTGGGTCGGGCTCGTGCAATCTCGCAAAGGTTGCGTTTGGTGCACGCTGAATTATAAAAAAATTCCCTTCGATTCTCATTCGATCATCGTCGACTCGTTATTGCTTTTCTTTTTCTCCGTTACGTTCTTCCCGTATTAACTTACTCCCGAAACGTCAGGGTCTGTCACGGGTATACCCGCGGGTGTTTTGGCACCGACCCGTACCCGCGAAAAAACCCGTACCCGTGCCCACTGGTGTGGCACCGACAACGACAACGACGATGGCACAACGGCATAACGACGACGAACGACGCGACGCAGTGTGCTGGCGGCACCATCACCACGACAGACAGTGACACCACCACGACACGTCAATTGACTGACGCAACGGCGTGCCACGACACAAAGACGCGACGACACACGTCGACGGACGACGCCCAACCCCGTCCACGACGTGACGACGACGACGACGACCATCCGATCTCCTTCTCCCTCTCCCTCTCCCACCCTACACCCGACGACAACCGCCCTCGCTCTCTCCCTCTCCCTTGCCCACACGGAACCGACCACGACGCAACGGCGTGCTGGTACCACCACGACACGATGTCGACGACCGCCCTCGTTCTCTCCCTCTCCCTTTCCCACACGGAACCGACCACGGCGCGACGGTATGCCACCACTACGACCGACGACCGACGGTGAACGACGTGACGATGATGAGTCTGACGCGTCACGGCGACAACGACTGGTCGCCTCGTCGCGCGACATCCGCGACACCTGCATCTCGGGTGTTGCCGCCGAAATCCATTTCGACGATAGGAATCAACCTCGACTGCGGGGACTCGGACGCAATCAAAGTTCCACTGAATCGTGACAAGACTTTACACAACAACAGCTGACTATGATGATAGCCAAACATCTGTTGGTCGTTGCCTACCTTGTAAACTGGCACCAATCGAAGCACGGGCGCTCAACGTTCAGCGTCAGCACTGTGATATATAGTCAAACATGATACATCGAAATACACAATATCTCTCGCATGTGACATAAATATTCTCAGTTTATGTGTGTGCTGAGAACCTGAAGAGTAGTCACAAATCCTCATGCTCTTTGATATGGCCGGATCAATAATGGGAGTTGAGGCTGGTGTGTTGGATCATCCCGCAGAACGGGACGCTGTACGACGGCCGTCCTGCTGCGGACCTCATCCGCGGGAACGGCAAGCTCAAACTCGAAAGAGCGAACGAGGGTGAACAAGATTGCCTTGGACCTATTTTTTTCCGATCATCAACCGTGGATCTCGTCGTGTAGAAATTCGACTTACTCGACAAGCGAAAACCGATAACCAATACATCCCCTCGGTCCACTAATGAAGGTCAACAGGTGACCCCATATGCTTGGAATCTGGGATACAGCCTCGGGTACATTGTCCCATCTTTCTGGTCTGTGGAAAACGCATTACCAGACGCATGACGAAAGGAAAGAACAGCGACGCACTTGAATTCGAGAGCATCAGGTCCCCATAGGTCTTTAGATCGGTTCATGTCCCGGATTGGTATGATAATACGATCGCCCTTGGCGATTCTTTGGGTTATCGTTCGAGTCAGACTGTTGAAAAAGGAAAGGTGAAACGCACGCAATAGTGTCACGGAAAGCACCATATCTATCCTTATATGGTTTCCCAACAGGCAAGATGTCATCCTTCATTGCAATCCGCGAGGTGAATGGGACAGGCGAGTATAAACGAAGGGTTTCTCTCAGGACCGCATCGAGATAAGGAAGTGATACGAGTTCGTCCATCGATGGGGTGTCAGTATCAACGGAGAGCAGTTCCTTCCGGAGTTTGGTTTGAACTTCGGATGCTTGAGTCAGGGCATACAAAGCCCAAGTGACCGCAGTGCTATCACATATACGGTTTCTTAGTTTACCCAGGTCAACAACGTGAGATATCCTACCTTGTGGTTTCATGTCCTGCAACCAAAAATGTAGGAACCTCTGCAAAAATGCATGTTATTGTGTGTAGCGTTGAATGAAAGATATATTGGGAGGTGCTCACGGGCTATAACATCCTTGTCAGAGAGTTTCTGGCTCTCAGGAATGTCAGTGGCCATGTTTGCCTTCACTAATAGGGACAACAAATCCCGGCCCTGTAAACTATTCTTTTCGATCTCTCCCATGTCGGTCGCGCTGGCAAGGGCTGCTGTCTTAGCATTCGCTAGAAGCTGTTTACCAATTTCTCCCATGACACGATGTGCAGCTTGCATGCTACGCGATTCGGTGGTAGGCTAGTATGCAGTAGATAGTTTCGTGAGTTCATCAATCCAAAGATGATAGGTCCTTATAGCACTCACGATGAAAAGCAGGACAGGAAACAACAACTGCAACACATCAAGCGTGGTGATTTTCTGGCTTTCTGAAAACATGGTGGAAAAGGCTTCGCTTAGCTCGTTTGGCTGTCCGTTCGAGTCAAGCGTGTTGAAGTCATAGTTGAATCCTATACGCTGTCAGCGGTGTTCGTTTCAGTGCAGATGAGCATACCAGTGAGACCGATGATGTCAAGCGTCACTTTACTCAACCAGGGTACAATGTCGATACGCGTACCGGCGATGTTCGCAGTAGGATCGTTGGAGATCTCCACCGACCATAAGTCACGAAGCTGCATCAGTCTCAGTGAGTTCCTGGATGACCAAAGAACGAAAGGAACCGCGCACCCGAAGAGACTTCACGAAAAAAGTCTCAGTGAGCGCTCGAATTTGCGCTGGGCCAAATGCAGGGTTCTAGGGTCATCGAATGAAGGTGATGGTGCGATTATGGGCAGGATCAAATACCATTATACGTCTCTGCTCGATAAGATATGTTAGGGGTCATCGATCATCACCGAAAATTCAGATTCAAACCTGCTGACGATGCTGCGCGCCCTCTACAACAAGTAACCCTGCCAAGTTGATCGATCCACAATGTGCATAATCTCAAACAAATGTGGTTTTCGCCCACCTTCCCCGAAAATACGACCCAAAGAACGCCTGGCATCAGGCGGTTTCTGATAATCATTACTGTGAGTAAGTATATGGTTCATCGCACGTGTGTCCATGGTGAATAACTGGTCGCCCTGGGTACCCATCGCGGATTGTTAATTGTCGGTCTGTCATAGCACGGGCAGGACGAACATTTAATAATCTCCCAAATCTCCATGTACTTCCATACTCATTCACCCATTTTTGAAATAGCACACCATTTTCCTGAGAAAAGAGCCGGGCTTAGACTTCATATGCAGAGGGAATCGATAAGATAGTAGTGACACACATCATCCGTGACTTCACGCAGATTTCCAAGAATGAGGTTTGATCGTTTCGGTCCTCGTAGGTTCCGCAAGGGAGATTTGTATGGGTGATACCATACAAGCCGGAGGAATGTCCAGAATGAAAAATTAGTCACCAAGACGATTGAAGTGAACAACAAGTTTGCGACTGAAAGCATGCTCGGGCGGAAAGCTTGAAGGCAGACCTGCAGAGCCTATATGTAGGGTCCGGTGAACACCCAGGCGGTCATTTTTATACTGTAGGCTGCTGCGGAGAACAAAGCCCCCAGCTATAATTGGAAGGAATTCGTGATCATCAATGATTGCGGTGTAATCCATGGTAGCCATACTTATGTTAAGGCTGTGACTCGTTGAATTGCCCCCATTGATAGTGTGGTGGAGAGCCCAGGTGCTAGCTGTCCGCTATGATCTTATGACGATATATTGCGTTGACCCATCACATTTGCAATGCACCACAAAATAGTCGCTGCGTGCGCTGGGAGGAGGAGGAGGCAACAGTGATTGGCGGAGAGGACGGCCCAGCCCGAGCGGGTATAGCGTGGCGTGGGTGGGTGGGAACACCTCGCGGGCGCGTGTGCCCGGCAATCAGGGAGTGAGCTGCGAGCAACCTGAATGAGGAATGGAGGCCGGTGAGTGTGCTAAAAGGCCCGCGAGGACGAGCGAGGCGGACGAGCAAAGAGAAAAAGCAGACTCAAGTCCATGAGAATCCCAACTTTGCCAACAAGACTGGCTCTGCGGCCAATGAGTCATATCCTTCGAGCTGACCACGGAAACGCTTCTTCCATATGGGCTGGTCCCCATGCAGGTCCTAGGTCAGCTCATGGGGCAACGATGGATCGTCAACCGACCAGTAAGACCACGCAGACGACCTCCAGTACGTCGACCCCGAATGCTTTCTACTTATCCTTCTTTTCGTCAACGATGCGTCTTCAACGTTCAGAGTTCTCCATTTTTCCTTGACGCACACGTATGCCCGCTGGTGTATATTCATGTCGCTGATAGTCATTACGAAGACTCTGACTCTGCGCGCGCTTCTGGAGCGTTGCTCGATCGACGATCCTGACTTTCCGCATAGACGTGATCCGACCCGCGCACTAGTGCGAACTAGCCCAGAAATATGTAGCCGTGGATCACTAGGATCACTCCGGGGAGTGGAAGAAGCGTTTCCGATTGTGCACACTGTGTTGTCGCTTCTGCACGCTGGGGCGAGAGAACGCGGAGCAGAACACGGACGGGAATGGGGTCGAAGATGATGGCGGGGGTGAGAGAGGGCGAGGGGCGAGGGCGAGGGCAACGCGAGGGCGATCATGGTGGGCACGCTGGCGTGCCGTTGGGTTGTCGTCGCCTATCGTCCTCATACCCTGGGGGCGTACCACTGGCTCTTCTGGAACCAGGAGCAGGCCGACCAGATTTTTTGGAGTTCGACTCGAAGTCTAACGTTCATTTTTTTTTTAAGTCAATTTGTGTCCTATTGCGGAGCGTATAAGCTCTATGGAGGACATACTATCTAAGCAAGGGCTCCTGCCCTCCGCAATCTCCACCTGTGCGAATGCCCCGGGGTGGGCATGACCCCCTCGGTCCGCCGTTCCTGCCGGCCGTTTTAGACGCCACAGGTCTCCTTCACGTTGCTCTGTTGTTGCGTGTCGGTTTGTGTAGAGTACTTCGTGATAATGTGGTTGACATGTACTTGGACCCGGGGGCCTGTCGTACGATGGGAGTAATGGAGTGCGTAACTAGTAAGTGGGTATTGGGTTGAGGACCACGAGTTCTTCGTCGTCGCCGTCGCCGCTGGGGGCGCATTTGAGGCACTCGCCGGAAAGCAAGTGTGCGGTGGCGGTTTGAATAGTGTCTTCGTCATCCAGCATCCCTCTCTCCTTACTCATTCTCGACCTATTACCATCCAGTCCGGCTGTGTCCCATGTAGACAAATAATAGTAGTAGGTAGTTGCCGTGTGCCAGTGGTTGCGTTGTGCGGTTTATTCGGGTTTATCTGACGAGGGGGTGTTATTCCGTCGCTGCTGGTATCGTTTGGACATTACCAAAGGTTGCGCTCAATCGACCGGTTGCTGCGATGAAGAGGAACAGTGCTTCGCAAGCTTCGGGTTTCGTGAAGAGCACTGTGAGGTCGTCTGCCTCCCTACCCAGCGTGTTTCTCATTACGTGGCGTTCTCGCGCGTAGAATGGACAATTTAGCACGTAGTGTTGCGTGGTTTCCGGTGTGTTGGGGCAGTGAGGGCAGTCCGAGTTGTCCACTTTCCGAATGTTGAATAGGTGCTTGTTGAGGGCAATGTGACCTGTGCGTAGGCCGGTCAGTAGAGCAGCCTGTTTTTTGGATAGCGGGGAAATGAGTTTAAGGAAAAGATTCGAGGGCTTATCCATTCCGAGTTTACTCATGCGTAGGTAACGCGGTGAGTTCTTCTAACGTTCATTGTATGTACATAGCGCAGTGATGCGTGAATCAGCGTGACCCTAATTCTCGATGGAACAAGTGGTTGGAATGAAGCATGTACGTGCCTGGTCCACGCGCCATCTCTTACGAGTGCTATCTCGTTGGCATCGTCGTCCGGCGCCATTGTGCCATCTTGTCCTCATTCGTTGGCGGCGGCGGCGGCGTCATCTCGTCGTCTTCGTCTCGTCATCGTGTTGTTGTCGTCTAGTCGTCGTCGTCCAAGGTGTGTCATTGTTGCTGTTGACGTCTCGTTATTGTTGTCGACGTCGTCGTTGTCATGGTGGTGGGCATACCATTGTGCCGTCATAACTTCCATGTGGGCAAGGGAGAGGGAGAGAGGGAGGGAGTCGACGAGAAGAGAGAGGTGAGAGAACGAGGGCGACGACGTGTGGTGACCGTCGTGCGCTTTCGACAGAACGAGAGCGCGTGGGAGTCACACGCTGTCCTCGATGTAGCAAGGAAGTTGACGAGGGAATGAGGACGACCTGCGGGTAATACCCGCACCGGGTATGACACCCGCGATGACGGGGATTTGGTGCGGGTGCGGGTGCGGGTTGGGATACCCGAGCCATTCCCTGCGCCAGGGCGAAGACAAGCTGAGGGCGGGGACGAGGCGAGGCGAGGGTGAGGTGCAGCGACCGTCGTGCGCTGTCGGCGGAACGAAAGCGCGCGGCGGTCTCTGGACACCGTCCTCAATACGATAGCCTGAGGGAGATGGCGACGATGAGGTCTTGGCGTCGTCGTCTCCGTGTTCTTCGTGCGTGGCGCGATCTTGGTGCCATGTCGCTGGCAGGGGGAGTTATATCGTTTCGTCGACACATCGTCGCGTCGTGGTGCTTGTATGCGTCGTTGTTGTCACGTCGTAGCTCGTGTCAGCGCATCGTCGTCGTTGTCGTGTCGTGTTGCGATAATCTTCACGATACCTCGTCAATAACGAAGTACTTGTGTTGCCGCAAGCACCGGGTTCGAGTTTGGAGAGTCACGGCAACAAGACTTCGTTGGATCAGCGGGATGGTAAGGTAGTGGTCATGCAAAACCATCGCACATCACATGAGGTGACACTTGTGTGACAACACAGGTTTGCGTCCATTCTGATCCAAGCCGTGTCATGCCGAGGCTCAGCGGAGATCAAAAGAACTTATCTACTAGTAGTGCGTTATGATGGATTAATCTACAAACAATACGTACTGTAATCATTAGAGGTATCAATTAATGGGTTCCTTTAAGGTAAAATTAGCTCTTTCGAGGTCAACCAAAAGTGTCTCAGGCATGACACGATGACCGCGGTACTTTTTGATCGCCCATGCTGCTTGAGCGCCGTCAAGACCATGTTTATAAGCATTGATAAAGCGACAAGAACGAGCTGCAAAGCTATTCAGAAAGCACAGACAACTTGGTTATATCAAGATTGAGTAGTAGAAGGTGAAGAATGACTTACCGTCGCATGGAGGTCAGCGGAATGACTCAGGCTTAACCACCGATGAACTGATAGGAATGTACCGAAATCGTGACACTACGGAGGATGATTTCAAAGACAGAAAGCTGAAGCTCTTCGCAAACACTACAAGTCGTCATTCAGTAGAACGGTCCATGCGGAGGCGAGTCTCATGGGTCTCCTTGCCTATGAGCATCACAACGAGCGCTGCAATTTGCAAATATGGAGTGCGAATAAAGAAGGAGGGTATCATGACTCCCGAGTGAGTTTCTCAGGCATGAGGTATGATTCCATTAATGTTTGATTCGTGTTCATCACTCCTGACATCTCATAGCTGGATGCAGTTGATGACATTGCCGATATGTTGTTGGTGTTGCGACAAACTTGCGACGCATCTTGAGCATTGGTTGCACGAACGCTTTGAACTTCCAGGAACCAATGGCCTACTATTTGCACGGAGTCGGTGTTGATGTTCAATTACTCAAGGCTCTGGAGGATTACTTGTGGAAAGAGCTTCTGGAGGCACTTGCACGGGAAGTAGTTCCCAAAGTTCAGGACCAAGCACAAATCCTGAAAAGGCTCCAAATCTATGCCGCATCATGTCTGAGGATATCATGCACCAGAAGCGTTAGGCAGATTGGCTTTCAACTGGTAATTATAGTATTGTGCCAGCGTGTCGCTATGTTTTCTCCGAGTTTCGTGTACTAGCTATGGTTGAAGTGGATTCGCCTCGGATGTTGTCCTCGACTGGGTAGATGTTTTTTTTGGCCCGGCAGCACGAGGTAACACTGCCTGTTATTTTTATGATAAGAAAACCCTTTCTTTCTTCATTCAAACCGGCTGCTCCCCACCCGCCCGTATCCGTGTCTGCTCCTGTGACTGCTCGACTGACTGTAGCTCGACTTCATCCGCCATCTCCGTCGTCAACACGCGTCGCTTAAACATCATTTTTCCACTCCGGATCGTCTGCTGCGCGCCGTCCCCACCTCCTTCACTGATATGGAGGTTCCCACCCGGTTGTGCTTCTCGAAAGTGTTCCCGAAAACTGATCACCAGCCGTGGTATGATTACCGACAGTTCGTTTTGCGTGTACGCCGTGATGATGGCGAAAAATGTAGCCTGGAAAAGGAAAGATAGAAATGAGAAAGAAAGTGGGACCAAAAGGAGGATGCAAAGCCGTGTGGGTGAATTATAATTGACCAGGGAGCGAGACGAGTGACGCGCGGGAACGTACATTGTTCGGGATGCCCCAGACGGCGATCATCATCAGGATCGTTGCGAGTAAGTTGCTACAGCAGAGTAAGTCTCAGCCGACGTTTGTTACACGCGCATGTGCGCGCACGCATACATCCAGAAACAAACAGGCTGGACGAAGACGTACAGGAAAAAGTAGACGATGCTATCCTTCGCGAGCATACCCATCAAGTCGTCAAACCTCCACCGGTTCAACATCCGCCGCACCTCAAGGGCGTGTTGGAGGAACCGTCCGGTAGTGAGCAGGAACAGGATCGAGTTGACGACGATGGCGGTGATGTTCCACGCAAACGGGAGCAAGCTCGCCGTGTTGACTTCCGGACTGCAGACATATATTCCAGACAGTATCAACTCGGTTGCTGAGTTGGTTGTTTGGTTCGATAGATCGACAGATCGGACGTCAGAGGCACCGCGCGAGTAGAAGGACGGAAAGGCAAGATGAATCTGGCTTACCAGAGATCCCGCTCTTCGGACCAAAGATGACGACTGCGACTGCGAGCCCGACAGCAATTCTGGTGAGCATGATTGCAATCAAGACAACCAGGACGAGCCTGGAACCGAGGTACATGGAATATATGCGCATGGCCATGATGGCTGCGTGGTTTGGTGTCAGAACGCTGCCACGTCTTAGTAGTTGCAGCGATTTACCGTCTCCTACAACCGTGTTCACAAAGATACCAAAGTTGGCAAACCTGTCGACCGCGACGCCTATACGAATGGGTGAGTGTGAGTGCAAAGATGCGTTAGAGAAAAGTGCTTACATCTGTGATTGAGAATGAGTGACGTTCGTCAGCATGGATGGAGTGTCCAAATGTCGCGTACTCCTTCAACGCAAGATTGATCACAAATCCATCCGAAGCAAAAGGGCTGGGACTTACGGAAGGTGACATCGAGATGTTTGCACTGACTACCATGTGTCAGGCGCGCATACTATCCGCCTGTATGCGAGCTGACTTACATGCCCAGAAGTTACTGAATTTGTGCCAGTTAGACAACGGGTTGGGATACAGGAATTCGCTTACAACGCAAGGGCGATGCCCAAATATCGGACCTGGAAACACGCATGAAGGACGTTGTTTAGAGCATGGGCGCAATCTTGAAACGTCAACCTACAATGACGTAGAATGTGGACATAAACGTCCATCGATTTCGCTGAAGAAGAAGTCAGTACAGTCTCAGCGTATATTATGCAGGTTCGCGTCGCTCAAGGTCCTACCCAGACGTATTCCACCTAACCAATCGTAAGAATCGCTGTGTAATCGTGACGCGCATGATTGGCTTATGTACCTCTCTTGGGAACATGAGGACTATAGATTCGAGTCGACGCAACGGGTAAGTGGTAGATGTGGATTTGACCGGGGGTGAAGCATACCAGAATCGTAACAAACCAACGCAACGGCGGCCGCTGCAGTTGACGAAATGAGAGAACGAACGACTGATTATGGGGGAAGAGATACCATCACACCAGTTGGCCACCTGGATGGCCTCTAAGGTAGGAAACCAGACGTGGGAATCGTCTGCCACGATCTCACCCATCATCGCGTTCGAAAGAGAGAGAGGATCGGAACAGGTACGTTGACCTTTATAAGATGCGCCACATCATTGCTTTGGCGACACGTCACAATTACAATTACATGAATGTGCCGGCCGAGTTTAGTGCCCTTGATACATAGGCGTTCCTGCCAAGCAGGGATGGAACCCAACTCGGGGTGAGACCTGGTGAAACCTAGGTGATGATCTGAGTAGGGAACAAGGATGCTTGCCTAATTGACATCGCGTGTAAATTGCCACATGCGCGGCGCTTCCGAGATTCGGCGACACGGTCACCCCCTTGCGATAATTATGGGCGTGCAAGCCGCTGAAGATTGTCAAGACAACGTCGAGGCCGTTGATTGCAAATGGTAAACGGATCATCGGCGCGGGCATGTTATCGAACGGGGATAATAATCCCAGAGCTCGACTCATCAGTCAGCTATCGTTATCTGTCGCACTCGATAGATAATCCTCGTCACCAGGTCTCACCGTGACTCACGGTCTCGTCTGACCATGTCCCTTCCACCCTTCGCTCACAATACCCAGTCCAAGTTCACGGAACCGCTCAACCCGGCTTGGTCCTACTGCCAACCGGTCGACAGCACCCCCGCAGGCCGGGCATGGTTGGAAGGCGAGAAACAGGGATGGAAAGTCATCGACACGGCAGATCATGCCGAACGCTCGTAGGTTTCCCCTTGACCTCTCGTTCTCGTCGGGTCCTGAGACGGTCATAATGCTACAGAAAGCTGTACCCTCTGATGATAAGCGGCATCGTGCCCAGGCCCATTGCCTTTGTTTCCACCATCTCTGATGATGGCATAGAGAATCTGGCGCCGTTTAGGTGTGTGCACAGTCGTTGTCGTTGCCCCTCATGCTGATATCGGTGCAGTTGGTTCAACATGGTGTGTTCCCATTCAGTAGCGTGGTCCGACCACTAACGCCCCACAATGATGGTGTCCAGGTGACTGCCTTGCCGCCGGTCGTGTCGTTTTGCTGCGTGAATGCCGGTGGACCTACTCGGCTCAAAGATACGGCGAACAATGTCAAGAACGGCCAGGGCTTCACGATCAATATCATCAGCGAGCCGTTCGTAGAAAACGCCAACGCGACGGCGTTAGACTGTCCCCCGGAGTTCGACGAGTGGACCATCACCGGACTGACCAAAGCGCCCAGTGTACTGTGCATTCCGTATTTTTTCGAGAGCGCGCCACTGACGGTGACGGTGACTCTCATAGGTGCACGTCAAGGCACCGAGGGTCAAGGAAAGTGCATTCAGCATGGAGTGCGAACTCTATCAGGCGATCGATATCGTCGACCCCGCGACGGGACAGAGGACGAGCACCCTCGTGCTGGCACACGTCAAATATATCCACGTTCGCAACGACATGTTGACGGAACGGGGAACAGTTGACGCGACAAAGTTTCAGCCTGTGTCGCGTTTGGGAGACATTAGCTACGCTCGACTCGGCGATGTGTTCAGGTTACCCCGTCCCGTCTGGGCTACGGAGAAGGACAAAGTGCAGGAGGCTGTTAGAAATGCACAGTAGAGCGGGCGAACGATACCAAGGTCACGGTGTGAAACATATAGAGTTTTTTGTTTCATGTCAGTTCCCACGTGTTCAAGACTCTGAGTCGCGTGAGTCATGCTCGGTGTCGTCGCTCATGTCGTGCACGCAGGAAGAAGTCTGAGCAGGCGTGTCGGTGTCCGGGCACTGAGCCCGAGCGTAAACCAGTGGCAGGCCATCCGACTTGGTCTCCTGTCTCGAGGTGTTGCCACCAGCCCAGGTATGCATATGAGTGGAACAACCAAGGAACGACAGTAACTGACTGCACGCACCCAAGTTCGCCTGCGAGACGACAAGACGCCTGACTTGCTGCCCTCTTTCAACCACGACCTCAATACCAAGCTTACCCTCCCCCCAAATCCCGGCTGGTCGTGGTGCCAGAAGACCGACAGCACGCCCCATGGCAGGAAATGGATGGAAGGGGAGAAGCAAGGATGGAAGACCGTCGCCACCGCCGAGGAGGATCCCGCGTAAGGGTTCTAAGGGATCTCCCCCGTAGCCAACTTTTCCCTAACTTTTCTTTCCAGCAAGGTTTATGCGCTCATGATCAGCGGCATCGTTCCCCGGGCTATTGCCTTTGTTTCCACTGTCTCGGAAGACGGCGTGGAGAACTTGGCGCCGTTCAGGTATGGTCGTGGGGACCCTCCGCTCGACTCGTGAATATCGCGCAGCCAAGTACTGATCCTCCCCCCTCCTCGTCTTTGTTTCCCAGTTGGTTTGGAATGGTGAGTTGCGGCACCGACTCGGAATCCCGTAGCAACGCTCACTTTTTCTGATTCGTTTCACGACGGAATGTTCATTCTGTGATATGCATGAACCACCCTCAATGTGATACCGCGCATGCCCTCGCTCGCTCGCAGATCAGCCACCATCCCCGGTCATCGCCTTCTCCTGCCTCGACGCCGACTCCTCCGGGTCGAGCTTGGACGCTGACCGACTCAAAGATACGACGCGCAACATCAAGGGCGGAGGCGGGTTCGTTGTCAACATCATCAGCGAACCATTTATCGAGCAGGCTAATGCCACGTCGATCGACGCCCCGCTGGGCGTGAGCGAGTGGGCCTTGAGCGGGCTCACGAAGATGCCTAGCGTAAGTCACCCGTGTCTGTCTTCGTCCGCTCACTCCCTCGTTCATAATGCACTCATACGCTCACACATGCTCACGGTCACGCATACATTCAAACAGATCCATGTTAAGGCACCCCGCGTCAAGGAGAGCGCGTTCAGCATGGAATGCGAACTGTACCAGACTGTCCCCATCGTCGACCCCACCTCTCTCTCTGCCTCTGTCTCTGGCATGACTGCCACGACCAGCACGACCAGCACTAGATCCGCGACCACCCTCATCCTCGCGCACGTCAAGTACATCCATGCGCGCAAGGACGTGCTCAACTCGCGCGGGACCGTCGATATTGCCAAGTTGAAGCCTGTCTCGCGCCTCGCCAACAACGCATACGCGCGCGTCGGCGATTCGTACAGGCTGTCGCGCCCATTGGGCTGCGGACGGGGAGAAGGTCAGGGAGGTGGTGGACGCTGCGGGGGAGCAGTAGTGTCTACAACTCGCGTGCGTTGAGTCTAGGGAGTGCTATATAACGTCTGCTCTAGATATTTAGGCATCTCCAAATGAACAATCATGCCAAAGAAGAAACGAAACGCCTACGCAGCTGTAGTGAAACTCGCCTGTGTACAACTTGAAGCTTGAAGAACGGATGCTAGCATTGAAGGCCCGCAGGAGAAAGATGATCCTAACATATTCTCCGGGCCACAAGTATCAAGACAAAAATATGATCTGACCCTGGCTCGAACAGGAGACCTTCTGTGTGTTAGACAGATGCGATAACCAACTACGCCATCAGACCCATTGGTTTCATATAACGATTGTCAGATTCAATTGCATTCACCCTTAACGGGACCTTTAGTTGAATCGTTCACTGTAATTCCAAGTTAAGTTTCTCATCCTCGACGTCCCGACGCATTCTTTCCATGTAGACGTAGGTTATGATGATGTAATCTAGCATATGCGCTACTTCCTCTGCAACTTCAAGAAACGGAGGATGACACGGTTTCCTAATGCCGAGGTTCCGTTTGTGAAACTTGGCGAGGCGCGCTCTGGAGTGCTTCTTCTCGTTCTTGAGCTAGCATGTAAAACGTGAGCCGATTGCGTCAAGAAGGTGAAAGTGATGTTACCCAACAAAACCGAAACCCCACCTTCCACTTGTATGTCCGGCCGTCCGGACCCCTGAAATATCGACCCCTGCGACATTCCGTAATTCTCCACTGGACATCGAGGCTCGAGAAGCATTCAAGATAGTTGGACACATACCAAGAAAATGGCCGCTGGTACAGGATCTTGTCTGCATCCACCTCCCGCTCACCAAACCGAAACTTGGTCTTCTTCACTCTGTGCCATTCGATGACACAGAGAACCTCGGAACGTGT
This sequence comes from Leccinum boreale, assembly GCA_038092235.1. NCBI lineage: Eukaryota > Fungi > Basidiomycota > Agaricomycetes > Boletales > Boletaceae > Leccinum > Leccinum boreale. The sequence goes on along the minus strand of JBBPPX010000019.1, from coordinate 36,304 downwards.
GCTCCTTCCTTTTCCCTTGCGATATTTGGTTATCGTCGTCACCTGCTTCCATCCAGGTGGAGTGGAGATAGTGTAGAGCTTTTTCCCCGCTTCGTCGGATATGTCCGTGTTTTTATAGTACGAATTGCTGAAGACGAGCCGCATGCGGGGATGGAAGGTAGGGGCGGCGGGGAGTGGAGAGGTCAGACACAACCCAGGCAGTCTTGATCATGGGTTCAAATGGCGATCGACAGACGCTCACACTTCCGCGTAGTGTATCTCAAGCCAACCAAAATTAGAGTGTTCCATTATGGGTGCATACCGTGGTGAACGTCGAGTCGCTGTTGTCCGCAATTGGCAAATTTGCAATCACACAAAATGGAGATCTCAAAAGGTATTCAGCAAAGTGCACAGTCATGCGCGTCCGAGACTGAGTGGAATGGCCTGATGCGATTAGGGTATGGGAATGCTGACGGATGGATCAAGTACGTCCGTGCGGAAGAGAAGCAATATTCTCTCACCAAAGAGGAAAAAAAGGATGAAGCACTTGGTCAGGTTCCACACGTTATCCAACTCCACTCGGGAACTGCGAAGAATCTCATCTGTCGTTCGGAGTGCGGTACGAATGCTTGAACGACTCAGAACGGCCGATCCGAGTCCGGGAGAACGTTACTAGTACATCGTGATCCTTACGTAAGCCCCAATTTGCTTGCACACAGATTCGTAGTAGCAGACAAATTGAGTACTTTACTCACTGAATCAAGGAAAACAGAATCGCTACCTGCCACATAACTGATATCTACCACGATGACGCTACGACAAAACATGATCAACAGACCAGCAGCGATCAACAAGCTCCTTTATTCGAACACGATCACGAGATCCATACCCTTACTCTCTAGCCAACTTTTCCATATCTCACTGTATTTCCCCACTTCTTTCTGTCTCCCAGTTCCCCCGTGTTTCGGTGCGAATACCTGTTCGTCTGGCAACAACTTCGCGATGCGTTGGATTTCGCGCAGATCACGGTTCGAATAGTACTTCATCTGCACCGCAGCCTGAGTGAGCGTGGGATGGCGCTAACCAACCCCAAGACCGTGGTGCATCAAGTCAACACACTTTCAAAAAAGCGTCGAAAGGAACAAAGCCATACTGACCGAATCCTGAAACACCATACGATGCCATTTACAAAACGTTCTGGGTGATATCCAGCCTTCTTGGGCGTCCGCGGCAGTTCGTCCTGATGCGCGCTTCCTACCACTGAGGTTGCGGTACATAGGGAGTAGTCGAGGCGTATAATAGGTCACCAACGGAGCGGACGTAGTGTTATTTCCGCTGTATAAGCGCCGATGATAACGTTCGGCGACACGCCAGTACTTTACTTCGGCGCGCGACCTGGTGTGGGTATCACCAGTCTGACGTCCCCGATGATCTAGGTTGAACATCTTTCGCCATCGAGTCGGTAATTTGACATGCACTCGTACATGGAGGTAGGCGGTGTTAAGAGCACGGGTGAAGATGCCAAAGAGGGTGTTTACAAGAGGAATGCCTGCTGGCTTGATTAATCTTGCGAGGGTTTTTCTAAGCTGCGTGGCAAGCGTGGATACAGACAAGACACCTCCGGTAATCGAGAAAGTGGAAAAGACGACGATTGATGCGAGAAGCGGAACGGGCGCTCGAAGGTGTGTAAAGTGCTGAGGGAACGTGAATCAAAATGACGAGCGGGGGAACTAAGACAGACTTCAAGGTGAAGCACAACTGAGTACCTACTTGAAGTTGAAGATGCATCGTTCGTTCAACGACAGACCTAAAACTGGACATTCTTGAATGGCTACTGCGGTGTACTTCACTGATACAGAATGTAGGTCGCACAAAGCTGGGGTATGCTGCAGGAAAAGGTTAATGGTGAAGCGACGTCTCGTTGGTGGGTTCCGGAGGGTTAAGAACAAAACCGATCCGCCGCCCTTGGGCCCAAGGCTGGTCTTGTAAAGTGAGACACGACAGTTCCCGGTGGATCCGCATGGTAACCGCGGGCCATGCCAAGCTGTAAGGTGATTATGGGTGGAGGGGTGAATATACTTGAGTGAGAAGTTGTTCAAGGGGAAGAGAAACGTGCAAAACGCGTGTTTATGTTTGCCATTTGAGAGTTGGTTCGACTGCGATCTGAATCAGAGATAACCGCTTGAAGCTGGGCGCTTGCGCTCAGCTCCGAGTCCGCTGGGGCCAACAATCACGATGCACATTCGTCGATCGGCGTCACCGACTTGGAGGTACGACATTATTCCTCCGCCTTCGTTTCGGTGTTCTCACGAGCTTCGGATTATCCCGATCACTGTTTAGGAACCTAAAATTGCCTAAAAGCATCTACCTAGTGTAACTGTAGAAAGTCCCGGGATCGGTCACCAGACATGCGACATGCATGATAAGGTGAGTGTTGTCGGGCGAAGAATAGACTGCGTTATGTACATACTGATGTGGAAGCCGTTCTTTTCTGAAAGACTTCCTTCCAGGTATGCATATGGACTTGGGCGCTGGGCCATAAGATCAAACTCCCCAACGTCCCCGTCGCAATATTTGCTCGCCATCCTTTGAGACAGCGAGGGAGTTGACCTTATAAATTTGCCACTTGTTTTCCGTCTTCCACTCACCACACTGATTCCCTGTCGCTGCTCACTAGATAATACTCACCATTTGCCCTAAATGCCAACGCTCATATTTCGCGTTTGCCAGTGTCATGATTTTGACTTGTTGGTCAGGCCATTCTTGTGGAAAGGTCAGCACCGACATATTTCCGTGTTTCCAGTACGCACTGGTCATCGTTCTCCTGTCCATCAGCCACCGAGTGATGGAAGGAGCCTAGCTTGTGGCCCGTATACCACTTCAGATGGCACTTGCTGTGGATCAATTGTCGACTGGTACCTAGCTTGGGCTGTGTTTCAGGGGTGCTCAGGGCCACAGGCACGGCGTAACGAAAACATGGACGGCAACGGTATGTGAAGCTGATCTCGATCAGTCCTTTGTCCGTCTAAGTATAACGATAGATCTGCTCGGTAGATTTGATATTTTCTGGCCGCGGAACAGGCCAACATCCAAGTTGAGGCGTCACACAAAAAAACTGCATACGTAAGGGGAGCCCTGAGCTCAAAGAAGAAACCTGCCGCATCTGCCAGTGAAGCCTGAGAAGGAGCTGGTGAGGTTCATCGGTCCTAGGCAGTGATCTGTTCGATCGCCTCGAGCAATGCCGAGCTATAGATGCCTCGAATTGATCGTGATGGAGACTCGGAGTACCAGGGATATCGATCACCAGTGCTAGTGGGAGGTTGTCCAACAGCAAGGTGCACACTACGTGTTTCAGATGTCTTTCCTTTTACTGTGCTGTGATCGGTCGGCGGGAATGGATATGATTGATCATTGATCAATGTGGACCAAGAAAGTCCAGGTACGTCATGATTTCCGAAGCACACTCGAGACCAGGGAAGTCAAACGTATATCGGTGGGTAAGGGCTCGCTGAGGCCGAAAGCTCCTAAGGTGACCTTCTCCAGCATGCTAGGCCCCGCTAGATTCAAACCAATTGTCACAACGTTAAGATGGACAGTGAGTTCTCAATGGGAAAGGATGTTGTCTAGCTTACTTGAATGACCATCTCTCCCTGCCAGTGCCTTCTTATTTGACAGTTTGATCTGGTTGATCGAGATTCGTGTAATCCCCTTACAAGTTACGAGAGTTCATCTGCATCGGTCTCTGGTTGCTCAGACTTTGGATAGCTTAAATCTCGTTTGTGGTTTAGCTCGCTCTTCAAGATGCGACTCTTTCGAACCTTGAGCCGCATGCCATGATGCCCGTGGCAGCCCGCTGTCTCAGTTTCGGCGGTTTCTGTGACCCTTATGGCGGTTTTCCTTACATCAAATGCCAACTTGAGTATGAAACATCGGCTTGTCCTTCCAGAGATTCACCGGGGTCCGGCACGAGTTTCGGGAGAGGAGTCTGAGGTATAGTGCCAATACTCATAGTTAGTGAAAGTTATGCTGACTCGGAATAGGCTTTGATGATCCTCCCGTGAACGTTGAATATTACGGTGACGAGGTGTTGTATGATGTACATAAGTTACATGTCGTAAGATTCTAGGGCTGTATGGTATGTAATGGAGCGATCGATGTTTCTTGTATGTACTGGTAAGTATGTAACGCGTTCACGACGGGCTGAGCGGGAGCACAAGAAGGCTGTTCGGTCCGCGCCACCGGCTCTGAGCGAGCTGCAAGCTGGTTTGGCATCCAATGGCGAAAAGGCGAACCGGAAAAGGCGGAACGGGCCTCGGGGAGGACAAATCGCCAGTGCGCGAACTGGTGCGGACTACCCTGAGGCTTCGGGGAGTTATTAATTGCCATCCCAATCACTCGTGCGCAGATGTTTTACTTGGAAAGGTATACGTGATTTACGTACGTTCTTTCAACTCAGTCAAGGCGCAAGTACGTAGTACCGGTGCAAACGTGATTATGAGCAGGCGGTCTGCATGATAGATAGCGAAAGAAGACAAATGAATCCGGGGATTTATTTATAGGCCATGCATGCATGCAAGGAATGCCGCTTCATTAATTCTTTCTCAATGACATCTTCATTCTCTTTTTCATCGGCCTCGTAATCCATGGATGCTGCAAGATGCATAAGTTGCCGGATGAGATACCGTACTTTCGGAGGTGAACCGGTGACTTTTTGGTTTCATATACTGAAGTCCGAAACGCGGCACGAGAGCATTACTAACATCGTCAGGGAGCCCAGAAGTCACGAAGAATATGGCGGCGGTTGATGTAAGCCGACCAGCAAGAGATTCATCGTCAATTGGTGCAATCAACTACTTACTGAGGACCAGGTCATAGCTTTGTATGGCTGTTTGTGGTGAAGAGGATCGTTTTGGTCATAGTACCCGCTTTCGAGTATCCGAGAGACGATCATCGGTGCAGAGAACAACTGATCTGGACTGCACCCGAGAGTATGAGAGATGTGTTCGTAAAAGTTACGACCTGGCTGTACAAAGCGAACAAAATACCAAGCATAGCTGGTCTGTGCTGTATCTTCCCATGATTGGAGACTGGCAGTGACATGCAAAACGAACTCCTGAATAATTCCATAGCTATCAAATGGCCGAGAGGCACAGGCAAAAGGCTCTGAAAAATAAGAACAAAAATAAAATAGAATAGAATTCAAAAAATTCTTACTTACCACAAGTTTTATTTTCCTAAAAACATTATCAAAGGTCCAAACGGGTTGGGACGGGCGTCGGACGACGACGATTAGCACTTTATTGATCTGTGACCTACTACACAACCAGGGAAAGGGTCTGTAGGGTCAAATAATAATTTTTGCCATCACCGATAGGTTCGCTCCACTTAAACATATATGGCTTTGCTGCGGTGTTGTGGACGATTGGATAATTCGATTGGGGATCTTTCTGGAAGTCTCCCGGGGAAGTGTTTGTGCATCGAGGATGCGAGTAACCCAACTTGAAAGAAGTGGCGGGACGCAGTTTGGAGACCGCAACACGATGTACAGAGATCAAAGGTTCGGCATCGGTCTACCGAACCTCCGGAAATTTCAATGTGAGTCACGTGGGAAAAAGCCTCGTTTTCGGAGTTACAAGGTAACTTGAACATGGCCTCACTGCCAACTGGCTCGTCTTTTGATGCCTACATCAATCTGCACAGTTCCTCATTTAGAACCTATCAGCATCACATTCATCAGGTTCGAACTGCCAGGCTCGAATTGCCTCACGGTCAACTCGAATCTGGGTCGTCGGCGACAGTTTTTCCTTCACATTGTGCGCTCTCGGCGGGTCGTGACCAAGCTCACAAGATCACGGTAGTCAGATTCCACCGTTTGGCAAGAAATGCAACCCATTGGACACGAGGGTGCCATTGGTCACGCCAGGTTGCTTTTTTCCTGGGCAATCACGGATCTGCATGGCTAGTGTCCCGCGCCCCGCGTAGCGCCCGCGTCGTAGTCAGGGCAAAATTTTCTAATCACACTCCGATCCGTCTACCTCGCCAAATCAAGCAGCATACAGACGCCACCGGTCTCACACACATTCTATGTTTCCGACTCTCTCTCGAGGAATGAAGGAACCTATCACACAGATCACCGTTTCTGAAGGGAAACCCCGCCGATTGATCAGCCTTATTTTCTATAGTTCGCGGTGCCGGAGACTTTCGGCATGGAATGCCACCGTTGACCCGCGGGTCTCAATGGCTTGGTCTCGCCATGCCTGGATGAAGTGCTGGTGATGCTAGTTGCTGTGCAATCATCTATGGCAGGGTGTTGCTATATAGGCTGCGAGCAGCCACATTACCCCAATACTCTCATTTACCATCCCCCCTGTTTGCGACCTTTTCATTTCAACGTGCCCCTCGTGCATCCATGGATGCATTTCCCTGCCGTCAACTGCTCTGCCAGACTGGAGCGACGCTGGTCAGTACATCTGACGTTGATGCCGATGATGGTTGTGTGCTTATTGCGGCGTTGGTGTCTCCAGATCGATGCAACTGAAAGATTGAAATATGACGAGGAATGCATTACTTCTTTGATGGAGACCTTGGTACGTCGGGTGTCCGAGTAAACACTGCGCTCTTTGACGTGTATGTTGCTCCAAAAGTGTGCAGACTCTTGGATTCGCTGTCAGTCTACAGTCCGCATCTTTGGACGCGTCGTTCAATGGGCTGTCAGTTTCTTTGTGAGCGGTTTCTACTTGCAGCGAGTGCCCTGTCTGACCTGGTTGTCAGTTTTGCCCTCTCATTTCGGACGTGATCTCGATGGTCCAAGTCGCGTGGCAATTAACTTCGATATCTTCTTATTTCATTATTGTGATCATCTTTATTACACTACGTTGTCTTCAAAGATTCGTACCCTTGCGAAGAGGTTCGTGTCAGTGACTACCCTATAGCTCGTACTGACGCTTTGTACAGTTTTGTGTTTGCTCTGGCCTGTTATACAGGTATAATTCTTGATATATTGCCCTGTGAGGTGCAACTGCAACTACAAGTTCGTTTACTTGTATCGTTCTTGATATGCTCGTCATAACTAATTGTTCCGCAGTACTGGCGATTGTAGTTGTATAATACGTGTCAAGTTACCTTGACCCGCTCGTACGGAAGTTCCGTCGGAATCGTTATGACATCATAGTGATTACTTGATCCATTGTCCTGTTATACATATCCTCCTCAACACCTTCGTCATCGTATCAAGTACAAGTTGTTGCCTCGTCGGCACCGAGTCCTCAGCACGTCGTCGAGCCGACGGGCGTAACCCAGTCGTCCACGTCAAATCAGATGTTTCAACTAGCAAGACCGTGATGTGGTACCGGCTTTCAGTGGCCCGACTGGCCTGACTCATTGGATTTTTGGATCCCCCACAGCAAACACAGCCGTGTACAGCATTATGAAGAACACATGGCTGTGTGTGTGGACCGTTTCAAAATTGTTTCAATAAGCGTTCACGGCCAAGATTCTCGTTTCATGCCTTGAATAGTCGTATTTCCAGTGAACTGTTGATATCATCTGAGACGTGTAGACCAGAAAAAAATAACCGATAGGTTTCGGGTGAGACAGGGCCCTCTCCTTCCGCGCTCGACCTCGCGAAATATTGTCCCGACTGCTCCCGCGCAGGTCTAAATGGAGTCCCAGCATTCCCTTCAGTGGGTGTGCACCCGCCAAATCTCCCAGGACTCGCGTAACAGCCAGAATTTCTTGCAAGATCGTTCGAGTATCACTGTCGCAGCCTCGATCCCGATCCCTCTCGGACTGAAAAGGTTATTTTCTGGACACGTTACCCTTCCGCAAAGTGCCATCGCAGCAGTGGCTGGTCGCCAACCAACCACAGCTTCTCCACGGTTGACTGCATCGCCATGTCGTGGATTATCCGGGGAGCTCCGAGCAATGCATGGAATGACTCGAGTGAACGAGAGAGCCTATTCGTATACCATGTTGTTCTGGAAAAATTGGCACGCGGGTGATTAATATTACAGCAACGTACGTATATTGTTCTGTGCTTTTATTGAATGCTGCAGTGAATGACGGAGCCAGTGAGCACCCGGGTCCCGATGTGATGACATCCTCCCCGGCACAGATAAAGCCGATTGGATGAGATCATATCATGTGACTTAGCAGTGGAAGCGAAGTTCCGTGTATCCCGAACTTGAAAGTCCTACTCTCACTGTCAGAGCTGACTTGTTCGGTAGGTCTTCTCATCCCATCGCGTTTCCCACTTCTGAAGCTTGACTAGTATCTCACTCGATCCGTTCGCAACATCATGGGCGTCCTTGATATCGTTCCCGTGTGTCGACCAGTCCCATATCTGCATAGGCGCTTTGATCTGACGACGACGGACGATCTAGGCCGGTGTTTTGACTGGAGACAATGTTCGCAAGCTGTTCGACTATGCAAAGGCAAACAAGGTACGATTTCACCACCTGATCAAAACTCGGACGGGCCCCACTTGCTGATATTGCGACCGTGATCGCAGTTCGCCATTCCTGTGAGTCACCCCACTCCTGTGACTGACGGAATGATTATTTACGCGGGCCATTATGCATTCAGGCCATCGTGAGTTGCAGTGCACCGTCTGTGTGACTGGGCGTCGATGACTGATCCCCACCAGAACGTCACCTCTTCCTCCACGGCAAACGCCGTTTTAGAGGCTGCGAGGTCTGTGCATTCCACCCGGCACATCTGTCAAAGCTGATATTGCGCTGCAGAGACATCAAAGCGCCCATCATTCTCCAAGTTTCCCAGGGTGGAAGCGCATTCTTTGCAGGCAAGGGGCTCAAGAACGACAAGCAGCAAGCCTCCATTTCTGGCGCGAAAGCAGCCGCTTTGCACATCCGAACGGTCGCAAAAGAATATGGCGTGTACGTCACTCTCGATCATAGACGATCGCGTTTCGCTCATGTCGGATCATCTTTTGCAGTCCCGTCGTGCTCCACAGCGACCACTGTGCGCATAAACTCCTTCCTTGGTTCGATGGCATGCTTGCTGCCAACCAGGAGTATTACAATGTCCACCAAGAACCCCTCTTTTCCTCTCACATGCTTGATCTCTCCGAGGAACCCAAGGAGGAGAATATCAAGATATGCGTTGAATACTTCAAGAAACTGGCACCCCTCGGAATCTGGCTCGAGATGGAGATCGGTATCACCGGCGGAGAGGAGGATGGTGTAGACAACACTGGCGTTGATAACTCCGCACTGTACACTCAGCCAGAGGACGTGTACGATGTGCACGATGCGCTGGTCAAGATTTGCCCCAACTTTAGTATCGCTGCTGCGTTTGGAAACGTGCACGGTGTGTACAAGCCAGGGAACGTCAAGTTGCACCCCGAACTCCTGGAAAAGCATCAAGCCTACACGTGTGCGAAGTTGGGTGGTAAGGAGAAGCAACCCCTGTGAGACCGCTTCCGAGTCGTCGTTTTCAATGCAAATAATAACGGTCTGCAGGTACCTCGTTTTCCACGGAGGCTCTGGTTCAAGCAAGGAGGAGATCGCAACTGCTGTCAACAATGGTGTCGTCAAGATGAACGTTGATACTGGTATGAAGGGGATATGTCTTTTTGTGCATGATCTGATAATTCTTCTTAGACACTCAATTCGCTTACCTCGCTGGTATCCGAGTATGTCTGATCGCTCCTCATTTCTCCATCTTTAACCTGAGGTTCTCTGTAGGACTTTGTCACCAAGAAACAGGACTACCTCCAGACACAGGTCGGAAACCCGGAGGGAGCGGACAAACCGAACAAGAAGGCATGTGCGACAGCCAGAACCAGACTATATGCTTACCTTGCATTCACAGTTCTATGACCCCCGTGTCTGGGTTCGCGAAGGTGAGAAGACGCTCTCCGAGCGTGTCAAAGAAGCCTGCAGAGATTTGGGCAATGTCGGTGAGTTGAACTTGATCCTCGAATCTCGCCCAGTGTGTTACTGAAACGAATCATCATGTTCTTCAAGACCGTCTGTAATTGAGATATCGTGGTGAATTCTGTGAATCATCGAAAATGTTATGTTTACGATAGACTTTGTGTTTTCTTGAGCGAGGAGATCAGACGAGCTGTACTTAACGCGCTCCGAATACACACGTTTTGAGGCCTGGTTGGTTGTTCCTGCCTTGGTACCTTGAATTCCTAAGTGGCTCGGAAGAGGATCTTCCATTTTAGATGTGACTTCTCTCGAAGCTTGTCGAATGCTAGCGCTCTCAATTCGAAAAGTTGAACCCATACAAACACGCTCATCACCACGTCGCCCCCTCCCCTGCCTCCACGCGATCAAGCAGCCGTTACGACATAAATAACGTTATATAATTAAATCTCATCATGGGGATGACAAACGATCGTGAGCCATTTCATATCCTATCAGTCTCTGCTCGTAACTCTTAGCACCCATTTTTTTCCCACCTCAATCATCGCGATGACCCACCCGACGTCACAGTGCAAATTTACCTTCTGCTATTCCCCGGCTTCCTTATGATGGAAATCATTCGGGCCATCATGTGGGTTGTGCGCGCCGCACAGGACCCCACTGGTAGCGACTCACGTGTCTTGCGTGTCCTGCTGAGGGTCCTCCTAGGCCTTCTATGCTTAGTACCAAGTCCTATATGGACCCTAGTACGGTATGTTGCCCGCGTGTTGTGGGCCCCCATACGCGGGATGCTGCTGTTATTATATGGCGCCGGGCGGGCTCGGCGGAAGAAAGGCAAAGGTGAGTATATTCGTTGCTGGCATGTAGTAGTGGATGGCTAGTAGGACGACGGCCCGACGCGACGACGTGGCGAGCTGCCGACGTGACGGCGTTGCGTCGGACGGAGGTCTCTAGCATTATTTTTCATTCGTTCCAAGTTGATGATTTTTCGGTCTTTTTGAATTGTTGAATCCGTTTGAAAACAGGATATACCATTGCGGTCACGCGGTGGTATGCGTTTACACGCAAACGCCGCATGGAAAGGATCCGACGATGGCATCGATGAGCGGGATGAAGCCAGAGAGGGGCCACCGGTTGATGCGGTTATGATTGGGGAGTCTTTTGGAAGCGAATTGTAGATTGGCAGTCGGCTGTTTGAATGTCGTTCTACGTGTTCGTTGCATCTCGAGCTGTACATCCAGTGGGGTCGTGAATTGCCACGCGGACATCGATGCGCCTGACCTGACCTTGATCGCACTCTCAGTGTCACAGGGGCGTTTTCGCCTTCGTACAGGCCCCGGTTTCCCTCTTTTCGTGCTTTTCTCAGGGTTTCCTCCTCAGCTGGCAAAGAAGGGAATTCCACCCGTTGCCTGCCAAGCCGGTCCGCAGTCCTACTGTCAAGCGTCTCTCTTCTCTTTCTCGGTCGCGCTCTCGGACCCCCGACTCTGTTTATTCTCGACATTCATCTAGGGGTTGTTCGCGGTCGAGGTCATTCTCGCCCGATCATAATGTTCGTCATTTAAGTCCACTACGACCTCGTAGCCGTACTCTGTCAAGAGGAGTAAACAGGTCAAGATCTCCAGCGTCATCTCATCGGAGCTACACGGTACGAGTCCTTTTCCTTGCCTTTTCCCTCTTCTGGCGAGACACCGTTCACACCAACGGTCTTCTCTGACTCTTCCACCGTGCTATCCCAAGCGTCTACGCCCTCGACCTTTTCGGCGTCCGACTGATTGTAAGCATGATTAGCCCCGTCTCTTGTCAGCCTGACCTTTTCTTCTAGTCGGTTGGCGGCACCTTCTTCCTGCGAGACCTGTGGTCACTGGAGGAACTCGAGAGAGCTGGACGCGTGTACTCACAGAGCTCATAATATTGCTCTGGTGAGAGTTACGACGCGCGCAGACTGCTGAGCGAACCATGAGCGAACCGTAAGAATGAGACTCACTACATTCTGGTGCGAGGTTGAGATCATGAAGCCATAGTGGGTCTGGGTAGAGGAATAAGAACTGACGAGAGTTGACAAAGAGGAACGAGAACTGAGTATTGCCAGTTCTCATTCCTCTCTGAGAGTTCTCGTTCTTGCTACTATAAGTAGAAACAAGGGGCCAGCCTGGTGGAAACTGAGAAACCTTGTGGTAAGGTTTCAGAGGGGGTACTCACATGACATTGCGGCCGTACGTGGTCGAACCCGACAACGTACGGACCCCAGGGACCACAAAAACAAAAATAGGATATGAGACTAGCGCTCTTGAGCGCGTCCATGATCTCGTCGTTGTCCTACAAGCAGGATGTCAGCGATGATGGCTCCGAGGGCGAATTGGGTGCCGCCGCCCAGGACGCACAAGATGACGCTTTATCTGGCTGAATCTTTACAGTTTCCATGTTTTCCTTCTTCGACGACGGTTGGGCGGTCTAGGGAAGCACGACCCTAGAGCTAGGTCTGTGTGCGAGAAGAGGATACTCGGGCGGTCGGGTCTACTTGCTCGTCCGTCTGACACCCTTCTCCAAGGATTAGGGTCGGGCGATCGGCCGTTAGAGGGTACGATCTACAGTACGAGTAGGGGTAGATAAGGGAGCGGGTAGTAGCGGTTTCGAGCCTGCGAAAGCTCTCGTCAGGGGCCTCCGCTACCCCTACCGCTGCCCATCCGAGACCGTTTAGGGTACCAGCTACCAATCTTAAGCCCTATCGAGGGAGTCGGCCGAGTCACAGAGGCGCTAGTGGCATGTGAAGGCGCAACCCCGGATAGATTGGTTGCGATTTGGGCAATATTTCGGGGTACCAACCGGCACTTATTCGCTGCCATGCGGTACCCACGTTGGTTCATACCAACGTGGTGTCCTCTCTCGCCATCACGAGGATTCGAGCGAGCGACACAGAGGGTGTAGCTAGTACGAGGGCCAGCCATGCGATGCGCGGCGTGCATGGCGGAACTGCGCGAACGTTTGTGAACGCTTCAACGCTGTGATGTTACAAGATCATGGCGCAGCCTATTTGACCACGCACGAGGTGGACGAAGACGACGACGCCCGCACCGTTACGCATCTCCCACATTAATTACGACAACGTCAATACGAACATTGATTATCACAGCACGATCAAGACCGAGGAAGACGAGGATGCCGATCCGTACGCGTTTCTCTTCACGCCGTAGAGAAGCAAAGTGGCGCGGTGTCCGACCTAGTAGCTCGACTCACTGCCAGATCTTTCCGAGGCTGTTTCGCTCAATTACTAACTTCGCTGTTCGACGGTTGCCCATCCCACCCGGGCCACAGCTCGCTTTGCCCGACAGTTTGGGCACAGTCTCGGACAGGACAAACCTTCGGTTTTTTGCCCACCCCATCATGTCTGGTGCATGCCTGCACACACTCACTCCCCTGAGCTAGACACGCTCTCTCGCCACGTCGTCGTTCGCCCTCATCCACCTGCCTGTGTCCTTGCCAATATCGCCCTCGTTGGTGATGCCCGCGTCCTCCCTCGTTTTCCCAGCTCGTCCCTCATCACCTCAACGCGTCGAGGACGGCGTGCGACGGCTGCCGTGTGCTCTCGGAACAACGAGAGTATACGACGGTCGTCGTACGTCGTTACCTCCCTTGTTTGCCCTCGTTCTCGCCTTCCCTACATCATCCCTCCTGTGGACGCATGCGTGCGGGCGCACGCACCACCTCGCTTGCCCACTGACCCGCCTGCCCTCTCCCTCTCCCGCCTTCGTCCTCGCACACACCGTCACTCGTGACGCCCTTGCTCGCCTACCCTCACCCACGACACGCATACACAAGGAGGTACGTCTGACTTCCCTCCCACGACGGCAAACATAGGAACCGAGTGCACAAACGCGCACGCAAACACGTGGACGCGTGGACCCTCGCGCGTCTCGCTATCGCTCTCCTCATGCGCCCGTCCTCGTACTTCCAACGGCCCACGGCAGCGACGCCGTGTTTGTGGAAGAGTGCGAGCATATACGCATGCACGCGAATGCCTGGTACGCGATGACGACGTTACAATCGCTACGATCAACCAACTCCTTCCCATGTGAACGTTTGAACTCTGTCCCGCACTCCGATGCACGGCAAGATGGGTTCAACTTACACATCGTTCATCCCGACCCCCATTTAGCCTTACACGGAGGTGAGCGTTCTTTCCGTGATTCAAGACCTATCATATTGTATATGAATGATAGCTCACCGTACATATTCTGGCTCTCCAAGTCCATCGTTCCCATACTTGCCGCCATCGCAACACAACACGAGTATCAAGACGCGACGGGGCGATCCGCCGAGTCTGGTGGCAACATGGCTCAGGTTCCATCTCGATCGAGAGATTACTCACAAGGATACCGGTCCCCTGACGAGAGCCTTCGCAGGCTCGAATCCGTGCCCATCTCGTCTTCCCGAGCACAGGTTCACCTGGCCCCGATATCCAGAGAGGGGCGCCCAACGGGATCAAGAGCTTCACCCACACGGACGATCGTTACTTTCCACAGCGCTCGCGAAACCTAGACTTCCGAGGGCGTCGTAATACTGCTCAATACACCAGTCGTCCACACAACTGGTCATTCACACGTTCGATACTAGTCGCAAATAGTAAATGTATGCAAAGAGACATAGCAACTGCATATGGGGCAACACAGTCCGATGTGCACTAGGCACCGATATGTACATACAGAATCCGCTGATCGAGCGATACAATACCAATCAATGAGTTCATCGTCCTCTGCAGCGCCAATGCCGCTCGAGTGTGATCCAGCCGACCACATCCATCCAACATATTCTCGTAAAACTTGGTCGTGATTTTGTTTGTATCTGCGTCGTCCACCGCCCACATCGTCCCAATCACAGACCGGAACCCTGCGAACTGCATCGCCGACGCCAAGTGGATGACCTCGTCCGGACTCTCCTCGTCTCCGACCGTGGTGTGACAAGCAGACAGGTAGGCAAACTCCGGGTTCTCTAACTTGCATCCCATGATCCGTTCCACGGTAAACCGGCCGTCGTAGAGACCAAATGCAGAGTCAAAGGGTTGCTTCCTGTTTGGGATACCGTGGCAGGCAAAGTGAACCCACTCGCTCCTCCTCAGCTCCTCCGAGACTCTAGATACACTCGATTCGGGACCATCAAGGCGCGTGAGCGTGGCGAGACCCTGAATGCGCTCAGCGATGATCGCTAGTTCGCTGCCGACGGAGAAAAGTTCGCTTTCGCCTTTGGCGTTCGCTTGGCCCACAGCAAGGAAACATTTCTCCTCGTGTATTGAAGTCGTCGCCGATGGATGATTCCGTCTCGCACGGATGAGGGCAGTCAACGTGGGAGTGTAAGACGAGATGTACAAATGAGAAAAACCTCTTTGGCCGTTCCGATACGAGTTAGCCGCGTGCAATGGCAGAAGGCAGAACTCGGCAGTGGGACACCACCAGATACGCGAGCCAGGTGGAACTGTGGTCTGATGAAAATCAGCGATGGGCGAGACGACCTCATCCCAAAGGATTCTCAGGAAGCAAGCAAGATCTCCCCCCTTGTCCATTGTCTTTGCATCCAAAGTCAAGGACTGGAGGTCCGATGAGAGGTCCTGGACACGGGATTTCGTGATCTTCAATGGGATATGAACCGGATCTCTGTCAAAAAAGACAACGAGTGCATCGCACGAATACTGGCTAGCATTCACGATGATCACAGGTCCCCCACTGGCAGCGTGCTGGAGTTCGGAGAAGGAAGAGGGGAGAAGGAATCGAGCGAGACCGGGTAATGTGTGAATTTGAGTGATTGCGGATTGCAGATCAACATAAAGACCGCACAGCTTGTTGTGCTGATCTGGACCTTGTGAGTGGATTGTATCGTGTATTTCTGATGAGAGTCGAGTAAACTGGTGTGCAAGGGACTGTCCTTCCTGGCCCGACGCGATGACATCTTCAAGAGGGGAACGGAGACGAGCAATCTGAGTCAAAAATACACCGCGACCTTGCTCGAGAAGCTCGACCGCTTTTTTTGCGCAGCGAGCGCGGAGACAAGCGGAAAAAGCATCGATTGCTAGGCATGAAGCGAGGTCCTTGAAAATGTGGAGATTGTTGGGTAGGGATGGTAAAGTGGCAAGATGCTGAACAAGTAGTCGAAGAGATGTTTCGTATGCGAGAAGGACTGTGGGATGGCAGAAATGCTCCGCTTCCGTGATCCATTGCTTGGCTGCAGAGAGATCGACTGGTGAGAGTGTGTGTGAGATATTTGACAACTCAGTGTAGAGGCTGAACAGATCGTCTCTGTCCTTCAACTCCCTCAACTGGGTGAACCGAACACGGAGACAACGTGCAAGTTGATGCAATGACCTTGATTGGTTAGGATGACCGGATGGACAAATGTCGAGGGCTTGTCTCCCGAGGACGATGGCTTCATTGAGGTCCGTCAGATCTCCAAGCTTGTCGTAACGATCGGAGAGATAGCCTGCAACATTATTAGACGATGTTGATCGAGCCGGGTGCCCTGACGGACAAAGATCGAGGGCTTTTTTCCCAAGGATGATGGCCTCATTGAGGTCCGTCATATCTCCGAGCCGGTTGTAACGAGTGGAGAGATAGACTGCAACACTGTTCAACGACGTTGATCGATCCGGGTTCCCTGACGTACGAAGGTCTAGGGCTTGTCTCGCAAGGATGATAGCCTCATTGAGGTCCGTCATGTCTCCAAGCCGGTCGTGACGATCGGAGAGATAGGTTGCAACATTGTTCAACGATGTTGATCGAACCGGGTGCCCTGACGGACAAAGGTCAAGGGCTTGTCTTCCGAGGATGATGGCCTCATTGAGGTCCGTCATATCTCCAAGCTGGTCGTGACGATCGGAGAGATAGATTGCAACATTGTTCAACGACGTTGATCGATCCGGGTGCCTTGTCGGGCAAAGGTCGAGGGCTTGTTTTCCGAGGATGATGGCCTCATTGAGGTCCATCATATCTCCAAGTCGGTTGTAACGAGTGGAGAGACAGGTTGCGACATTGTTCAACGATATTGATCGATCCGGGTGGCCTAACGGACGAAGGTCGAGGGCTTGTTTCCCAAGGATTATGGACTCATTGAGGTCCGTCATATCTCCAAGCCGGTTATAACAAGTGGAGAGATAGAGTGCGACATTGCTCAACGACGTTGATCGATGCGGGTGGCCTGAAGTACGAAGGTCTAAGGCTTGTCTGCCGAGGATGATGGCCTCCTTGAGATCCGTCATATCTCCAAGCTGGTTGTAACGAGTGGAGAGATAACCTGAGACATTGTTCAATGTTGTTGATCGACGAGGGTGCCCTGACGGACAAAGATCGAGGGCTTGTTTACCCAGTATGATTGCCTCGTGGAGATCCGTCATATCTCCAAGCCGCTTGTAACGAGTGGAGAAGAGTATTGCAACACTGTTCAACGACGTTGATCGATGCGGGTGCCCTGACGGGCGAAGGTCGAGGGCTTGTCTCCCGAGGATGATGGCCTCATTGAGGTCTGTCATAACTCCAAGCCGCTTGTAAAGATCGCATAGATTAACTCCAACGTTGTGTAACGATGTTGATCGATGTGGGTGCCCAGGCGGACGAAGTTCGCAAGCTTGTCTGCCCAGGATGATGGCCTCCTTGAGGTCTGCCATATCTCCAAGCAGGTTATAACGAGTGGAGAGATAAAGTGCGACACCGTTCAACGATGTTGATCGTTCCAGGTGCCCTGGCGGGCGAAGGTCGAGGGCTTGTCTCCCGAGGATGATGGCATCATTGAGGTCAGTCATATCTCCAAGCTGGTCGTGACGAGTGGAGAGATACATTGCGAAGTTGTTCAACGACGTTGATCGATGATGGTGCCCTGACGGGCAAAGGTCGAGGGCTTCTCTCCCGAGGATGATAGCCTCGTTGAGATCCGTCATATCTCCAAGCTGGTCGTAACGATCGGAGAGATAGAGTGCGATATTGCTCAACGACGTTGGACGATTTGGGTCTCCTTCTGGGCAAAGCTCAAGTGCCTCTCTGCCATAGATAACTGCTTCCTCGATGTCCTCCACCGCTCCTAGATGGTTGTATCGACCCCGCAGATGACCACCAAGCTGATTTAGTGAGATCCATCGCTCGTGGTGACTGGGTCGGCAACGGTCCAGTGCTTGGCGATCAAGGAAGATTGCTTCGCTGATATGGCCTGTCCCGTCCCCTTGCTCAAACTTGGCGAATGTTGACTTCGCTCGTGAAAGTATCTGCTCGACTGAAACAGTCGCCTCTCCAGTCAAGTCCCTCCGGCCGCCTTTCTCATGCTCGGTGTAAGGAGGCTCGGACCCCTTTTTGGCTGACGTGAATGTCATTTCATGGAGGCTCTTCGCGCAGACAAAACAGTGAAATAAGCACCTTGTGATTTCATCTTGTTTCAGTGAAGGTTGGGACGGTGAGGGGGATTGCACTGGACAGTGGAAAGAAGAATGTGAGAATGTTGGCAATGACTTGGGGCAGCCTCGTTTTTTCCGCATCCCTCGTTTGCACAGCACCGTCATCGAATGAGTACTGTACAAAGATCGAAGAGATCTCGGGGTGATTCAGACGTCCCCGTGGGAGTGATGTACTATCCCGAATTGAAACTCCGTCACAAAGATCTCGGTGTGACTCGTTCCTATTACATTTTTTCGTTTGCAGTGTGCACAGGTACACACTGGAGCTTGCTGTTCTCAGTGCGCACAGCCAGCTGCGCTCGGCTCTCCGAAATCGAATCTTCGTACACCGAAAACACTTGGACGTACAGGTCGTACGCCAGATCTTCGAAACCAGAGCCGCATTCGGAGGCGATTTGGGCAGCGAGGAGGAAGAGACGCAGGGCGAGCGAGGCAGAGTCAACTTGTGCCGCGATGATGATGGAAGTGCATTCGCGCACAAGCTTGAGGATGGTGGTCACTTTCGAATGCCAGTCGTCTTCCTATTCCTTGTCGAGGTTAAAAATAATGAGCCTAGCCTGAAAGTACGATCTCACCAGATGTTCACGAATCTTGTACCGTTGACAAAGCTTGATGCTCGAAGTGATCAGCACTGGGAACGTATACTGCACCCGTTCGCCTCCAGCCTCAAAGTGCCGACCAAGGAACGACTGTCTTCCTGCAGGATAAGGGTCTGCCTACGGGAGACTAAGTGCCGACGTGCGGTTTGCAGCAGCTGACGAGTGCGGGGCGCCAGTCAGCTCTCGACTCTCTCGACGCAAGACATCTGGAGACCCACCTCAGACTGCACACCCAACGACTCAGCCCCTAAAAAAATGCACCATCCGCGCTACTCACCCCTGCTCCGCTGTATCCTCATTCTCCACCAGCATCGCGAAACGAGGCAGAGCTCGTCGGCGGTGACGAGGCGATCAAAGGATATTTCGGTACTGGGTATTTAGCGGTGTTTTGATTACGTCATCACCACCTCCTGCACAAATCCAATCATTACGAGACACACCGCAGGGACCTGCAGGCGTCCCCGGCGTCCCCAGCGAGCGCCAACTTGGAGTATAAGGACCAAACATAAACAAACTACACCCGGGAGGCTCTAGTCGGTAGAGAATAAATCTCGTTTGATCCTCTCGCTGTAACAAAGTCACTGCTCTTGACGAAGATGATCAGCGAATGGATCCTTCCAACAGAACTAATCTCCCAGATTATTGGATACACGAGTGCCAGAGATGTCGTCCGATGGCGAACCGTGAGCCTTCCCTCCGTTATTGACATACCTGCAAACTCAAGTCCCGTCTTGGATTATGTACTTGCTCTCTTTACATGCAGGTTTCA
This sequence comes from Leccinum boreale, assembly GCA_038092235.1. Lineage (NCBI taxonomy): Eukaryota > Fungi > Basidiomycota > Agaricomycetes > Boletales > Boletaceae > Leccinum > Leccinum boreale. The sequence continues at coordinate 16,642 of JBBPPX010000019.1, read as the reverse complement.
AAGCAGTTCCGTGCCATCACTTACCAACTCAATATCTGGAAGGTTCTGTGCGCAAACGTGCCGTTTATGCCTCCGCCCGGGTTGCTCCCCGTTCGTTCCCTCGACCGGGCCCTCGTCAAGTCGGGGCGACTGGCGCAATCGTGGAGCTGCCATGAGATGCAACAGCTACGAGTCCTCTCAATACGCATGATCCATTTTGATGGAGACATTCAATCTGACCATTGCAACCATCTCATCGATGGTCGATGGTTTATCGCGTGTCAATCAAAACGGCGGATCGTCTTATATGACACATACGACACGTATGACACCCATTCTATCATCAGAAAGACCCATGCGGCACCACCGACAGTCCTGTGGGAGCAGAATGACCAGATAGTTCGGTGGATCGGTAGCTCGGGAGCTTACAGAGAAGGACAGTGGGTTGTGTACGTGTGGGTGCAGTCTGCACCTACCATGCAGTGGTTCGTCCTCGTTTCGTGCAAATCCGTGCTCCGCACCTCTTATTCTCTACGACCAATAGCTCCCTCTTGGAACTTGGGTGGGATGCAGACTCTGGATCATCGCGCGACACCATTGCCTTGGACATTCCTTGTGATCCATTGTCCACTACTGAAGGCCTGTGCGATGACAAACTTGACCTTCTCTTCCGAGTCTTTTCCCCTGCAACACCGTGCTTCAAGCGTTCACGCCGGTTCCTTTATCTGCCAGGCCCACGCTTGGTGTTTGACACTACCGCTCGCATATTCTATACGATCCCCCCGTTCAAGCTTGCATTGGTACGTAGTAGTCAGGAGTGTCACGGGTAGTGCTCATAAACTTTCAGAATCAAACGAGGTCAAGCATCCGTGCTGCAACGCAGGAGCCTGATATCAAGCTTACAAACACACACGTGATCTTTCTCCACCATTATTCGGGCGAAGACTCGGAAGCGACACGCAAGTTCATCATCGCACAGGCCTTCACTATCCCCGATGACCAGCGCCCTATCAAGATGAACGGGAAGGACGTCCTGCGTCTCACTCACGAGGGTGTATTTGAAAGCCGAGACATACTGTTAGATGTCATAAGGAACTCTGTCGTCGATTCTCTCACGGGGTCCGTCCACGTGAGGCTGCTGGAGCGAAGTCGATGGGATCGTGCTGCTGACGACCTCTACTGTGTCGACTTGACGCTACATCAGCCATTTGCGACGGACGTCTTGCCGATGACCATTACACGGCAGAGTGTCGACATAGAGTCATCTTTTCCAGTGATGGGCACGACGACCAACGACAAGTACTGGGATATCTCCGACGAAGGGTACGCAAGGTGTCTCTCCCGAGCAAAGTACTACGACAGGTTCACTCCAATATGTCGTGAGAAACGCGTGGTCGCGAAGTTGGCAGTCGATGCTACGGGCAATCGATGCGTGGCGGTCTATGGCGGTGAGTTAGAGGAAGGGCTGCACTCCCCGCATAACGAGCTGTGTAAGCTACTCACCGAGCATAGGCTTTGTGTGCCGACGTTGGACGGCTCGAGAGGCAGAATTTATGATGTTCGTGGTTGTGATCAGGATCGTTCTATGTTCATTGTAGACGTTGAATAAGCCATGTGATTCCAGAAGTGACACCAGTTGGCCACCTGTCGGACGGTCTCCAAGCCTGTTGGAAGTAGTATGCTGTAGTCAACCGACAAATTACCAGAATCGTTCTTACAAAAATTCCGAGGCCTCAGCAAGCCTGTGCAGAGCTGTGTTGATCTCTCTGGAATCAGTCACATAGTACATACTAATTCACCTTAAGCGCTTTGTAAATACAAACCGAGTCACCCTACAATTACTTCCACGACAAACCTAGTATTCCCCTTTGCCTGACACCTTCCTAGCCCATGTCTCGCCAACGTATATAGGTGGTCTCTCAGAGGTAAGCCGACGGTAGTAGCGATAAATGAGCTCTTCGCCTTCGGGGGGTGAAGACACCACTGGCTGAAGAATCGGTGCACGTAGCTCTCGCTCTGCAGGATCCTCCGCAAGGACCTCACGAACGGTGCTACGGTCCACAAAGATGGGCCCACGCGCTCCTTCATCAAGATAGTGGGTAAGCAGAGGCCTCTCGCAACCACCAGGCTCGTCTGATAGGATGTCTTGGCTCATCGCATCCGTACTTGGGTGAAGGCATCCAGGCGACGGTGTAACCTCACCCAAGGGACGTACGATGACTTGAACAGTCCCCGAGTATGGATGCGAGAATATGAGTTGTGGTGTTTGTGGCATCTTTCGCTTCATCCAGGGCACCCATTCCTCCTCGTCATCCTCAAACACTGGATCCTGAGGAGCGCGGGGGTAGGGTTGGGTAGCAGAAGGATCATCTGGGTCCACTTCTTCACCCTGTGTGGGAGGTGTCACCAGCGTGATCATAAGCGAGTTGGTAACGGTCTGGTAGTATGCGTCGAAGTTGGTGATGTATCGGCGGTCCACTTTAACAGGGATGGCGAATGCAGTGCTTGTCGTCGTCACGATGTCGTGTGACTGAATCTCGTCGGCGGTCGAGTTAGGCATCATAACAGAGACCTCCTGCTCAGGAGAGGAGATAAAACACGGGGGTTTCCGTGAATTGTGCTTTGCTTCTTCAACGTCCTCGAGTGTAGAACGCAAGACGTATCCAGGGGCATGCCAAGGTTCGGAAACCGACATGTCATACTCGGCAGCCCATTTTGACGACAAGTTCGATTGTATACAACCTCGGACCGTTAGTGGTGCACTAAAATTGCGCGCAGGTCCAGTTCTGGTGATGACCATGGTGACAAATTGATTTTCGGAACCTGGTTGATCACATTGGACAGCGCTCCTTCGTATAGGTGTTCCTAAAATGTACCTTGGGTGAATATCAGGTCAGAAGCAGCGCTGATCTGTGCAGTGTAATTTGTAGCAGGAGATTGATCAAGACATTGATATTGCATCTGTTTGAGTTCAATGTTTTCTGAAATTGGAAATCGACGGGAGTCTGTGGGATCGTAGAGTGGCTGAAATCCCGTAAATCCGGTCGATATATCTTCTGTCGTTCCATTCACAAAAGACACGCGAATGAAATATTCGTTCATGGACTCCACGTCGACGATCTACAGTGCAAATGATAAGCATCTATTCAATTTCAGCTCTCGAAATCGGGCCGACCTCGGCGTCACCACGTCCTCCGAAGATAAATCCCGAATTCATGTAATCTTGAGCTGGAGGGAAGTTCGTGGAAGGAACTAGAACAGAAAAATGGTGCACAACGTCGTGATCCAACGAAGCTCCTTCAACGATGGGTATGGGTTGCGTTGTTTCAAAGACAATTCGCTCCTCTTCCCGGATTATCCACGCGTCCTGGTTGGCGAGTAATCCATAAAACGCAGCTTCGTCGGAATGATTGTTAAGTCTCGATAATGGAAATGCCCATGGTGATGGATTGTAGAAATTCAGAAATGTTGGGTGCACAGATTGTAGTGCTCGTTTCCTGTCTTCCCGGGAGAGTCTAGTTCAGGATGGTTCAATAATGGGAAGGAAACGAAGTATGAGGAAAGGCGTACAAAGCCTTCGTGAAAGATCGTTCCTTGAAGCGTAGACCCAACAAGACACTCTCGACGGGAGGACATCCCGCGCTTATCTTGACCCTAGCGCTGCCTCGTACGATGGTACTCGGAGTGAGATCCTCTGCTCTGACCCATGCATGAGTGGTGCACTCAGCATTAGTAGGGGAGATGCTTCCGTGAACTGCGCCGAACAAAGCCAAGAAGCCTAGGAGGCGCTGAGAAGAATTCAGGCGCATTGTGCTATGGGTTTGGAAGTTAGCGAGGTAGCACCTGTACTTATATCACGATCTCGAACCTCTTCTCCCGGACTTTCCTGTCCGAACGTTGGCATGAACCGGCACTGCCTGCCCGTGTGCATGGTTCCTGGCCAACTACCGGCGTTCGAGCCATCTAGGCACGGTACTTGACAGACACCCTCCAGCAGACCCGGAAGGTGACGCCGGTCAGCGTAGGGTCCCTCGAGATCTTTCGCGGATATAAACCACGCCCACTCAGTGTTCCATTACCTGCTCCTACTAGTGGTTTCGACTCGGATAAGCATGTATCCACTTATACGTTGATGAGCCATGAGCGCATGGACCCAGTCTGGTGAAAAGACCAACGGACGTTAATAATTGGACACAAAGTTGATGCGCTCTCAACGGACACCTGCCATATGTATATACTTTCTGTATGAGGCTCTCGTTCTCATCATGTAGATACATATAGAATGCATACCAATTTCAATCAAGTTGTACATTCCAGAAAGAAGTTTCTCTTTGCCATGGGGGCAGGAACGGCGGTGGAGTTCATAGATCTGCCGCCCGGCGATTTTTTCACGAACCGGTATGATATGACATTGTGCCTACTGTATACTTTTCGAGCGGTTCCTGCGAATGCACTTGGGGAGCAGACGTCACCGTGCCAGCTAGTTCTGGCACGGGAACAACACGGGAACAGGTGACCGTTGATGGAGCTTTCAAGTTGGAGGCTGGTGGCCGGTACTGCCACCTCGGAGTGCGTGAGAAATTGAAGCTGGTGATGACCTTGCTTACGCAAGGTGACTCCTGCAAGGTAACTGTAGGGATTGTGTACAAAACGTCCATAGTACTAGTAAATAATTTGGGTTCGGGTCTCGATTCCGCCCCGTTATATTCTTTCCATTTCCTGTTCTTGTTTTGGCTTATCTCAGCGCCTCGTTCCTCGAAGATGACGGTCAGCGGATGCATCCTCCCAACAGAACTCATTTCCAGGATTCTTGGATACACGAGCGCCAGAGACGTCGTCCGATGGCGGACGGTGAGCCTTCCTCGGACCATTGTTGACATACCTGCATTACAGCTCAACTCATCACATCTTGGACGGTACATGGTTGTGTACCCCCTTCTCTTTGCATGCAGGTTTCAAAGTGGTTCCATGCCATCACTTACCAACTCGATGTCTGGAAGGCTCTGCACGCAAACGTGCCGTTCATGCCTCCGCCCGGGTTGTTCCTCGAACGGGCCCTCGTCAAATCAGAGCAACTGGCGAAATCGTGGAGCCACCAGATACAACAACTACGAGTCCTCTCGGTACACAAAATCCATTTTGATGGAGACCTTCGATCCGATTCTTGCCATCTCGTCGATGGTCGATGGTTTATCGCGTGTCAATCGGAACGGCGGTTCGTGTTATATGACACAAATGATACCTATTCCATCATCGATAAGACCCATGCTGCGCCACCGAGAGTCCTGTGGGAGCACAGTGGCAGGATAGTCCGGTGGGTCAGTAGCCCGGGAGCCTACAGAGAAGGACGGTGGGTCGTGTACGTGTGGTTGCATTTTGAGCACACCAGGCAATGGTACGTCTTCGTTTTGTGCAAATCCATGGCTCCGCACGTCTTAACCTCTATGACCAATAGCTCCCTCTTGGAACTTGGGTGGGATGCAGACTCTGGATCGTTGTGCGACACCGTCGCCTTGGACATTCCTTGGGATCTACGGTCCGGAATTTGGCCTTCAATTTCGAGCATCAAGTGTTCACGGTTCCTTTATCTGCAAGTCCCCCGCTTCAAGTTGGTGTTTGACACTGTCACCCGCATATTTTATACAGTCCCCATGTTCAAGTTTGCATTGGTACGTGATCAGAAGCGTAGTGCGCGCCACGGGTAGTGCTCATTGGCTCTCCAGGATCAAACGAGGTCAAGCATCCCTGCTGTGACGCTGGGGTTTGGTGCCACTATCACGGTTGAGCTTACGAACACCCATGTGATCTTTCTCTACCATTATTGGATTAAAGAGAGGAGCAAGGTCATCATCGCACAGGCCTTCACTATCCCCGATGACCAGCGCCCTGTCAAGATGAACGGGACAAATGTCCTGCGCCTCACTCACGAGGGTGTGTTTAAAAGCGGAGACACAGTATTCAATGTCATAAGGAACTCTGTCGTCGATTCCCTCACTGGGTCCGTCCACGTGAGGCTCCTGGAGCGAGATCAACAGGAGCATTGTGCTGTTGACGACCTCTTCTGCATCGACTTGACGCTTCATCGTCCATCTTTGACGGACGTCTTGCCGATGACCGTTACCCGGCAGAGTGTTGAGGTAGAGGGATGTATTCCAGTGGAGGATATGTCGTACACCAACAAGCACTGGGATATCTCTGATGAAGGGTACGCAAGGTGTCTCTTTCTGGCGCACGACTTCTACTTGATGGAAACAATGGGTTATCCTAAACTTGTGGTCGCAAAGTTGGCGATCGATGCTACTGGCGATCGATGCGTGGCTGTCTGTGGCGTTGAGGTGGAGGCGAGGACGCCGGAGATATTTGACTTACTCACGTCGACGAAGTTCGATGGCACGAGAGGCAGATTTTATGATATGATTCGTAAAGGTGATTATATGTTAATCGTAGACGTTGAATAGGTCATTTGATTCAAGAAGTGGCATTTACTGCATGGTATAAAGAGAGTCAATCACATTCAGAGTTGAGTGAGGCAGTCATCATATGCTGGTCGAACCGTCACAACGTTGTGCCTCACCTGTCAAATCAACATTTGCATAACAGCGGCAGCGCGTCCACCCACTTGACCTTCCCAAAGTCTTGACCCACGACCTGGGTCCGCTCCAACCGCTTACTGGAAAGCAGCCGCCCCGACTGCTCCCCACCCGCCCGTATCCTAATCTACTTTTCCTGTTCGATCAGACTGAGTAGAACCAGAACCGGGTGCAGAAGGACCAGGATGGCCGAGGTGTATGGCGAGATCCGGATCAGATACAATTTCCGAGTGTCAGCCGCATTCGTGGCTGACAAGTTGAAAATACGACTGCTAGCTCCAACATGGCGTGGATGTTCCAGAACACCACTCTTGCACAGAACATCACAGCGAAATGCCTGCCTTGGTTGCGTCCTTCCATCTTCTCGTGATCGTGTATCGCCTGATCACGGCGTGGTGGAGCGCGTGCGTTGTCCTCTCGCAGATCGTGCAGTCGGTAGTGCAAGAAGCCAAGCAAGAGGCGGGCGAACTGATGACGTTGCTCGACAACGGCGCGCCCATCATGGTTTGTCCACGGAGACCTTTGCCCTGCGGACATTGACCGAGTTGCGCTCTCCAGGACGTCGTCACGTCGACGGCGTGGCAGCAAGATACAAGCGACTCAACGAACCCGTTGCAAATGCTGATCATTGCGAGGGAGTCTTCGTTCGTGCTCCTGTTCCGACTGACCAAGCGTCGGGTGCTGTACTTGGAAGTGGACGAGGTGCGTCGATTTGATTGGCTGACGGAGTAGTTTCGTAACGATTGCTATGCACGTGAGTTAGCGGTTCATCGCTTCCAAGTTGGAGGTGATCCGGACGGAGTTAACGTTGCACGTCGAGCACCTCCCACGTTTCGTAAGTCGTTGCGAGGGACGAGGACGTGGCTGACGCAGACGGGCGATAGTTGCAGATGCCGATGGGGACTCTGCACGGTACGAGTCTGGTTCGATATGCGCCGCTGAGGCCGCCGTATCTCTGGAAGGAGGAGCGAGCGGGTATAGAGGTTGGAGATGAGGTCGCTGAGAGGGCGGTCTTATTACCTAGCGCGCCAGCGGGTGAAACGGGAGGAGATTCACGCAGGAGGTATGTCCAGTTGCTCACGGAAGGGGCACTGCGGCGTCAGCTGCAGGGAGGGCCGAAGAAGGGCGTGACAAAGAGGAAAGCGCTTGCCAACACGACGAACGAGATGAAACCGACGCGGATCACTCCACTGACCGAGAATATGGTGACTCCGACTCGGCCATCATCGCGACGAAAGAAGGTTTACTTCGGTGTTAGTACTAGTAGCTGATTAGTGATCAGATCACACGGAATATATAAAGAGACGGCGCACCCCGGGAATTTTGTCACGTCGTCTTTCACGATGGCGTTCGTGCAGTGTCGAGACAGAGAAGGATGGGAGTGGACATCTCGTAGTAGACTGTTTGATTTCTCGCTCTGTGCTGAAGAAGGTCTCATACTCGCTCCTCTTCTCGTCGTCCTCGTCGTCGCCACCCTCGCCCGATCTCGCTCCCTCGCTCACTTGCCCGTGCGCGACGTCTCCCGCGCAAGCCAATGGCGACTCTTTGCCAAGCTTGTCCGTCTGTTTCATGTTCATTGTTGTCGGTGCTAATAAAAGAACTTCACAGACTCTGCTTGGTTTCGCCATCTTGATCAGTCTAGTCTCTCTGTACTTGGTCTCCACCGGACATATTAGCACTGCCGTTCAGCTCCCGTATGCACTCGAGCCACCCGCGCTTTTCTTTGCATGGATCTTGACGCGTCTCAACCACCTCCGCACTCGCTCCTCTTCTACCGTCCTCTTGCTCTTCTGGCCTTGTTATACCTTTGCACTCGCCATCTGGACGCGTTCTTACATGCAAACTTATTCGGTCGAGCCTCTCCTTCCCTTGAAATGGGCCGTCGTCTCGCTTGGCTTGCTTTCTTTTGCACTTGAATGCGTCTCTCCTGACAGCATTCCTCAATCAAACACCGAGAGCCCCACGCTCAAGGCCAACGTCTTCAGCATTTGGTCGTTTTCCTGGCTCACCCCTCTCTTGAGCAAAGGTGCCAAGGTCATCATCACAGAGGACGATCTCCCCGCACTCGTCCCCCGTGACGAGTCGGCCAACCTCGGAAATGACCTCCAACGCGCTCTCGAAAAACAGTATGTATGCTCTCTTTTCAATAGACCCTACTAACCCGTCCCCAGCCCCGGTTTGTGGACTGCCCTCTCTGTTGCCTATGGTGTTCCCTATGTCGGTGCTGTGCTTCTCAAACTCCTCCAGGACAGCTTGGCCTTCCTCCAACCCGTTCTCTTGGGCCAGCTCTTGTCGTATATCTCGCATTATCAGGATACCAAAGGTGCAGGTCTCCTCGCCAGTGCCACTCCCTTCTTCGGTTACACCATGGCCATCCTTATGTTTGTCGCCTCCATGGCTCAGACCGTCATCCTTCATCAGGTATTCCTGATGTTCTCTTCACTACCCTCTCCCTTGCTCACTCGCTTTAGTATTTCCAAATTTGTTTCGAGACCGGCATGCGTGTTCGCGCTGGCCTTGTCACGGCCATTTACAAAAAAGCTCTCGTCCTTTCAAGCGACGAACGCGGCCGTGCTACCGGCGATATCGTCAATTTGATGTCCGTCGACGCGACAAGAATGCAAGACCTTTGCACCTATGGCGTCATTGCCATCTCTGGACCATATCAGGCATGTCGCTCCGCTCTCGCTTGCCATCATCTTCACTAACTGTTCATTCAGATCGTCCTTGCTTTCGTTTCTCTTTACAAACTTCTTGGCTGGTCTGCGTTTGTCGGCGTGGGCATCATGGTCTTTTCCGTTCCCTTGAACACATTTATCGCGCGAATCCTGAAAAGAATGCAAGAGCAACAGATGAAGAACCGCGACAAGCGCACGAGGTTGATGAGCGAGCTGCTAGCCAACATCAAGAGGTAACCACAGTGTTCCCCCCAGTACAGAGCATATGCTTACCCCCAACCAAGTATCAAGCTATATGCATGGGAATACGCGTTCATTCGTCGTATTTTGCACGTCCGCAATGATCTCGAGCTCAAGATGCTTAAAAAGATCGGTATCGCCACCGCGATGAATACCACCCTCTGGACCGGTATCCCCTGTATGTGCCTTACCTCTCAGCTGCTTCCCTTCTGACTGTGGAACAGTGATCGTCGCATTCAGCTCTCTCGCTACTGCTTCAGTGTTCTCAGCCACGCCCCTTACAGCCGACATCATCTTCCCTGCCATCTCCCTTTTTATGCTTCTGCAGTTCCCTCTTGCAATGGTATTCAATGCGTCTTTTTCGTTCCACCGTTACTCACCTTCCTTTGTTCGCAGTTCAGTCAAGTGACCTCCAACATCATCGAGGCTATTGTGTCTGTCACACGTCTTTCAGACTTTTTGCGCGCAGAGGAACTCCAGCCAGACGGCGTGAAGCGGATCGAAAAACAATCATTGTCGATTGGCGACGAGGTCTTGTCGATCAGGGATGGAGAGTTCCAGTGGACCAAGAATGGTATTCAACCTGTCCTCGAAGGCATCAATATAACAGTGCGGAAAGGTGAGTTGGTGGGTATCCTTGGGAGGGTCGGAGCTGGAAAGGTGAGCGTTGTCTTGTGGCATTGGAAGGAACACGCGCCAACAGGGCGGTACTCTTAGAGCAGCTTGTTGTCTGCCATCATCGGCGACATGCGGAAGATGGAAGGAGAGATTGTGTTGTCAGGTACCGTGGCCTATGCCACTCAGAACCCCTGGTAAGTGCAGAATGACGAGTGTCGGCGTCGAGTTTGCTTACTTATGCATACCAGGATCATGTCCGCCACCGTCCGCGACAACATTCTGTTCTCACACGAGTACGACGAGTCGTTTTATGATCTCGTCGTGGAAGGTAGGTGTTTTCGTTGTTCCGCAGGAAATCATGTTCGCTTAGTATCGTGGCCAGCTTGTGCGTTGAAACCTGATTTGGCCATTCTGTCGCAGGGAGATATGACTGAAGTCGGTGAAAAGGGTGAGTATTTGATGGAAAGATGTTGTGACGGCTGACGAATGTTGTTGCAGGAATCACTGTTGGTGTCCTCTCTTTTCAATAACATCGTGTCTCATTCGTGGTTCTAGCTGAGCGGTGGGCAACGCGCTCGAATTGCACTGGCACGCGCCGTATATGCCAGAGCTGATCTGTCAGTTGGCAATTAGTATCTATGATCTTCACGTACTGATATATGCGGGTGTAGGGTGCTCCTCGACGATGTTTTGGCCGCGGTCGACTCTCATGTCGCCCGTCACATTTTTGGTTCGCGATATTTGATCCCATCCCGTAGCATTTTCTGACACTGGGACCTCCCAAAGATAACGTCATCGGCCCCCAGGGTCTCCTTTCCACGAAAGCCAGAATCGTCGTTACCAACAGCATTGCGTATCTCAAATATTTCGACCAGCTCATTTATATCCGTCGCGGCATCATCCTCGAATCTGGATCGTATCGGCAGCTAGTGTCCAACCCAGACGGTGCAGTTCGCAAGCTCATGTGGGTTATCTTCAACGCTACCAAGTCTGTAGCGCTATCTGATACAGTGTTGCAGTCAAAATCACGCCGCAAACGGATCCTCTGCTACAGCAAGCGGTGCAGTGACCCCGGCGCATACGAGCCTAAGCGGTGTCAGCACGCCCACGATGAACGACAGCAAGACCCAGCTGCTTGAGGAGATCGACTCTGTACAGGAAAAGGTCGTCGTCCGGCGCTCGAGCTTCAGCAAGGCAGTGATCGCGCCTCTGCCCCCCATCCGCGAGGCGATGAGCACCGGGTTGACGAAGGAGCATATGGAACAGGGGCGTGTCAAGAAAAAGGTGTATTACCAATACCTGCAAGCTGCCTCCAAGGTCGGCTTTATCTTTTTCGTACTCGTCACGGTCTCGTCGCAGGCGGTGTCGGTCTTGTCGACGTACATGCTCCGGTTGTGGGGCGAGGGCAACCGCGAGGCGGGGGGCAACGCTGGGCTGAGGGATCCGTATCTGCTAGGATATGGGTTCTTCAACTTGACGTCGATATTGTTGTCGGCGGCGGCGGCGTTGTTGATTTGGGTGTTGTGTTCATTGAGGAGTTCCAAGTATTTGCACGATGCGGTGAGTTTTTGCTCACTGGGGTATGGGTGACTGGATTGATGTTCTTGACAGATGTTGGATACAGTGCTGAGGGCGCCGTTGAGTTTCTTTGAGGCGACACCTTCCGGGAGGTACGTTGGCCTTGGGTAAATTTGATCGACGACACGTTGATGAGATTGTAGGATTTTGAACGTGTTTTCCCGTGATATCTATGTCGTTGACATGGTCCTTGGGAGGGCAAGTTTATCGCTCGCCAGAAATATTTGTCTGCTAACTGTGCTACTAGGTTATTCAAAACATGATCAGGACGTGTGCGTCCACGGGGTCCATCATTCTGGTCATTAGTATCAGTTTCCCACCTTTTATGCTCGCTGTCATTCCTTTGGCGTGGTTCTACTACCAAGTGACCATGTAGGTTTGCTGGCACTTCTTCATCCGCTTTCTGATCTCTTCGTTTCGTCAGCTACTACCTCGCGACCTCGCGTGAACTCAAGCGCCTCGACTCGGTCTCGAAATCGCCCATCTTTGCCTGGTTTTCCGAGTCGTTGGCCGGACTGTCCACCATCCGCGCGTACAAGCAGCAAGCGATCTTCACTGCCCAGAACGCGCGCCGGCTCGATCGGAACCAGATGTGTTATCTCCCCAGCACGTCTGTGAACCGATGGCTCGCTGTTCGATTGGAGTTTATGGGATCTATCATTATTTTGCTCACCGCGGTCATGGCTGTATCGGCGGTAGTGACGAGCAGTGTGGATGCGGGTCTGGTGGGGATGGTGTTGTCGTATGCGTTGAACACAACCGGGGCGTTGGTGAGTCGAGTTTTGGTTTTGTTTCCGAGTTTGGGACTGTGGTTGACTTAAAAAAAAAAAAAAAAGAACTGGCTGGTGCGTTCGGCCAGCGACGTGGAGCAAAACGTGGTGAGCGTGGAGCGAATCACACATTACACAAATAATTTGCCGCTCGAGGCGCCTCGCGAGTTGATGGATCGGAAGCCGCCGACTGGGTGGCCTGGGGCTGGTCAAGTCGAGTTCAGGTGGGTCTTGGGCGGGTGTGCGTTTGGGCGAGTGAGCTGACGCTGTGTTGCAGCGAGTATTCGATGAGGTATCGACCGGAACTGGATTTGGTGTTGAAGGATATTTCGTTGATGATCGTGCGTGTCTATAGCCGCACATGTGACGTGGGTTCTGACGCTCTAGCGACTAGAAACCGAAGGAAAAGATTGGTATCGTTGGGAGGACCGGTGCTGGAAAGTCGTCGGTGAGTCTTTGTGATCGGAGCTGGTATTTTGCTCCTTCTCAATTCCCTCCCCTCTCCAGCTCCTCCTTGCTTTGTTCCGAATCTTGGAAGCGACGTCTGGCAAGATATATATCGACGGTATTGACATTAGCACGATCGGGCTGCATGACTGTACGTCGCTTCAGAAGGTGACACCGATCTGATTCACTCAACCTCGTCGACAGTACGCTCGGCGATCTCGATCGTCCCGCAGAGTCCAGACTTGTTCGAAGGTACGCTCCGGGAGAACGTTGATCCCGTGGGCGAGTATCAGGATGTGGATATTTGGGCTGCGCTCGAGCATGTATGTATTCGTTTCTTTACCAGTCTGCTGACCCCGTAACTCACCCACGTGCAGGCCCATCTAAAGTCGTACATAGAGAGTCTCCCCGAGGGTCTGGATGCTCCTGTTCAAGAAGGTGGTGCGTCGTTGTCGGCAGGACAGAGGCAGTTGTTGTGTTTTGCGCGGGCGTTGTTGAGAAAGGTGAGTAACTGCTTGACTCGCGATGGCAAATACCTCATGCGCGTGGGCAGTCCAAGGTGCTCGTCCTAGATGAAGGTATGTTTCCGCGCTTAATTTTTTTTGGACATGGATGCTAAAGTGAAACAGCGACGTCGGCCGTCGACTTGGACACGGACCGCGAGATTCAAGATATCATTCGAGGACCATTGTTTGACGACGTCACGATTTTGACGATTGCGTGCGTGTTTTCTCTTTTTACTGTATCATAACATAAAACTCACACGCAACAGACACCGGTTACACACGATCATCGAGTCGACGCGGGTGTTGGTGCTTGATCATGGACAGGTCGCCGAGTTTGACGAGCCTGGGGTGTTGTTGGCGGATAAGACAAGTCGGTTCTATGGGATGGCGTTGGAGGCTGGGTTGGTGGGAGCAGTGCAGGAGGGTGAAGGTAGGAATGGAAACGGAAACGGAAACGGAGAGGTGGAGGAGGAGGAGGAGGACTAGTAGTAGGAGGAAACAAGTGAAAAGCGAAAGCAAGTATGCTGCTAGATTGTCGTAGGTAGCGAAAAAGACTACTGATTTTCTCCAACTTATCCGATGATCATCGATCCAGGATGGAAATCTGTTGCTCTCTCACTCGCGTGTTGTCAAAGCTAATCTTCGCGGCATTGAAGGAAAGCCTGCTCCAGCTGCGAAGATTGCAACCTTCCAGTCTCCCTTTTTAGCACTGCTCCAGATCCAATTTTAGTCCGACAACCCAAGCCGTTGCAGTAGCTCAGCGTGGTTGCTCAGTGCTGTTTGAATACTAGGTACTAACACCATCCGGCGTTGGTCTCCTTTTTAGATGCCGTGCCTACTTGTCTTGGTAAGTAAGTTCTGTGACATGCAAGACCTGCCGTGATGCCATGCTTCAAGTTATTGTGGGCCTGCCTCCCTCTTTTCCGCCTCTCTTTATTCTTTTCTCAGGCAACAGCAGGGAGTGGCAGTTGACTCGACGAGCGCACTTCCCGTCAAGAAAGATCAATGTATCTGCAAATTCGGCCTGAACATGTTCAAGTTGTAAGCCTCTTCTACTACTAGTAAAAATCTAGCTGTGTTCAAATGGAGTGCCAACACTGGCTTGCTCATACCCAGGAACGCTGTGACTCAGAGGAGCCATCGCTCAAATCGATGCACATTCCCACACTTACTTATGCCGCGGCCGCGTTATGAGCGAGTGTGCTAATAATCTCGAGTTGTGATTGGATGAAACGTCTGTGTCTTGGCGAGTAATAGCCGGCCGAAAATCCTATTATGGATAAAGGCACATTGTGGTAGCGTCGACGCGTTGCAACTGGTCATACGAATTTACTCACCCCACTCACGGCCCGAACGGTTTCGTGGACTTTGAATGACTCACTGCAGAAAGTTGACTGTATTCCTCAGACGACGCGGCATCTTGACTCGTCGACTACGTAAATCATCGGCCCCGTTCAACGTCGACAGCGAATTTCGGTCCAACAAAAGATCACCGACGTCCGCAGTATACAGTATATAAACCATTCATTCCTAGTCTTCGTTCACACCTCACTCAGGCTCTCTGCAGGCCATCATTTCTAAACTATGGAGGTATTCCCTGCAAATATTCCCGAATCATTCAACAAGATTCTACAGCATGTCCCTTCTCTTTCCCCATTTAACGCTGTCGTTGCTTGCACTGCCCTCTGGGCATTCGTCAAGTTGATCCGCATGTCACGCCAGCGACTTCGCACTACCAGACTCAGGGGTCCCGAGAGTTCCAGCTTCGTATACGGCGTCGGAAAGTTAACTTTTGGCGTTGCTGACCCAGGCGCTGTATATGAATCGTGGGCCCAGGAGTACGGAGCAGTGTATGAAGTGCCTTCCACCCTGGGGAGCCGTAGGATCGTCCTGTGCGATCCAAAGGCTATCGCCCACTTTCACGCCAAGGATACTTGGACATATGTTCGAACCCCCTTGACGAAGGTGGCTCTTGAACAAGGGGTAGGTCAAAATTTGAATATCATGTTCTTCCGCATTCAAGTTCTGATGTTTGACGCCATCATAATAGTTCGGTCGCGGTCTCTTTTGGGCTGACGGAGAAAGTCACAAAAGGTATGAACTCAATTCGCTGTGACGAAGAGGACCTGAATTGTTTTGCTAGGCAACGCAAGTCGTTGACTCCTGCCTTTGGTGTTCCAGCGATTCGTAAGTTGACACCGATATACTATGACTCGGCGCACAAGGTACTGCCCCACTCTCTTCCGTGTATCGGCATCGATCTCATGAACCGCCACATCACATTAGGCTAAAGGTGCCTGGAATGCCCTCATCGAGTCGAACAGTGGAGATAGCGCTGTCATCGAAGTACAAAACTGGTGAGCGGCACATCTGCTGACTGTAAGCAACACATTTTACTGACATTGGTCAAGGATGAATTACATCTCGTAAGCTTTGCGTTTCTCCATCTTTCCTATAGTTAAACGTGTTGTGACAGCCTCGATACTATCGGTCTTGCCGGTTTCTCGCACGACTTTGGAGCCCTCGATGGGAAACATGCCCCCGTCACCCAGATCTTCGACAGCTTTAGCTCATCCTCCGCTTCAGCATTCAACATTGGCTTGAACCTTTTGGCACAGGCGTTCCCATTTCTTATAAGGATACCCACGCGGCGCTCAAGGATGGTCACGAAGTTGAACGGTGCGATGGAGGATATTCTGAATGTCTTGTTGGCTAGGACGAAGAAGGACTTTGATATGGATTCGGTCGGCGAAAAAGAGAAGTCTGTCATTGGATTGCTCAGTATGTTCTCCGTTTCTGGAACTGTTAGGACGAGTCACTCACATGTACAAAATAGTCAAGGGGGAGGGTGCTGACTCAGAGTTCCACTTGTCAAAGGAAGAAATGCTCGCGCAGGTGAGCTAAATGTGGATGAGGATTGGTGTTTTCTCACATTTCACCATAGATGAAAGTTCTGCTTCTCGCAGGTTACGAGACTACCTCTAGTGAGTTCCTGTCCTACGTTCACAGATTGCTCGTGACTCATGTCCACACTAGTTAGCTTGACCGTAATACCATTCACGCAATTCAAATTTCAAATGCCAACGCTGACACCTCCGATTCCCAGTGGGCTCTGATTGAGCTGTCACGCAACACCGACGTTCAGACCAAGCTACGAAACGAACTCCTGAAGCATGGTTCTGATCCGACGTACGACCAACTTGCCAACGGGCTTCCCTACCTGGACGCTGTCGTCC